>CM038216.1:181475509-181986674 GCA_021442155.1 Cymbidium sinense
AACCAAGTTATTTTAGTCCTCTACCTTTCTTAATATATGACAAATCTAATGCATCTACACTCCTAACTGGGTCATCAGACGGCCGACGCTTTATGTGACCAAACCATCTTAGGAGAGTCTCTTAATCTTATCCGCCACTAGAGCTACTCTACTCTTTTCACATATATATTCATTTCACATTTTATCTTTAAGAGTAAAGCCACTCATCCACATGAGCATCTTCATATTTGCTACAACTTAATTTTATGCTTCTCTTTTACTGACCAATATTATGCGCCATAAATCATTGCAAGTCTCACCATCCATAGGAAGTAGAACTCATATCTAAATTAATGTTAGGAGAAATCTGGTTAAATAAAATCAATCTGCCTCATGATGAAACAAATTCTCATAATATCTAAGATAATGGAGATTCGATTATTTTTTCTGAATGATCAATTTTGTTCCACAATTGGCTTTTCTAGGTGATCCATTGTTGAATAATGACATTTCATCCAAAGTTGATTTTCTTTTGAAAAAATTGTCCATAACCTTTTTTTCAAAAAGAAATTGAATAAAATAAATGAATATCTTTAATAAAAGGTAAAATATTCATCTTAATAAAAATGAAAAGTTATTTGCATATACTATTTAATATCCCTATATTGATATTGTACAAGAGAACCTTAAACATAATGTTAAACTCAAAGACTATCTTAATAAAAGCATCTTATCCATATCTATGGTTAGGAAATCATTAATTTCCCAAAGGGTAACAATATATTAGCAATCTTCAAACGTTATAGATAATTTTTTTCTTGTAGTTTTATCTTTAACCACCCAAATAAACTAATTTGGGTAGGAAGAAAACATGGTTAAACAACATTGAAATTATTTAATTTTCATAAACCGTTTTAAGTAAATCAAAGCAAATTAAGGGATGTCAGGGATGAAGAACCGACTAGGGGGAGAAAGCATTGAAGAAGATCCATACAACTGAAATAGTATGGGAAACTCTAAATAATTTTCACATGCAAGGTAAACTAACCAACTTAGGTCTTTAGCATGAATGACAAACTTTATGCGTTTGTTGGCTCCATAGATCTTTTATGGAGATGCTAACCACTTAGAAAGTGAGTGATTTATATACGAAAGGTGGTGATTCCTTTATCAACACGCAGGGCAGTTGAGTGAGAAGTAGCAAGAGAGTGAGGATAATTTTCAGAGAGTGATAGCTATGTAGGGGAATAGGGGACATGTGAGATTTAGTTTTAGAGAGTGAGAAAGTGGGAAAGGCTGAAAGAATATTTAGTTGATCAAAGGGACATACAACATGCAAGAGGTGACTATGGGCCAATTACCAAAATGTTTGAAATTCACAGGTTCTTAGCAAACCCATAATTGTTTGTAGATCTGCTTTTATTTCAATGATTTTTATAATACTAATTTAGAGTTAGAATGGATTGCAAATGGCGATACATGATCAATGACAGAGAATGTGTTGGCAAACTATTTGAATTGGCCGATCAAGCATGAAGTTTCCATAGAGGATATATGGCTTATGAGTCCTATTTAGATCTTTTTTTTTTAAAAAAAAACATCAAAATATGAGATTTATTGTTCTATCAATTATCTCTTTAATGTGGTGCTGTTAAAAAAACCAACATAGGGTTAAATGTATATAACATCACTTTTAATAATTCTAAGTGCAGTTTGCTATTAAGATTTATCATTTTAAACAAGGGATCATACTTTTTCTCTTGGAAATGTTTGATTTTCCTTAAATATTATTTGGTTTATACCGAAGTGATTTCTACTATTGCAAGTATATGTATCCTCAACTTCTACAAAGCTTTGGTCAGTACTTCAGATATCCATGTAATCTTTTATGAAGCAACTTTTTGTAACGTGTAGCTCCAATTGATGACCTGTATTCAGGAGAGCCCAAGGCTATACCCTGGACACATGCAATGCCTCTGAAAGCTGCTGCAGATGCTTGGTCTCATATGGACATTCGTAAAGGAGATGTTGTTGCATGGCCTACTAATCTTGGTTGGATGATGGGTCCTTGGTTGGTTTATGCTACTTTACTAAACGGGTCTGCTATGGCACTATACAATGGCTCTCCGCTTGGGTTAGGATTTGCAAAATTTGTACAGGTAAGCTGTTCCTGAAATACATTTTCCTCTACATGAAGCTCATTCAAGAGTTAAAAAGTTTCATGATTGTAGGAATGTGGAAAAAAAAAAGCCCACTTGTTAGTGTTGAAAATTAAAATATGTTTTTAATAAAACTAAGCGGTGATAATATTAACCAAAACATAAAAAATATTATTAATTTGTTGATTATATATTATTATATGTTGATATATTCTTTGTGAACTCCAAAAATTCTTACTTAGCCTCTCATTGAGAGAGTTTTATTCATTATAGGTCAAACTTTCAGAAGAAAGATTAAATTACAAATAAGACTACCCAGAGATTTCTTATTCTACAAGGACTTTAGATTTGATTTTAGTTTTCTTATAAACAATGGTAGCATTTATGGTTAATTATCTCTCGTGAGAGAATTTTTTTATTGAGGCTAGGTACTGAGGAACTCACTATATAGTAGTAGTAATTTAGGTTTTAATATTTGAAAATTTCATCACCCTTAACTGAGAGCAAATGATGAGGGAATTATAATAAGCTCAATCAATATTCCATTGTGGTTGAAGGTCGACGATAAAGATGTGAGAATGTTGCAATAGATCTCACTTGGAGCACCAGGATCTCAATCAAGAAGGGCATCAACATGCCAACGAAATGTATGGGCAGTGATGGAATCAAAGATATTGGAAAGTGACGATGAGACTAACATTGTGTAAACATTCTTAACCAAGAAGTCCATAGGGAACCGAGAACTTGCTTGGAAGCCATCCACAGGACTGATGGGAGCATCGACATTGGAAAAATTTATGCTAAGCGGTATTTTTATTGTTTTTTAAAATTTTAAGTATTATATGAGTAAATATTTTAGGTATTCAATATATAGAAAATAGTTTTAAATGTTATGTATGTAAATCTCCTTTTTACAAATAGTTGCAGCCATCCCAAATAGCCTTCTTAATAGTCCTAGATGAGTCTTCATCTTACTTCTCATGCTAAGGTATGACTCAAAATAAATAATATCAACTCGGTTTATTCAAGACAAAAATTTCAAAGACCCAAATTTGACCAAGATAATTACTAGTGAATTTAAAGATATTGATTAAATCTATCTTGCCAACATACTTCTTAATACATATTGACCTATAAACTTTGGACTACCTCACTTATAGGGAAACACAATATTTATTATCAAACTTTCTACAAGATAAGATTATAAGTCCCATAATTGTTATATAGCTAAGTCTAATCCTATAAATCTTGTGCATGATCACAAATGAATATTTAAATATTAAATCACACTTGAATTTAATTAGGACTTTGGGTCACCTTTCTCATAGGCTGAGGCCATATGACTCATTATTGATTCTCCTCACCTTTGACATAAATACCATAGATTGGGGTTGTTTGGATATAATGTCACTTTTCAAATCATTCCAAATGAATTGATATGTACCAACTCGAATTTAAAAGTTAACATAATTAGTGAATTTAAATGTTAACATAATCAGGTGAACCCGACATGACCAATGTTGATTTAGTTAATCCCATACTAAATACTTGTCTTTATGATGAGGTAGATTCCAGCTTAAAACATAAGCTTGGTTTTAGGATACCCCTCCATGAGGCAACTAATGGTAACAACACATGTTTCTACTATAGGATCAAATAACGTTTGAATAAGAGATCAATCCTCAAGAGTAACTAGTTAAATCGAATGTCTAATATCAATGACTTCATAACAGTAAGTGTCATTATTAACACTCACACTCATAGAAATTAAACATAATATACTAAGACATTGATGCACCTTAAGGGGATCCACTCGAAGGAGTGTTTAAAACCAAATAAAATAAAATCACCCATGTGTCTTACCAAAATTCCATAATTTATAATTGAGCCAAGTGCTCTATGTAATTGAGAGTTTCTTTTTGTACGCTGGAAGAGTAATTAACTACAGGGTTTTACATCATTAGCAAATGTCTATCTTAGATTTAATTAAGTCTTGAATATCTCAAGGGAAGTCTGATTATATCAATCTATGTTATGAAATTCAGTTGATGCAAGAACTTTTAAATAATTACACTGGGTTTGGCAGCCCTTTCTGGAGCTAACAGTTAGACTTGGTATTGTTATTATGCATGTCAGACGGTGAATGCATTTTCAAATTTTCATTCTTACAGTAGCGTATTTCATTTTTCTTTATTAATAATTAGCTTTCCATCAAATTTCGCAGTTATAAATGACCATATAAATGTGTTGCCAGTTCTACTTAATTAATTGCTAACCATTCATTAAAACTATTTGAATTAAACAGAGGCATGGTTTAGTAATGTGTTTGTTGCATTGCGTTTCTTTTACAAGCTTTCATCTATGCTTTTGATTTGCATAAAAAACACAATAAAATTGATAATATGCACGTGCCCCTTGAGAAATGGTTTTGCAGCAACAGGTCCAAATCTGTAGAAGTATTAGCAACTCTATATTATACAACTCAGTATAGCTTAATTAATTCTTTTCAAATGAATCAATGGGTAACATGGAAGATCACTATCAACGAGAAGAAAAAAATGAAGGGTTTTTTTCAGCAAAGTTTGGTGGTGCATCTCTTATATCCTATCATTGGACATTCATGTATCAACGCTTTTCAACTGTATATTCATCTTACAGTGCCTATCTGAAATAACCTTGTTTTTGGTGATTTTTCTGAAGAATGTTTCTTTGCGTGAATCCCAACTTTCAATTTTAAACAAAACTTGGTTCTAATTTTCTTTTATTTATAGCTCCTCATTATGAAGTTCAGTTGGTAAACCAACAATTTGGTTATTTATTTGGTTGAATGTACTAAGATTATGTGGAGGTTGCTTATGGTCATTCATTCTAAATGAAATTTACTTGGCCTCTTAAATAATTCTGCTTTGTATATTTCCTGAACTTGAGTCAACTTCCATCATTAAGAGTTTTGAAATGCTGTATTTTTATTTTTTTTTTGAACTTGCTAGGATGCAAAAGTTACAATGCTTGGTGTGGTTCCAAGTATAGTTCGAGTTTGGAAAAATACAAACTGCACTGCGGATCTTGATTGGTCCACCATTCGGTAGGTTGATATTTTAACAGCTACTGTTTTACCACTTCATTACTCTGTTGCTTCTTATACCATATTCATGTTTTATTCAATGTATGTTACCTATCCATTGGTGAAATATTTTTTTTTTTTTAGAAATTAAAAAAAGAGAGCAGTATGTCTCTTTAGTGATGCGTTTTATAATTTTTTGTACTGATTATTTCTGAAAAAAAAAAAAACGCAGATGCTTTAGCTCCACAGGGGAGGCATCTAGTGTGGATGAGTATTTGTGGCTGATGGGAAGAGCCCGTTACAAGCCTGTTATAGAATACTGTGGTGGCACTGAAATTGGAGGCGGATTTGTTTCTGGATCCCTCTTACAGCCTCAAGCTGTAGCTGCTTTTAGCACTCCTGCAATGGGCTGCGCTTTATTTATACTTGATAGCAACGGGATTCCTCTTGTGAGTATTCATTTTTCAACTTTACAATAAATAATTGATCTTTTCTGAAGCACTCACCACATTATAGAGAAAATATTTGATTTGAATGACAGTCGTTGCTTCTACATGTGAAGTATCATACTACACAGCTATGTACAGCAGAAATTGAAGTACACAGCAATGACACAGCTCTATACTCCAACAACAACAATAACAACAACAATCCTTTATCCCACTATGAGGGGTCTACTACATGAATCTATTTTCTCCATTGTGTCCTATTAAGTATCAATTTTTCATTTAATTCTAATAAATTAAGAAAAAAATAAAAAAATAGAAAATTTAAAAATAACCACTTGGCTTTGTACTTCGTGTTTTACATATAATCTACATCTTTTGTCCACGCTTAATAATTTATTCTTATTAAGAGCATTTTGCAAGCCCAAGAAAGGATGATATCTCATGTAAGAATTAAAAATTGACCCCCTAAATTGTCAACCCACCCACCCCTTTTATCAATTTTGACAACAACAACAAGAAGCCTTTATCCCATTATATGGGGTATTTCTAATCCTTCTTCCATTATTATTGTATTATGTTTCAAATTCTAATTTAATTCTAATAAACTAAGGTCATTTTTTATACATCTTAATCAAGTCTTTTTAGATCTAGCCCTACTTTTTTAACATAAAGTAAATCAATCATCATCTCTCCTAATGGATGGTCGACTATGTGGCCAAAGGCATTCTCTCTAATCTTATCTTCCAATGGAGCTATTCTAACTTTTTCCCGAACATATTCATTTCACATTTTATCTCTAAGAGTAATGCCACTCATCCACCTAAGCATCCTCATCTCTGTAACACTTAACTTAATCTTATGCTTCTCTTTTACGGGCTAATATTTTGTACCATAAATCATTGTAGGTCTTACCACTATTTATAAAATTTTCTCTTGTCTAAGTGATATTTTTCTATTACACAACAGATCAGATGCATTCCTCCACTTCAACCATCCAACTTGAATTCTACTAATAATATCTCCACAATAGATCTTTTATCAATTTTGATGATATTATTATTTCACACATCTTGACCAACTAAACCTTGAATTCCTTTTTTGGTTATATTGCTTGATAGGTTTTCTCTGAGGTACTATCTGCATTTACTTGTTAGTATCCTCTATATAAGTTCTGATATTTGAACTTTTTATCATCTATAGCCACAAAATACACCTGGAATCGGTGAACTTGCCCTTTATCCCAAAATGTTTGGGGCTTCTACCACATTGATAAATGCTGATCATTATGCTGTTTACTTCGAAGGAATGCCTCTCTGGAAAGAGACTGTAAGGTTTCTGGTACAGAATGAAATTTTTTTTTGGTAGTTCTTGTTCTCTTAACAAATGTAATTATATAGCTTGGTCATGCAGCAACTTCGTCGACATGGAGATGAATTCGAGCGCACAGCTGATGGATATTATAGGGCACATGGCCGTGCTGATGACACAATGAATCTGGGTGGTATTAAGGTACTAATATCCACAAAATGTTTCTTTTTACAATAATGGCCTGTTTGGGATCAATTTTGTTGTATTTTGGGTTTTTGTTTTTATGTTATTTTAAAAAAATATATTTGTTTAATATATTTCTTAACTGTTTTTATTTTATATTTTTGAAAATAAATCACATTGCCTTTAAAAACACTTAAAATAATCTTTAGGTGCTTTAAGTATCTTAAAAATAATTATCATCATCAATTATATTTTATTTCAAATTAAAATATAAACAAAATCAAATAAAATAAAAAGAAAAAATTAGGAAAAACAAAAAACAAAAGTGAGCCCAAACAGCTCCTAAGAAATTAAGAGAAGTAATTTAGTTCTTATCGTGTATCTTTCTATAGGTTAGTTCTGTGGAGATTGAGCGAATATGTAATGGAGCAGATGAAGAAATCCTTGAGACTGCTGCAATTGGTGTGCCACCAGCCGGTGGCGGTCCTGAGCAATTATTTGTTGCTGTTGTCTTCAAAGTTGAGAATCCTTCAGAGGAGACATTGGACCGACTAAAAGCTTCCTTCAACTCTGCCTTACAGAAGAAATTGAATCCTCTATTCAGAGTACCTTTCCATTTTCTTTTTTATTATCTCATTGCTCTTAAAATCTTTTTTTAATAAAGTTGAATGGTATAAATGAGGTTTGATTTTCCTGGTTTCTACTGTAGGTTTCTGTGGTTGTGGCTGTGCCCTCACTTCCACGAACAGCTTCAAACAAAGTTATGAGAAGAGTTCTAAGGCAGCAGTTCTTGAAGCTTAATTCGCGCTCGAAGTTCTAATTTTATTGTGCTCTTCGTTCTTGGCTCTGGTGACCGTTTTCGGTATTAATGGAATTAGCCGTTGGAGTGTAATTTGTACCGAGACTGTGTTTGTGATGAGAGATTATGAAGTGAGATAAATTTAAGGTTTTGGAAGGAGATAGTGTGGTTATCAGTATGTTTTTTTTGCTATTGTTTATCTAATGTTTGGATTCCCTAAGTAATATACGGGTATTATGTGTTCTTTTTTTTGGAAGATTTACATACTTATCATACAAATCTTATGTATTTACATATCTAATATTTAAAATTAAATATTTATTTATCTAATAATTTTCTATACTTTAAAAAGTATATTTTACTTTTAAAAAGTGTGATGATGATGATATTTTTGATATGATATTAAAAATTAGGGTATTATATATATAAAAATTGAAGTTTAAGTATTAAATATGTAAATATATAAGAATTGTGATATATATATATATATATATATATATATATATATATATATATATATATATATATATATATATATATATATATATATATATATATATATCCTCCTTTCTTTTTATAGCATAATGTGTTGGGTAAAGTATGAATCAGGTACTTTCTGAAAATGTTTTTTTTTTTATAATAACTAAAATAAGGATTATTAAAAACCTGAACAAGAATGAGTTTTTTGAACTCGTTTTTTATTAAAATAATTTGTTTTTTAAAGTATTTATTAAATTCATGGTATCCATCATTGGTTTCCGATTTTTTCTTAAGTAATCTCATTCAATTTTAATTATTTTTTAAGATGCATTACTTTGGATGGATTTTACAATGTTTTTTTTCATATGAATAATATTTTGCTATTTTAATTGTACAATAATTAATTAATTGCTCTAAATTTGATATAATGCATGCATAATCATTAATTAATGCTTACATTTATTGAAAATAACAGCCAATTATATTTTGAACATATAATGAATTCATTTATTTTGGTTAATTTATATTAGTGACATTTACATACATAGCATATATAATATATATATATATATATATATATATATATATATATATATATATATATATATATATATATATATATAATATTTAAATATAAATATTTATATATATATATATATACTTAAATTATTATATAACAAATAGTATTGTTTTATCTTTTGAAGTATAGAAGTATAGAAAATATTATATTTATAAATATTAAATTTTAAATATTAGATATATAAATGTATAAGAATTGTGTTATATATATATATATATATATATATATATATATATATATATATATATATATATATATATATATATATATATATATATATATATATATATATATATATATATATATATAATATGCTGAGGTTACATACAAGGCCATAATTTATATATATATATATATATATTCAAATATAAATATTTAAAGGTATTTCCAAGTTATGAGCTGAGGGTTCAGATCAAGGCCAAATTTTAAAAGGGGCATCTTACAAAAAATTATTAGTGGATATGATACTTGAAAAAAATTGTAGAAAACCCCGTCGGATGACACAGCGGAAATCATAATTTGATTTATTGTTTTTTTTTTTTATAAATTTCGTGAATGGCTTAATATAACTAATCAATATAATGACAATTTAATTGCAAATTATTTTTTTAAAATTATATTTAAATTAATTTGAAATTTTATATAATATTATTCTGATTTTATTTTGCTAAAATAACTTTATGCAATTTAAGTGAGTATGAAAATTGTAAATATTAAATTATTTATAGAATATATTGATTAAATTAAATTATTCCATATATATATATATATATATATATATATATATATATATATATATATATATATATATATATATATACTTTAAAATTAATTTATTTAAGTTATCATATGAATGATTTAGGATCTGTTTGGGACATTTATAATTTTTTGAAAAATTAGTTGTAAAACTACTGTGGAAATCAGTTTTTTGAAAAAGCTGTTTTGTGTGTTATAAATATATTTTTTTTGAAAAATTTTAAAAATAACTTTCGATAACCACACTCATTTCGATTCAAAATAATTTTTCATAACTTCGAAAACAGCCAAAAGTTGGTAGCTAACTATCTTTCTTTTCTTTTGTGAATGATGATTTCTAAAAAAGCCGTAGGAAAGTTATGTAAACGGACCATTAGTGTTTAAAAATAAAATTTTTAATGTTAGATATGTATATGTTCTCCAAAAAAATATTTTTATGATGTAAATTTATATTATAATATTTTGAATGTTAAATTTATATTTTGAATACGAAATTTATGTTTGGAAACCTGAGAGAAATAATACATCCAGTATCAAAATAATAAGAATAACATATGTATTAATCAAAAGAAAATGCAGCATAACTACTAACAACATAATAATATAAAAATAATGATAAAGTACAACAACTCCAATCATAATAGAGAAGATAACACAATACAAACAAAAATCTAATGATAACATAATATAAAAACTCCATGACTAGCTGCTGTCTGTGCTGGTGTTTGTTACCTCCATTGGCCATGTGGTTTACAACAGAAGATGAATAATATTAACAAAATACTTAAAGAAATACACCAGAGGGAACGCGTTCGAATTACTATCTTACATTATATTATTGGGGTTAAGAGAACAAGTTGGTATATTGTGACCCGTTGATTTATACATACTACAAATTCTATTGCTTTATTGCCTCGGTTCATCCATTGTATTTGTGTATCTTCTAGTCCTAAAAGTTAGTGAAAGCAATTCAACTATGCCACTATAGTAAAACCTGTCTAAAGTGATACTGTTTAAAGTGATATCCTGTCTAAAGTGATAAACACGACTCGGTCCCAACTGTATGATATTGTATGTACTGTACTTGCCTAAAGTGATAACCTGTTTAAAGTGATATCCTACCTCTGGTCCAAACAATATCACTTTAGATAGATTTTATTGTATTTTGATCATATTCATGCCATTGACTTTTGTCTAGAATAACATGGAACTCACTCTCATATGTCAATTTGTAGTTCTCTATAGTGTAATATGGAGAAGTAAAAGAATCATGACTAATTTGTAACTAAGCTTAATGCAACCATCATGTGTGAACAAGGCATGTGAAATGTCTATGGCCTCATGCAAGAGCAAGTGACAATTCCTTATCCAACTAGTGCTACTTTGAACGATTAGCGGGGCACATCATACACTTCACATTCTTATTTGTTTGTACATGTTGGTGAAGGCAATTGTCTAGTGTTCATACCTTTGCAAACAACTATGAACCCTTGGTGCAAATAAATACTCACTTGTTGTTTCTAATTCAACAATTTTAGTTGATCGCCTCAAGAAGAGAACAATTATGTTGTAGTAGATAGAACAAACTTGAATCAAAAGGCCTCTTGAACACTTTAGACACATCGAGTCTACATTAAAGATTTCTATTTGTCAAATTGCTTTCTTAAAATTTTCTCTCAGATGTCTAAGATAATGTTTGTGAGCTGCCCATGCTAACAAATCACTACAACTACTCACAAGTCTAGCATGATGATAAAAAAATGATGCACAAGTCATCCCTAGAAGTTACTTCAAGAATAACTTCACACAATGTTTTCATAAACCCCTACTACGACTCATTGCATTTAGATTCGACTACATTAAATGCCAATGGAAACAAACCATTATTAGCATCCATAACAATAGCTATAAGCAGAGTTCTTCTATATTTGCCCAATGGAAATGTGCCATCTAAGCTCAGAACTGGGTGACAATATCCCCAACCACTGATTGAAAGTCCAAATGCCCAAAATAACTGTTGATATCGATTCAAAATTCCACTTTATATTATATAAATGAATCTCATCATGGCTAATCATATGTCATCCATAAACCTGAAAAAATTCCTATAAAACTTCTCTTAACTTTCAAAATGGCCTAAATAGCCTTTCTTCTTACATCCCATGCCTTTATATAAGATACTTTTACATTAAACCTTCAACACGTCATATTATTTCTTTCGGATTAAAGTTTAACTATTGGCATATGCTATGGAATATGAAAAGAGAAAGAAACTTTGTTGTGCACTATTGATGACCACTATTTAAAATTGGATGTGTACAAGTGTGCTGGGCGATATAGTTAAAATTTTCTAAGCTCCACCTAGATGCTTCCTACTTGATGCATGCGAACATTATCACAACCGAGCCTAATGTAAATCATCATATCAAGGTATGTCACATTATGTTGAGATGTAACAATTAATTAAATACCCAATATCTAATTGGAATAAAATTTATATTTTTTTAATTTCATAAAATAGAGTTACTATTATCATCAAAATATTATAAAATAAAACTAGTTATATTAGATCATATCACAATTATACATCAAAACAATAATCATAATATGATTCTTCTACCTACAAAACATGTATACTAACATAACTGTCAAAAGAGTATATCTAAATTAGAAATAATGTCAGGCTCTAAATAATAACCAAAAGCCTCTACTCAACTTTAGCCTTATCCTTTCAAGAAATAATAGTTTATATTTCCTTCGTCCCTTATATCTCCACTTCCACTTATACCTTAACTTGTTTATATTTTTTATTTTCCTCTTATATCTTCACTTCCACTTATACCTACACTTGTTCACATCTGTTCATGCGTATAAAATACACAATTGGATAACTTTATAAGTGCACAGACCCTTATAACTCCACTTGAATGCACAAAATATATAGCCATTCAGTCACTTGCAGTTTCCTATCTTTTTTGCACATATATTTTAGTACTTAAGCATTGAATATTATCATTTTCATCATATATAAATATCATCAAATATGTTGCAAAAAGATGTAAATATTAGTGCATACAATTAATAGTAAAAATTACAAGTAAATTTGTATGCGTACATCAACAATCATAATTTATAAAATCATTTATATGTAGTGTCCAAAATAATATTTTAAAGTATTTCTTATTTTATAGCAATTTTTATCAGGCTCAATATACTCATAAAAATACATAAAATATCATAGAACACAAAATACCTAGTGAAAAGTTTTTTTTTGTATCAATATATCAAGCATAGTTCATTTTACAACATATTAAAAGTTACATGGTAAAAAATTTATAAATCTTTGTAGATTTGAGTTTAAATGAAATTCAATCAAACAAAATGTAAAAATACACATACAAGCGTCGAAATTGAAATCTAAAGTAGGTAAACGATGGCTTACCTAGAGCGAGACAATTTTTTTAACTGGCCCAATGGCAAAATCAACTCTAAGACCCCTGGACCGCACTTTCTCTCTCTAATGCTATTCATGGTTTGGGATAAAATGAAAAAAGTGAGGAATAAATAAATAAATAAATAAATAAATAAATAAATAAATAAATAAATATATATATATAATATATATATATATATATATATATATATATATATATATAGGTGAAAAGGATATACCGATAATTATTGAATTTGTTTTATTTTAATTATAATTTCACATAATTTCTTTTATCCATTGAAATATAAAAATCTAAAAATTGTAGAAAAGTAATCAATTAATTTAACATCATGTCTATTACACTTTCGTGAAAGCAGTTTGTGAAACGGACACCAATCGATAGCAAAAAACCTGCTTTTACAATGATGTATAAAGTTCTTAAAGAAGATAATTCCAATAAAAAACTTTTTATTTTTGTACTTATTATGCTCATAAAAATAGATAAAAATTTATTAAATAAAGTCAAGAGTGCTCTAAAATATGGTAAAGATGATTTCTAAATCAAACACTAAACACATCCCAAAAAATTAATTAAATAAAGATAGTTTTGATGTGTTAAAATTTTGTCAGTCAAAAGTACAAAAAATATATGAATAAATCAAACATAAAATTAACTCTAAAACTCAAAGAAAATATATGGACATAAATAAATACGCAAGCCATACCAGGTACAATTTTTATAGAACTAGTTGTTACAAGCTCCACTCCTTAGAAAATTGTCATCATCGACATCCATAATTAGTTAGCTATCAAATAAATCTGGAAAAAGTTATCTCATATATGTTTCTTTTTCCCAAGTGGATTCTCTTTTTGATCTATGCTTTCACTGAACTTTGACCATAGGGATCTACTTGTTCCTCAACTATCTCACATCATACGTCAAAATACGCTTAAGTTTCTCTTTATAGGTCAAATTAGGTCTTATCTAAATCTATTTTCAGGAGCTCTACAATCAACATCAGTAACCCACTTTCTTAATACAAATACATGAAAAGTATTGTGCACATTTGACATATGATCGACCAACAATAATTTGTAAGCAGATGGACCAACTTTACTAGTCACCTCAAAAGGTCTAATAAATCTTAGACTCGGCTTGCCTTCACTGCCAAATCTACTCACACCCTTCATTGTCCTGACTTTAGAAATACAAAATCACCCACCTAAAATTCAACTGCTTGATGCTTGGGATCATACAACTTTATGTATATCTTGTGTTGCTTTCATCCTATACTTAATCAATATGATCTTCTTAATGGAATCATCCACTAACTCAGGTCCCAATAATCTTCTCTCACCACTTCTGTCCAAGATAAAGGTGTCCGACACCTACTACTATATAATGCCTCATATGGAGCTAAACCAATACTCGATTGTAAGTTGTTGTTATAAGCAAATTCAATCAAATGTATATGATCCTCCCAACTCTCTCCAAAGTTAAGTGGACATAATCTTATTAGATCTTCCAACACATGAATAATGCTCTGAGACTGACCATCTATCTATGGATGAAAAGATGTATTGAAGTTTAACTTAGTCCCTAGACCTTCCTAAATGCCTCACCATAATTTAGAAGTAAATCTACCATCATGATTAGAAATGATAACATTTGGTATTCCATGCAATCTAACAATCTCATGAATATATAAATGTGCCAACTTCTTAACGATACATGTTTGTCTCATTAGAAGAAAATGTGTTGACTTTGTTAGTCGGTCAACCACAACCCATACTGCATTACGACTTTGTCTAGATCTAAGAAAACCTATAACAAAATTCATAGTGACCTCCTCCCATTTTCACTCAAAAATAAATAATGATTATAATAAATTACTTGATCTTTGATGCTTTGGTTTTATCATCTGACATGTCACACACATTGAAATAAACTCTACCACTTCACACTTTAACCCAGGCCACCAAAATATTGGCTTTAGATCATGATATATCCTATCACTCCCTAGGTGAATAGTGTATCAAGAATAATGAGCTCATGTAAAATATCTCTTCTCGAACCACCACTAGTAGGAACCCAAAATCTACATCCATAAGTCAATACCCTGTGATCATCAACATGTAACTTAGCTCTCTAACATGATTGAATATAATCAATTAATTTCGTGTACTCATCATCAGATTTCTAAGCTTCCTTAATCCTCTCATGCAAAGAAGCCTGAATGATCATTTGTGTAGAAATCCTATATCCACATCAGCTGAACAAATAACTTTCACTTCTAATTTCTCAAACTCTCAAATTAGTGTTTCATTAGATGCAATCATACAAACTGCAACAGTAGTAGACTTCCAACTTAAAGCATCGACAACCACATTAGCCTTTCAAGGTTAATATAAAAAGCTTAAGTCATAATCCTTTATCAGATCTAACCACCTCCTCTGACTCAAGTTTAGTTCCTTCTAGGTGAAGATTACACTTCAAGCTTTGACGATCTGTATAAATTTTACATCGCACTCCATACAAATAATGTCTCTAAATTTTTAAAGCAAATACAATAGCCGCTAACTCCAAATCATGAGTAGGATAATTTTTCATGTGCGGCTTCAACTGTATGGATGCATAAGCAATAACTCTCTCATTCTACTATAGCACACAACCCAATATTCTCAAAGAAGCATCAATGTACACTTGAAAACCCTCAACACCAGATGTAATTATTAGAATATGTGTTGATACCATGCAATCCTTCAACTCCTAGAAATTGTCCTAGCACTTTGATATTCAATCAAAAGGAATTGCTTTCTGGGTAAATCTTGTCAAAGGAATTGAATCTGAAATTCCTTTAACAAACTTCTTATAATAACTTGCCATTCCAAGGAAGCTATGAACTTCTAACACTGTAGTCGGTCTCCGCCAATCAATTATTGCCTAAACCTTGTGGAGATCAATAAAAATGCCACTACCACTCACCACATGACCTAGAAAAGTAACAAAATTTAACCAAACTAACACTTTGAAAACTTAACATATAGTTGATGGTGTCTCAATGTCTCCAACACCAATCTAAAATGAGTAACATGATCATCCTCAGATTTGGAATACACTAATATATCATTAATATAAATAATAAAAAATTGATCTAGATATGCTCAAAACACACGGTTCATCAGATCCATAAATACAGCTTGGGCATTAGTCACATCAAAAGGCATGACTAAAAACTCATATTGGCCATAATGTGTACTAAAAGCTATCTTCGCCAAATCCTCCTCCACTCTCAACTGATGATATATAGACCTCAAATCAATCTTTAAAAATACAGATGTACCTTTTAGCTGATCAAATAAATAATCAATTTTGGGCAATGGATGCTTGTTCTTAATAGTCACCTTATTCAATTCTCTATAATCAATACAAATGTACATTGTACCATCCTTCTTTCTTATAAATAACATAAGTGCACCCCATAGAGATACACTAGGCATGATAATGCCTATATCCAGTAACTCCTGTAATTGAACCTTCAACTCATGCAATTCTTTAAGTGTCATTCTATAATTTCCTTCACAAAAGAAGATGTATCAAACACTACCTCAATATAAAACTCCATCTCTCTCTCTCTCTTAGAAGGTAAACTCATTAACTCCTTCGAAAATACATCCAAAATTTTTTTTACCACATGAACATCTTTAATAGCAACAACTGTTTTACTACTATCTCTTACATAAGCAAGAAATAATTCATTTTTTTCCTCCATAATTTATTAACCTGTAGGGTTGATATCAAAGATGATAAACCACCTCTAGGTCTTTGGCAATAAAATAGTTCACCAAAATACATATGGCTTCGCTCTTTTGATTGTAATCAATACAAGTTCCATATTACTCAACCAATTCATACCCAAGATAGCAACAAATTCAGTCAAAGGTAATATAATCAGCTCAAACTCCAACTTTCTATCTTAAATCTCATTATCATAGATATAAGTTTGAGTGGTCATTCAATAATTTTTAGTGGGAAAAAGAATAGATATACCAGACAATAAAGAAATATAAAGTACATTCAAATAAGTAAAAAATCTCTCAGATATAAAAGAATGACTTGCACCAGAGTAAAATAAAATTATACAAGGTTGTGTAGAAATAAAGGATGAACCTGCCACAACATCAGTTCCATCCTTTGCCTCATGTTGAGACAAACTATACACTATGGGTTGAGCTGGAGTAGTAGCAATTGAAGCAACAAACCATTCCTGACTCTCTCCCACCTGCTTCCTAGTGAATTTCCCACCACCTCTATTAGATGATCTCTTGCTGAAAGCTCTTGATGGGACTATTCTATGTTGTCTATCATATCTTTGATTTGCTCAAACAACTGGTCTGCTCTTAAATGCTCTCTAGAACACTGAGCTATCTTGTGGCCAATCCGACCACACTTGAAATATTTCCCAGAAAATAAATTTCATCGACCATGATGCCTCCTACTAGATGAAGTACATATCGGAGCACTACTCACAAAAGCATATGAAATCCTACTCCCAAAAGCTGTAGAACCTCTCCTAGAGTCATATGGACCAAACTAACTCTTCTTCCCACTACTACCACTTCTAGAAGACTCCCCTCCAAATTTTTTTAGGTCATATCCAAATGGTGCTGAGTCGACATTAGATCATTCTATATCAACATTGCCCTCCCAACCATCTCAATGAAATCTATGAAATAAAATGGAACTAATGGACGCCTCAAGATGTCCTTTAATCCTCTCAGAAAGTGATAAATTCTTCCTCAAAAGTGCTAACTAACTAGGGGGCATATCTTGAAAAAGTAGTAAACTCGATCTCATAATGCATTATCATGTTATTCCTTGAATCAATCTAAAAAAAACTCATTCATCTGCTGTCTAGCTAATGGAGGTAAAAACCAATCTCTAAAGTAATAGTAAACTACTCCCAAATGATCTTAGCATTTAGCTTGCCTTTAAATTTCTCATTTTACTAGCCTTACCACTAGTGCTTAGACTTACCATCTAATACAAATACTGTTTGAGATACTTTGCAGCTCTTTGGGCACTACATGCGGTCAAAAGATATCTCTAATCTAAATAACTAATCTTTAGTAACTTGAGGCTCCACTACTCCCTTGAAATGAGGTGGCTTCAATCTCAAGAATAATTACAAATGTCTATCTCCCTCCTCAACTCTTGAAGTAGACATTTTGCTATGAGCATAACACATTAATTGAGTTACCAAACTAGCAAACTTTGTCATTGAATCTGATGTCATTGCTATAATTATATTCTATACTACTCCAGCTTGACTAGAACTTTGTCCATCTATCACATCCTGATCTTGATTCATGATATCTCAATACTTACACCTAATATGCACATGCAATAATTGAACTTAATACACATAAAAGAACTGAAAAAAAGAAAATAATTTAAAGCTACCCAAATTTCTATCACACATGTACTAATTATTCCTATGGCTTTGGTTACAAATTAATTCTTCCAAATCCATTGCTTTGATGCCACTTTAGGTAAGTGTCACAGCCCAACCCAATGAAAATCTTCATATCAAGGCATGTAATAGTTAATTAAATACCCAAGTTCTATTTAGAATAAATTTTTTTCTTCAATTTCATAAAATAGAGCCACTACTATCATCAAAATATCATAAAATTGAAGTAGTCACTATGGTGAATTTATTTTCATCTTCAATCTATCTTTTAAAAATAAATGAAGAAAAAAATACACGCTTGATGGACACCATATAGATCCACAAATGTTCTCATTAGGGTGATCAGGTACAACATTGAGGAATGATGTACTATCTCGAGAGATAGAGGTCACCATCCTTCAATGGACCTAATCACCTAATGAGGACTCCTAAAGACTATGAGTCTTTGGATGTACCAGAGATTCTTCTCCTACTTTACATGGAAAAGTAAATTAAGATTTATTTTAAATTGGGTTCGTTAAGTTCTATATGGAGGCAAGCCCCCATAGTTAATTACATCTTAATGAATGAGATTCCTTAAGAATACTCTCAATTAAGATAAATGATCATTGTCTCCAAAGATTTCAACGATAGGACTATCAACAAATTGGTTAATTTTAGAAGATCAAGTGGGATTGATCAAGAAGAGGGAGTTATTATTAAAACCAAAGGGAGATAAGTAAGGGATGCTCGTGATGCTAGGAAACCTAGCGAGCATCCCAAACTATCATATGGTTGGGCTTTATATTTTTGAAATTTGCAAGAAATTATGTGTTTGTTTTGAATTTTTATTAAAAATTTAGGATTTATAATTTCACAATACAAGATTATGAAAATGTCTAAGATGTGAGGATTTATGCTTGTAGCCTGTAAAAAAAAATAACAACCTCTGAACTTAAATCTAGGGAGTTTTGGCGAGAGCTAGGCATGACCTAAATCTACGGCAAAAATCAGCATATGATTTACCTCCACAAGAGAGGATAAATCACCCAACTGTTAGACTTACAATCGCTTAGGGGTGGCTGCAAACTAACTCCTCCTATGATTTTAAATACATGTAGGCAAGTCATATGCTTTTGCAAGATAGCTAGAATGTTGTTTATTTAGAAAGAGACTAAGTCCTTAAACACACTCCCTAAGAGACTAGATCATGTAGGACATGAATAATGACTTAAATCTAATGCAAAGTTTTATTATTTTTTATTTTTATTTTTGGATAATTTATTTGACACAGGCTATGAGATTCATATGCCTAATGCATGAGAAATTAGTTATGGGCCAAAATCAGCAAGAAGGAGGTGTGTTTCTACCATGGCTCTCAAAGGTCAAGCCAAGTTCTCTGACAAAGGTGGAAGCCCTCCATAAGCAAGAGTGAAGCAAGATGCTTTTTTATGCATGATGTGAGACATACAACATCCAGCTAAGGGATTGCTAAATATTTCATCTTAATTTATAACCTAGGCTTTAGGTGAGATTATGAGTTGTTAATTTTTTATTTTGAGTTGATTAATTAGATATAACTTTTATTTTTCCCTAAGAGCATAATCGCATCCAATCCATTCATCAAAGCATGGAAGAAACTAGGAAATACATGCCATCTTAGTGCACAGGCTAAACAAACATCAAATAATTTTATAAAGCTAGCGCAAAAAAAATAATAGGCCTTTGTGGTCGGGCTCCACCGCACAAACCCAAAAGAAATGGGTACCTAAGCTCTACCCTTATACAACTCGGATTAAAAATGAATTAATTACAATTTAGAAATAATTCATGTTATGGGGGGTCTTCATTCTTCAGTCTTCATTTATTCTTTTCTTCATTTCTTCATTTCTTTCTTTCCTTCGTTTGGTTGGTTGGAATGTGGTTGCTCCAGAGGCTTCACATGGTGCATAAGACTTAGTCTTATGACCAATATTCATCCTAATCTCCCATAACATTCATTCCAAATCTTAATTCCAAAATTACATGAAAATGGGAAATGTAAATCTAACTAAGCTTGTAAAATAGAGATTAGCTAAACATACCACACAATCCCAAGCATGTATATGAATAAATTGGACTTAACACCCCACACATGGGTAACCAAGTCTATTTGGCCTATTTTGGATTATGCTTAGGGGTATAAGCAACCTGCATAGCAAAATATTTATATTTTTATCATAATGCCCCTTAAGCATAATCCCCTACAGAAGATAATGATTAGACTAAGATCATCCTATCATCCAGTCTACCCACATACACTCTTATATCCAGACTAAAATATTACATCTCAAAATAAAATCAGGCGTCAATCCATGCATCACCCTAACATAGAGCTAGAAATGGTGACTTAGCCTAATGTGTTTGCCATTTAAGGCTTGTGTGGCATGTCTTAGCTAGGATTTAAGGTTAAAATTTTCTAAGTGTAAATGATTCAACTTAGATGGTGATTTCATTTATGTGATTTAGTTGATTTGTTAATTTTATTTAATAATTTGATTTGGTTTGAATGAACCTACACTTATGTACTAAGTGTTATAAAGAGAGAAAAAGAGAAGAGTATCTATCTTTCCTCCTTACCTTAAGTAATTTTCAAGGTAGATTCATCGTTGATTTTCTTTAGTGAATATTTTATTATGTGTTTTAACTAATCGTAAGTTTAGATTTGCTCTAAATAAACCTATTCAATAAGAAAGACATTTTAATATTAATTAAGGTGAATTACTATCATAAAACACACAACCATTTATTTCTTTCCAACATGTATACCATGCACATGAAATGATCCTAAGCATAGCTATACATGTAAATGAAAATCTTAGCACACCTTAATGATGAATGAAAAGAGATATTGTTTAGAAAAATTTGGATGTTTCATGATGCATGATTGTGTTAAGTAAAAGAGAGACGGATTCTTTTATCCATTAATTAAATGCACATTTACATGTATGAAAGACATAAGTGAGTGCGATGCCATTATTTTCTACACCAGGGGTATAATGTACAAGACCTTCTTAGGGCTACTTAAAGCCTCACAACCCTGGGATATTCAGACTAATATACCACTTTTCTTAAATACATGTGCATGTACAAAAAGAAAACAAATGGATGAAGAATCATGCAAAAGATTTTTATTTGTTTGTTTGATTTTGATTGTTTAATTTACATATGCAATGTGAAGATCCTTCTTAAGCCATAATATAGAAGTGTATAGGAATATATTTAAGCAAGTGTTATGTATTTTTCAAATGAACTCTACACTTTGCAAATCCTATACAAACCCATGTTAAGAAAGAGAAGAAAATCACATAACACATTTTGTGCTATAATCACATGCAAGCTTATAAACACCTATAAGTATCATACTTTCATTTATGATCTTTGATTTATAGATTTTGAAAATAATTTTTTGATTTAGTAGTGATAATAATCATTCATTTTCATACATTAGCCAAAACAAGCAATTTGACATAAAGGAAACATTTCATTTATTTTGATTTTTTTTAAAAGATATGAATGCATGAATTCATATGACATATAACATTTAGCATGCTTGGAAAGAAATAAAGTGATGCAAGCATGCAACTTCATTCACCCTAATTAATTCCTAAAGATAATCCTATCAAAGAAGACCATTTAAAATGAATCAAAATTTTTTAAAGAGATTTTTATTTTGTTTTGAATTTGATTTAGGAAATGTGAAAAGAGTTTGCTAGTCCTAACCCATTTCCCCCATGTGTAAATTGATTTAGTTTAATTTTTAGAAAAATTAAATTGATTTTATGCTTTATTTAGATTAAGGTGTGAATTAAGTCCATTAATAACCCCTTACCTACACCACTTTAATATAATTAATCTAACAATTATGAGCCAACATATGATATGCGACCACATGAAATTTAAATCATCAATGCACCTAGGAAAGAAAGGGGCCTAATACAATTGGCTCACAATTATTGATTAATTAAGTTAAAGGTTAATTACGTACTTTCATAACCTTCCCACACATGTGAGTTAGAAATGATTTCCTTAAATTTACCTTAGGCTTTTGAACACCTAAGGATCTACCTAGCAAGAGATTGATTAAGTTCAGATTAGTTTTAAAATTTTTATTAGATTATTTAAGTAGATCATTAGTATATTAACCCTTAATTAGGTTTGGATTAAGGAAGAAAGGGGGTTTAGGGAATAACTTAGGGAAAGTACCCCAAACCCATTTCATAAACCTCCTCTTTACTTAAACAATGCTTAATTATCTCAATTATATGATTAAACCACTGTTCACATGCTTAATTATTCTTAATTTTATTAAGAGAGTGATTAGGGATTCATTAATTTATTTCCCTAATTAACTAATTAATAAATTCCAAAAAAAATTGTAGAAGTCATGCTCGTAAACATGTCTAAGAAGTTTGGAATTGATTAATGAAATTATTAGGGAGTAATTAAGGTTATTAAATTTTTAATTAAACCCTAATTAAGGAGAATTCATGTTCAAAATCAATTATAAATAATTTTATTAAATTTTCCTCTGAATTATCATTAAAATGAAGTTGAGTTTGCCTTTTTTGGATTTTTCTACATTTCATTATGAATTTGTGAAGTTTCTATGATTAATAGGTCATTAAATAGCCCTAATTAATTAACTAATCCCATCGGCACCACATGGACCATTGACACAATGCGCGCTTTCCACATGGCACGTCCGTTGCCGTGTCCGCCGACGGTGCTACGCACTTTCCTCTAGGCCGTCTGATCAAGGATTGGACGGTCAGGGATAAACTCATGGTTATGAAGGATTAAATCAATGAATCTATGCATTTTAATTAGAGCTGACCATCCAAAATACGTGGGATGGATGGCCCATGATTCATCCTTGCCTTTGCATGTGGGAGACGGAGACCTATCCTCCATGGCTTGATCTGAGCTCACTTGAGCTTAGATTAGGTAGAGATTCAACCCACACCATTAAGAAGCATAGAGAAGAAGATCCAACAGTTGAATTTCAATGGGATTACAATTTTATTCAAAAATGACCAAGCAATTTTCAATGGGAGCTCAATTTTGAGACATACCTCACCGGCACTTTCAACGGTTGAGGTAGCTTCGTATAGTGGATATGAAGCCCTGTTGAAAGTTTCAAGCCTTGAGATGAAGTGGATCTTCCAATTGACCAAGCTCCCTTCTAATGGCTTGTGGCTTTGGCCTAGGTCTACCTTCTCGTGGCTTGGATGCTTGAGATTTGCTTTGGGTGAGCTCTACTTAGTCCCTTGATGGTGCTTGCAAGAGCAATTGGAGTTTGATTAAGAATTGAGCAAAGTGGAAAAATCTCTCACCTCCCTTATTTCGGCTTTGAAGAAATCTGAGAAAGAGAAATTGGAAAGAGCTTGAGAATGCTTGGAAGCTTGGAGAAGCTTGCCTTTGATCCTCTGAGCTCAATCGAATGCAAGAGTCATGGTTTGAGTGGAAATGAGGGGGGAGTATATCTCCCTCTACTTGGATCGGATGTTTGAAGCTTGTTCTTCCTTTTGAGGTTAACTTAGGTCAAGTGGACAATTTTGCTATGTTTGGCTCAAATGATGACTTGGTCAAGTTCAATCATTGATCATGGATTGGTTTTGATCAATGGTTTCAATCAATTTGGCCTATGGTGGATTTTGGCTAGTTTAGATTTCATTTGGGTTAAGTGTTGACTTGGTCAAAGTCTAGGTTTTACTTGGTTTGACTCAATTTGAGTGATTGATCATCCTATGATGATTGTTGCTCATAATGTGAGGCTTAGATGGGCTTAGTTCAATCCAATTTGGGTAGGATTGGAATTTGGCTCAAAAAGATGATTTAGGTCACTTTGGGTCAAGCGAGCCTATGTGGGTCAATTGGCTTGATCAAGGCTTGATTTAAGTTTGATTGAACTCACATACAGACTTATGATTGGAATATAAATTCAATTGCAAGTGATTTGGAGTCAAATAGGGTTTGATTCATTTGGCAATTTTAAGTTCAAAGGATGAACATGGGTTTAATTTGGTTTGATTTGAATTTAGTTTTGGTTTGATGATTGAAGTTTATGTTTGAATTTGGTTTATGATTGAAGGATTGATTATTTTGAAGAGAAAATACAAATGTTTGGACTAGTTTGAGTTTGATTTGGTTAAGTTCAAGAATTTGACTTGAAAGAGTTTAGGTTGGATTTTGATTAGATTTGGATTTGAGTTTTGGATTTGGTTTTGGTTATTTGAGTTTATATTTCATTTATATTTTTGAATATAAATGAGAATATAGATGGGTTATGAGAAAATCTTTTGAATTTGGAATGTTTTGAATTTGATTTGAGCTAATTCCATAAGATGAAATTAAAGGCTTCAGAAAGATTTTTGGATTTGGAATTCAATCATGGATTTCAATCATTTGAGATTTGATTCATGATTTGAGAAAATCAATTAAGTTGGAATTGATTTAAGGTTTGATTTGGAATTGATTTGAATTTGAAGTTGATTTTAATTTGAAGTTGATTTGAATTTGAAGTTGATTTGAATTTGAAGTTGGTTTGAATTTGATGTTGATTTGAATTTGAAATTAATTTGAATTTGATGTTGATTTGAATTTGAAGTTAATTTGAATTTGAAGTTAATTTGAATTTGAAGTTTGACTTGAAAGGAGGAAGTAAGGATTTGGTTTAAGCTAAAGGGTAGGCAAGTTTTCCTAATAACCCTAAGGCATAATCTATTCTTATGGCTAACTCTTCTAAGTCTCTAGGGTTAGGTTAAGTGTTCACCTAATCACTTGAAGTGTCTTAATACTAAGGAACTCTTAATGTCTAAAGGAGTCCTATGTCTAAGATGAAGAAGTTGAAAGCACACTCCAAAAGTGAGGTCAACAGTCACATCGGATCTTATCACAACTACACATCAAAATAATAATCATAGTATGATTCTTCTACCAATAAAACATGTATACTATCATGACTATCAAAAGAGTATATTTAAAGTAAAAATATACCTAAGGTCAATCTCTCAACAATAATCAAAAGCCTCTACTCAATTTAAGCCTTACCCTTTCTTAAAGTAACACATGTGAATACAACAAGGGTGAGAAACCATAGCTCAGTAGGCTACTCGAAATCTACTATAGTTTTCAATACACAAAAAGAGAAGATATTTGTCAAAAAAGGCCATTATATAAATAATAAAATGTGCTTTAAATAATTTAAATTAATACTTCAAGAGGTCATATGTTGTGTCTATCAAGTGTAGTATTAGTATAAAACTTATTATTTATCGTAAGCATACTTCAAGCAACAGTGTAAGGAACATGATGTCAGAAATAAAATAATACAACATGAAATAATAATTAATTTCTTTATTTAGACTATTTTAAAATTTTCCCTTCACCCCTTATACCTCCACTTGTTTATATTTTCCTTTTGTCTCTTATATCTCCACTTTCACTTATATCTCAGATTGTTCACATCTATTCAGGCCTATATAATATACCGTTGGATAATTTTATAAGTGCATAAAATCTTATAACACCACTTGAATGCACATAACATATAACCATCAAGCACCTGCACTTCCCCACCCTTTTTCCTTTTTTTAATGCACTTGTACTTTGATACTTAAGAATTGAATATTATCATTTTTGACATATATAAATATCATCAAACATGTTACATAAATATGTAAATATTAGTGCAAACAATTAACAATAGAAATTACAAGTAAATTTGCATGCGTACATCATCAATCATAATTTACAAAATCATTTTTATGCAATGCCTAGAATAATATTTTGAAGCTTTTCTTATTTTATAGTAATTTTTATTAGGTTCAATATACTCATAAAAATATACAAAATTCCATACAACACAAATACCCGATGAAAATTTTATTTTTTATGTCAATATGTCCAACAGAGTTCATTTTATAATATATCAAAAGTTACATAGTGAAAAGTTTGTAAATCTTCGTAGATTTGAACTTGAATAAAATTCAACCAAATAAAATGCCAAAAATACGCTCAGAAGCGATGAAATTGAAATCTGAAATAGGTAAACATTATCCTACCTAAAGCTGGACAATTTTCCCAATTGGCTCGATAGGCGAATGTTTGCATAAATAAATAAATAATAATGGTGCCTAGGCCTTATCATAAATTTATAATAATAAATAAAAGAAAAATAAATTTTACCCATAACACCACGACACTACAATCATGGTGCCTAGGCCTTATCATAAATTTTGAGAAAGGCAACTACCTCGGCCAAATGTCTATCTAAATGGAACAATGCCACGGTGCTACAATCCTAGTGTTGAGATGCTACAATGATGATCTGTAGTTTAAAAGCCAAGAAACTAACTCTTTCCCGCTCACTAACTCCCCAATAGCTACAAACACCTAAAGGACAATTGAAGAGACAAGAAACCACTCATTCAGTGGGGGCGTGTGGTGAATTTTTTTATTTTTGTCTTCATTTATCTTTGAAAAATAAATGAAAAAAAAATACACTCTAGTTGGGCATCATGTAGATCAGTAGATGTTCTTATTAAGGTGATTGGGTTTGATATTGAGAAATGATATACTGTCTTGAGATATAGAAGTCATCATCCTACAATGGACCTAATCACTTAGTAAGGGCTCCTAAGGATAATGGGTCTTCGGATGTACCAGAGATCTTCCCCTACTTTACATGGAAAAGTAAAGGATTTATTTTAAACTGGGTTCGTTAAGTTTTCTATGGAGGCAAGCCTCCATAGTTAATTACATCTTAAAGAATGAGATTCCTTAAGAATACTCTCGATTAAGGTAAATGATCATTGTCTCCAAAGATTTGAAGGTAGGACTATCAACAAATTGGTTATTTTTTAAAGATCAAGTGAGATTGATTAAAAAGAGAGAGTTATTATTGAAAATAAAGGGAGATAAATAAGGGATGCTCACGATGCTAGGAAACTTAGTGAGAATCCCAAACTATCCTATGGTTGGGCTTTATATTTTTGAAATTTAAAGAGAGTTAATTATTTAAGTTGAATTTCTATTAGAAATCTAGGACTTACAATTCCATAATACAAGATCATGGAAATGCCTAAGAGGTGAGTATTTATACTTGTAGCCCGCAAAGGAAAACATCAACCTCAGAATCTAATTCTAAAAAGCTTTGGCGAGGGCCAAGGCATGACCTAAATCTAAGGTGAAAATGGATATATGGTTTACCTCTACAAGAGAGGATAAACTACCTAACTGTTGGACTTACAACTGCCTGGGAGTGGCTGCCAACTAACTCCTATGATTTTAAATACATGTAGGCAAGTCATATGCTTTTGCAAGATAGCTAGACTATTGTTTATTTAGAAAGAGACTAAGTACTTAAACACACTCCCTAAGAGACTAGATCATGTAGGGCATGAATAATGACTTAAATCTAATGTAAAATCTTATTAAGTTTTATTTTTATTTTTGGACAATTTATTTGACACAGGCTATGAGATTCATATGCCTAATACGTGAGAAATTGGTTATGAGATAAAATCAGCAAGAAGGAGGTGTGTTTCCATCATGGCTCTCAAAGGTCAAGCCATATTCTCTGGTAAAGGCGAAAGCCTTCCATTAGCAAGAGTGAAGCAAGATACTTTTTATTCATGATGTGGGATATACAACATCCAGCTAAAGGGTTGCTAAATCTTTCATTATCTTGATTTATGTCCTAGGATTTAGGTGAGGTTATGAGTTATTTATTTTTAATTTTAATTTGATTAATTAGATAGAAAATTTATTTTTCCCTAAGAGCCTAATCGCATTCAAGCCATTCATCAAAGCATTGAAGAAAATAAGAAAAACATGCCAAGTTAATGCACAAGCTAAACAAACATCAAAAAATTTTATAAAGTCAGCGCAAAAAGAATAAAAGACTTAAGTACCACCACACAACCTGAAAAGAAATATGGGTAGCTGAGCTCTACCCTTATACAACCTAAATTACAAATGAATAATTACAATTTAGAGAATTCATGTTATGGGGGTCTTCATTCTTCATTCTTCATTTCTTCATTCTTTCTTTTCTTTCTTTATTTCTTTCTTTCTTTCTTTTCTTCTTTTGGTTGGTTAGGATGTGGTTGCTCCAAGGTTTCACATGGTAGCATAAGACTTGGTCTTATGACCAATGTTCATCCTAATCCCCCATAACATTCATTCTAAATCTTTATTGCAAAATTACATGAAAATGGAAAAAGAAAATCTAACTAAACCTGCAAAATAGAGATTAAATAAACATACCACACAACCCAAGCATGTATATGAATAAGTTGGACTTAACACCCTACACATGGGCAACCAAATCCACCTGTCCTAATTTAGATTATGCTAGGGGTATAAGCAACCTGCACAACAAAAATATTTATATTTCTATTACAACGCCCCTTAAGCATAAACCTCTGCAGAAGACATGATTAGGCTAAGATCGTCCTATCATCTAGTCTACACACATATACCCTAACATCCAGTATAAAACATTGCATCACAAAATAAAATTAGGCATCAAACCATGCACACATAGAGCTAGAAATGGTGACTTAGCCTAATGTGCGTGTCATTTAAGGCTTGTGTGGCATGTCTTAGCTAGGCTTTAAGGTTGAAATTTTTTAAGTGTGAAGGATTTAACTTAGAAGGTGGTTTCATTTAAGTGATTTAGTTGATTTGTTGATTTTATTTTGATGATTTGAATTGGTTTGAATGAACCCACACTTAATTACTAAATATTGTAAAGAGAGGAAAAGAGAAGAGAACTTCTCTTTCCTCCCTACCTTTAGGTAATTTCTAAGATTGATTCATTAATGATTTTTCATTAGTCAATGTTTTATTATGTGTTTTAATTAATCCTAAGTTTAGATTTTCTCTAAATAAATCTATTAAATAAGAAAGACATTTTAGGATTAATTAAGTGAATTATTATCACAAAACACACAACCATTTATTTCTTCCCAACATGTATACCATTCATATGAATAAATCCTAAGCTTATCGATACATGCAATGGAAATCTTAGCACACCTTAATATGAATGCAAAGAGATGTTATTTAGGAAAATTTTGATATTCCATGAATGCATGATTTTGTTAAGGAGAAAAGAGGGACTCTTTTATCCAGTAGTCAAATGCACATTTACAAGTATAAAAGACATAAGTGAGTATGATGCCATTATTTCTACACCAGGGGTATAAGGTACAAGACCTTCTTAAAGCCTCACAACCCCAAGATGTCCAGACTAATATACCACTTTTCTTAAATACATGTGCATGTACAGAAAGAAAACAAATGGATAAAGAATCATGCAAAAGATTTTTGTTTGTTTGTTTGATTTATTTATGCAATTTACATGTGTAGATGTGAAGATTCTTCTTAAGTTATAACATAGAAGTATATAGGAATAGATTTAAGTAAGTTTTATGTTCTTTTCAAATAAACTATATACTTTGCAAATCCTATCCAAATCCTTGTTAAGAGAAAAGAAAGAAGTCACATAAAGCACATCTTATATGCTATAGTCACATGCAAGCTTATAAGTACTTATAAGTAGCATACTTTCATTTATAATCTTTGATTTATAAGTTTTGAAAATAGTTTTTGATTTAATAATGATAATAGCCACTCATATTCTTACTTTAGCCAAAACATGCAATTTGACATAAAGGAAACATTTTATTTATTTTGATTTTTCAAAAGATACGAATGCATGATTTCATATGGCATACAACATTTAACATGCTTGAAAAGAGATAAAGTGATGTAAGCATATGGATTCATTCACCCAAATTAATTCCTAAAGATAATATTATGAAATAAGATCATTTAATGTGAATCAACATTCTTTAAAGAGATTTTTATTTTTGTTTTAAATTTGATTTGATTTAGGAAAATGTGAAGGGAATTTGCTGGTCTTAACCCATTTCCTCCATGTGTGAATTGATTTAGTTTAATTTTTATAACAATTAGATTGATTTTATGTTTTATTTAGGTTAAGGTGTGAATTAAGCCCATTAATTATCCACTAACATAACTAACTTTATGAGCCTAACATATGATATGTAACCATGGAATTTAAATCGACGCCTAAGAAATAAAGGATCCTAATGCAATTGACTCATAATTATTGATTACTTAAGCTAAAGGGTTTAATTAAGTACTTTCATAACCTCCTCATACATGTGGGTTGGAAATGATTTCCTCAAATTTAATTTAGGCTTTTGAATACTTAAGGATCTACCTAGCTAGAGATTGATTAAGTTTAGATTGAATTTGAAAGTTTGATTAGACTAATTAAGTAGATCATTAGTGGATTAATCCTTAATTATGTTTAGATAAAGGAAGAAGAGGGGTTTAGGGAATAACTTAAGAAAAATATCCCAAACCCATTCCATAAACCTCCCCTTGCTTAAACAATGTTTAGTTATCTCAATTAAATGATTAAACCACTGTTCACATGCTTAATTACTCTTAATTACATTAAGGGGTGATTAAGGAATCATTAATTGATTTCCCTAATTAACTCATTAATAAATTCCAAGAAAATTAGGGGTAGGCACAAGGCATCCCACTAAATATGTCTTAGAAGTTTGGAATTAATTAATTAAGTAATCAAAGAGTAATTAGGGTAATTCAATTTTTAATTAAACCATAATTAAAAAAAATTCATTATTCAAAATTAATTAGAAATAATTTTATTGGATTTCCCTATGAAATATCTTTAAAATGAAGTTGAGTTTGTATTTTTTGATTTTTTTTACATTTAATTATGAATTTATGAAGTTTTTGTGATTAAAGGGTAATTAAATAACCCTAATTAATTAATTAATCTCGTCGGTGCCTCATGGATTGCTGACAAGTCGCACACTTTGCACGTGGCATGGTGGGATTGATTATTTAAGTTATCACATCGCCCACCACTTCAACCGGTGATGCTAAGTGCTTTCTCGTGGGCCGTCTGATCAATGATTGGATGGTCAGGAATAAGCCCATGGTTAAGAAGGATTTAATCAATGGATCTGATGCATTTAATCGGGGCCGTCCATCCAAAGCATCCAGGATGGATGGCCCATGATTTATCCCTACCTAAGCCTATGGGAGATAGAGGTCGTCCTTCCTCCATGGCTTGATCCGAGCACACTTGAGCTTGGATTAGGCTGAGATTCAACCAACACCATCAAGAAGTATATGTAAGAACATATAGCAGTTGAATTTCAATGGAATTATAATTCCCTTCATAAAGGACCAAGCATTTTTCAAATTAAGGTCAGTTTTGAGTCATACCTCACCGTAGGCTATCACCGACGCTTCCAACAGTGGAGGCAGCTTTGTTTAATTGAGACAAAGCTCTGTTGAAGGTTTCAAGCATTGAGGTGAAGTGGATCTTCCAATTGACCAATGCTCTCTCCAATGGCTAGCGGCTTTGGTCTAGTCTCCCATCCCGTGGCTTGGATGCTTGGGAAAAGATTTGGGTGAACTCGACTTGTCTCCTTGATGGTGCTTGCCAAGTGAAGAACTTTGATTGAGTATTGAGTAAGTTGAAAATTTCCCTCACCTCCCCTATTTTGGCTTTGAAGATATCAGAGAAAGGAAAATTCAAATGAGCTTGGGAATCCTTAGAGAAGCTTGAGAAGCTTGATTTGGGTTCCTAGGGCTCAATCAAATGCAAGGAAGATGGTTTGAGTGGAAATGAGGGGAAATATATCTCTCCCTACTTGGATCAGATGGTTGAGGCTTGCCTTGCCATTTTAATCAAATTGAGGAGGTTGAATGGTTTGTTTTGGTTGTTAGGAGTTCCATGTGCTTTGGTTTTGGTAGAGGAGTGGAGGTGTGGAGGTGCACATGTGTTAAATGACTGTGGGAGGTGATCCAAGTGGAGAATTTTGATTGGAGAGGTCAATTTGTTCTTGGGTTGGGTCATGGCTGACCCAAACCCATTGGGTTGTGTTTACCACCCTCCTTAGTGTCCATGTGATCCACTAGGAGGATGCCGAGTGGCCATGAAAAGTAATTAACCAAATTCCAAGTGAATTTGGTCATAGGTTACCCTTTGACCCAAGGGTAAAATGCTCATTTGGCCTTGATTTTGATTTAGGCAGATTTGAGATGTTTCAAAAATAGTTTGGGTCAAATTTCAATGAATTTAGAGTTGATTTGATATGATTTAGGTCAAAAATGGGTCAAGTTGGGGAAAGTTAGGTCAAACCATGGATTCTTGGGAAAAGTTAGGTCAAACCACGGGTTAGGTCAAGTTTAAATGATCATTTGGAGTGATTTGGTATTATTGTTTTGGTTCAATTTGGTTTATATTTGGTTTTGGCTCATTTGAGTTTACTTAAGTCAAATGGGTCAAGTTGACCTATTTGACCTAATTGGGTTAGGTCAAGGGTTAGTTTAGGCTTGGTTGATCATTTGAAGTGTTTTACTAGCTTTGGTTTCAATCAATTTTGGTTTGGTTAAGTTTCAAGTTGATTTGACCTTTTAGGTCAAGTTGGGTTCATGGTCAATTGGGCTAGGTTGGGTCTAATTGGCCAATTGGAGCTTTGGTCAAGTTCAACAAGTGATTTATAATGAATTTGACCCATTAGTTACCATCAATTTGGCTTAGATCAAGATTTGACCCATTTTGACTTTTTAGGTCAACTTGGGTCAACTTAGATCAAGTGGCCAATTGGGCTAGGTTTGACTTGGTTTGATCGAATTTGAGTGATTGATCATCCTATGATGATTGTTGCTCACAATGTGAGGCTTAGATGAGCTTAGTTCAATCCAATTTGGGTAGGATTAGAATTTGGCTCAAAAAGATGCTTTAGGTCACTTTGGGTCAAGTGAGCCTAAGTAGGTTAGTTGGCTTGATCAAGGCTTTATTCAAGTTTGGTTGAACTCACATATGGACTTATGATTGAAATATAAATCCAATTGCAAGTGATTTGGAGTCAAATGGTTTTGATTCATTTGACAATTTCAAGTTCAAAGGATAAACATGGGTTTGATTTTGGTTTGAGTTTTGAATTTAGTTTTGGTTTGCATTATGAATTTAGTTTTGATTTGATGATTGAAGTTTATGTTTATATTTGGTTTTATGATTGTAGGATTGATTATTTTGAAGAGAAAATCCAAAGGTTTGGATTGATTTGAGTTTGATTTAGTTAAGGTCAAGAATTTGACTTGGAAGGGTATAGGTTGGATTTAAGTTGGATTTGGATTTGAGTTTTGAATTTGGTTTTGGTTATTTGAATTTATATTTCATTTATATTTTTGAATATAAATGAGAATATAAATGGGTTATGAGAAAATATTTTGAATTTGGAGTGATTTGGATTTGATTTGAGGGAGTTCAAGGATTTGACTTGAAAGAGTTTAGGTTGGATTTAGGTTGGATTTGCATTTGAGTTTTGAATTGATTAAGGTTATTTGAATTTTTGTTTCATTTATATTTATGAATATAAATGAGAATCTAAATGGGTTATGAAAAAATCTCTTGAGTTTGGAGTGATTTGAGTATGAATTGAGCTATGTACATAAGCTGAAATCAAAATGACTTTGGAAAGATTTTGGATTTGATTTAAGATTTGATTTGGAATTGATTTGAATTTGAAGTTGGTTTGAATTTGAAGTTGATTTGAATTTGAGGTTGAATTGAATTGATTTGAATTTGAAGTTGGTTTGAATTGATTTGAATTTGAAGTTGGTTTGAATTTGAAGTTTGACTTAAAAGAAGGAAGTGAGGATTTGGTTCATGCTATAGGGTAGGCAAGTTTTCCTAATACCCCTTAGGCATAACCTATTTCTTTGGCTAACTCTTCTAAGTCTCTAGGGTTAGGTTAAGTGTTCACCTAAACACTAGAAGTGTCTTAAGACTAAGAAACTCTTAATGTATAGAGGAGTTCTATGTCTAAGATGAAGAAGTTGAGAGCTCACTCTAAAAGTGAGATCAACGGAGCGATTATTCGAGAATACTTATAAAAGGGGGTGAACGGTTCCCACTCTCCCTTCTTGGACTTTTTCTCTCTCTCTAGCACCTCATTCTCCTTACTCCTAATTTTTTGTGTTGTCTCTTTTCACAGTGAACTTCTCATTGCTGTACAAGACAACATGGGCTCTCTCCTCCTATACGAGGAAAGTATAAGATGTATCACTGCAAATCTTAGGTTAAATTCTTGGGCTTATTTGTTTTATGAAAATCATTCTCACTTAAAGGAGATTTCCATCATCGATCTTGGGTTCGGTAGCAAATCAAGAAGCACATCCCCATTGATCTTAGATCAAGAGCGAAGAAGAATGTTTCAGAACCACCAAATTTCATTGAAAACCTCTACCGTTGACCTTGGTTTTGGCACAAGAAGAACACCCTCCCTCCATCAATCTTGGATTCAGAACAATGGAGAAGACTGCTTTACACTAAATTAGTAAAAAATATAACATTGCTAAAGTGTTATGCTACCAAATTTTTATAAAAAAATCACTAAATTATTTAAGAATTTTATTCAATACATGCGTTCCTATCCCATGGTGCCTCGGTGCTAAGTTCTCGAGAATAAAATTCTTGGCCCTCTATTTCAGAACTTTGAGGTGCTAGATACTTGGCACAGAGGCACTAAGCTTTCACATTTTACTTTCTTAACATTGCTCCATAGTACTATTATCACAACGCTGAGGCACTATGTCTTGAAGTTCATTCCATAGTCAAACTTGGTTTTTGAGTGAAATGAAATCCTCCCTTTATTGATCTTGGATCCATAAGAAGGGAAAAGAGTGCTAATACACTAAGAAAATTATGAAAACTAATACTGTTAAGCCATTTTTCCACCAAAGTTTAGAATTTTTCCCCAAAAAAAAACTGATGAAATAGTGCCGTAGTGACGTAGGCCCAACACTAATGCATTGCATCCTCATGAAAATTAAGCTTAGGCAGGCATCACATAGCTAGTATCCCAACATTGAGGTGCAATTCTTGGAATGAACACCTAACTGATAATATTAAGGCATTCATATCATAATATAAATTATACCCACAACACTGTGGCACTACAAATATAGCATCAAAGCATTGGACCTTAGAAAAATTAAGCTTAGGAAGATATCTCATAATGCATTGGAGTTGGTATCCCAGTGTTGAGGTGCTATGTTTTCAGAATGGACACCCAATTGAAAATATTAAAGCATTCATATCATAATCTAAATTATACCCAGAAAGCTATGACACTACAAATATACTGTCAAAGTACAGTGTCTTTAAGAAAATTAAGCTTAGGAAGATATCTTATAGTGCCTTGGCACTGGTATCCCTGTGTTAAGGCGCTATGGTTTCAGAATGGACACCCAATTGATAATATTAAGGCATTCATATCATAATCCAAATTATACAAGTATAGAACCATGGCACTACAAATATAGTGTCGAGGCATTGAGTTCTCAAGTTTTGAATCAATTATTTTCAGCTTAATAGCATCAATGCACTAGTTTATCTACGCCAAGTCATTGAGCCCCTAATGTTGAGTAGAAAATTTTTATTCTTGAAAAATTTAAATTCTAGTGTATTCTAGAGTGACAAACACAAAAGTATAGAAATGAAGAAATCACATCTTTATTAAATAAACAGAAAAATTTATTACATTGAAAAATAAAAAATAATAAAAGAAAGAAAATACAAAATAAAAGGAAAATAATGGAAAAATTAGTAGTCCTAATCATCTTCCTGCTCTTCCATTTCTGGCTCCGGCGAGGTAGCTCATAAGGGGGATATTGAGGCATCGTAGAAAAAGAGCCCTAACCTAGATCCCTAAAACTACAATTTTCAAACATATAGATCAATGTCGTATTGAACTGAGACATATAAGAAAATTATTTTTTGCTGATGATCCATGTGATAATCAAACTTTTTTTCTAAAGCTTGCTGCTTGTGATTACTCTCACCCACCTCTCTACTTAAATTTGAGATTCACTTATTTAAGGGTTTAGAGGTTTGGGGTTAGGTCATGGAAATCTTACCTGTGTGAGCTCTCCCCCACTTCATACTTGAACTAAAGCCCACAATAAGTCTTTTCATTAGAGGAGCCTTTTGAATAAGGACTTCTTCATCAAGCTCCCCTAATGCACCCACGATAGTGCATAAACCATAAATAAGAAAGGGATGACCATACCCTACAATAGTACTACCCTTTAGCATATTACAAATGGAATTATAATCTTTCTTATATTAATTATAAAGCCCTTTTGATCTACAAAAAACAAAACAATCCTATCTTGGTTACCTCACTGATATTACTGATGGGAATCTGCTTTGCAGAAATAAAATAATGCCAAGTTTTAAACTCTTTCATTAGAGCGATAGTAGAAAAGTTAATGATCCTTTCCTACCAGTGAGAAAACCAAGGATTTCATCAAAATTTAAGTTCTTTTTATAATAGAAAAGATATTGATTGTATGCCACATATGGCAACTCGTAATGTGCATTGATGGTAGTGTGATAAAAAAACTTATCAATTTCTCCTGAATGAAGATTTTATTATTTTTGTGGTCCTTTGCATTGGTGAAGAACTCGCACCACGTGGATGATGAAAGAGCTCCTCTTGTAGGCTAGCTTCGCCCAACAATGTTCATTAATTCCCCCTTTTGCTCTCCCACCTGGGTTGTAGAAGCTCCTTTTCGGGATGAGATGCTTGTGGGTGAGGGCGTGCTGATAGTTCTCTTTAGCTTCCAATCAAACAAACCTATTATCCTTACTCAAAGTCACCCTCCTCTTGCTAACAAGCCTCTTGAGCAGCATGGTTTATTTGATTTAAGAGAAATCTAAGAGAGAAAGTTAGCCAAGAGATTTATAGAGAAAAGAGCTATAAATATATCAATTTTCATATCCCTAAACATCTATTTATAAGGGAGGCATAGCGCCACGATGCCAGATCTGGGCGCTAAGGCTCTAGGCTCTCAGGTTGTGGAACAAAGGTCCAATGTTGTGGCACTCACATGCAGCGCCTAGGCGTTGGTCAACTGGTCAAGTTAGTTATTGTGTTGGTAAAAAATAGCATTTTTTATCATTACTTTTGTAACTAAAAAGTATGTCAGGCATTGATGTAGCAGCACAACACTCTGACTTAGCACTGTGATGCTAGTAAAAAAAATTATCCTTCCCATTTAAAGTGCCTGTCCATTTGCTTTATTTAACCAACTTTTGACTTGCGCTATGCTGCCATATGATCAGTGCCTATGCGCTTGTCAGTTGGTCAACATGAATACCTACCTTAGAATGCTATAGGACTATTCATTCGATGCTAAGTTGCCATTAACAACATTATCAAGTGCATTGGTGCTTGTTGTCCCTTAGAAAAATAATATTGATGTTACCATATAACACCATATATACAATTCATTCATCATGCGAACATCTTATAATTTGTGCACCATGTGAACATCTATATGAATATGACATTTAAAGGAATGTAAGACCAATCTCATATTCGTTCACCAAGTGAACATCTTATAATTTGGTCATCATGTGAACTCTTATATAAATATGACATTCCATAGGGATGTAAGCCAATCTCCTATCCATTTGCCATACAAACATCTTATAATTTGTTCACCATGTGAACACCTATATAAATATGGCATTCCAAAAAGATGTAAGCCCAGTCTCATATATGTTCGTCATGTGAATATCTTATAATTTGTTCACCATGTGAAAGCTTATATAAATATGGCATTCTATAAGAGATGTAAGTCCACCTCATGCTCATAATACAAGAATAACCTAAATCTAACACATACGTTTGCCATGCGAACACCCCCACACTAAACCTCTGGTCTATTCAGGATATCTGAGATGAGGCAACCCATGGTTGTTAATTAGGTGCCTTAGATTTTTTTACTAGCCCTGTAATGTTAGTAAACTAAAATAATATAGTTCTGAGATGAAAGAAACATAAGATCTTGATCATGACTATTCACCTATTTCCCTTAGATACTCATCTATGCCATACTGTACACACCATTAGAAATAAATTCATATCAGAGAGATATATTCATTTTCAATCTTAACGGAGAGTATTTTTTTATTGTAGTAAGAGGGGTAATTAATTATGAAGGCTCGTGTTCATAGGAAGTAGAATTCATATCTAAATAAACCCTAATATAATGTTAGGGGAAATCTGGTTGAATATATATTTTGGAGAAAATTTATGACACCACATAGAGTTTAGGAATTTCTTATTTGGATGATCAAATGTGTTAGTAAGGAATAAACACATTATCTCAGAAGGTAAAAATATTTTTCTATAATAGATTCGATCATTAAATGAAAGACTCCTAAGGCTAATGGGTCTTTCATGTACTAGAGATTTTTCCCAAACTACATGGAAGGAAGAATAGGGTTTAATTTAAATTGGGTTCTTGGTTTCTTATAGAGGCAAGCCCTTATAGTTAATTACATCATAAAAAGAGTCTCTTCCTAAGAATACTCTCGATTAAAGAAACAAGTTGTTATTTCTAAGGATTTCAAAGTTGGTTTTCAAAGGATTGATTTTTTGGAATTTTCAATTGGGAATGGTTCTAATTGGAGAGAGTTCTTTTCAAAAGCCAATTGGGATGAAGTAAGAAATGCCTGTCGATACTGGGATGCCCAGTAGGCATTTCAACTATCCTATAATTAGGCTTTCTATTTTAAAATTTAATTTAAGTTTTGAGTTGACATTTTCTTAGAAGTTTAGGACTTAGATTCTACCAGCATAAGCTACATAAATGCCTAAGGTTGAAGACTTATTCATGAAAAGGATGCTTCATAACCTAGTCTATAGGTGTTTCTGACACATACCACATGCTCGACCTAGTTCTATTTTGGGAATTATTGGCCATTTATCTTACTTGAAGGAAGGAACTAACCTATCCCTGACTCTCCTGGACTTACAACCCGCCTAGAGAGGGCTGCCGACTAACACCACCTATGCGTATTTTTAATTCATGATGCTAAGTCTCATGAATGCAAGATGGCTGGGCTGTTGTATTTTAAAAAAAAGGAATCTATGAACCTAGACCCACTCCCAATCCCTAGAATCATGTAGGGTATGAAATGCATCTAATTAATGCATCTTTTTTAGATTTTTAAATATTTTGATTCAAGATTTATTTGAGGTCTTGGGTATGCATTTCTATGCCTAATGCCTTGCAATTAGAAATGGTTATGGGCCAAATCAATATAGAATGCAAGCTTCCCCAAGAAGGTGGTTATCCTCACAAGTCATATGCCCCTTATGTGTAATGGGAGAAATTGCCCAATTCAAGGATTAGAGCAATCTGATTTCATGGTTTCAAAACCTAATTGTTTCTAATTGATTTTATGTTTAGCATAAGACTTTAATTTATGTGTTGTTTCAATTTTTATTTTATTTTTGTTTTAATTGTTTAGAATTAAGTTGGGCATAAAATTTTGTTTTCCCTATGGGCCTAATCATCCAGGCATTCATTGACAAGAAAGCAGAACATAGAAAGAAACATAGAAAAATAGGTTGATTCTATTGCGTACTTAAAATAAATTAAGCCAATTTAGTTTTAAAGAAAAGGCCAATGTGACTGGGTTCCATTGTACATCTCAAAAGAAAAGGAAAATGGGCAGTCGAGCTCTACCTTTATAAAATTCAGCCTAGAACTACAAGTCTAGATCTTTGGGTCTATTTTTCAGGATAGTCTCCTTCTTCAGGGACATCCATTGGACTTCATAGGGGACCACTGCACCCATCTTCTAATAGGATCAGCTCCTGCTAGTCATAGACCCCATAGACCCCATAGACCTTAACCTAATTATGAGCTCAAATTTACAATTTGATTTCAAAATTAATTACTAAGCCATCCAAAATAACTATTAGGAAATACCAATAGCACACAACAGTAATATTTCACAAACGTACGGGCTTAGCATTAGCTGCTTACCAAGCCCACCTTCCTTATAGGCTATGCTTAGGGATTTAAGCATACCTGCAAGAAATATAATTATTTATTTATTTATGATAGCAACTTTTCTAGCATAGCCCCCTGCAGAAGATAATGTTAGATCTAGAAAGAACGTCCTACCATCCAGCCTAACAGTCAAACAATCCTAGACATGAAGTTTAAAATAATAACTATAAATACATGTGAAGCACATCATATCAAAATAAATTACAAGGAATCATAAATAATCACAGAATGACCTAACCTAAGTCTAGGGTTCATGACCAAATGATCTAGTGTGTGAAAAATATAGGCTTGTGTAGCAAGACTTTGCTAGGCCATTTTTGTTTAAGTTTTAGTTTGGAGTTTGAGTTTATTTAAATTTTACCTTTTGGTGGTTTCAATTCAAATGATTTAGTGATTTAGTTTCTAATTTTATTTCTACTTATTTTGTTAAAGTGATGTTTAGGTTTTCAAGAATGAAGAGTAGAATGAATTCCATTTTTGGATGGAACTCACCCTATTCAGTATCCCAACTCTTAGTAGAATTGAATCCTCATCCTAAGATGAAGATTCATCCTAAAGGTCTAACTAAGATTCATAAGCATCTTAATTACTCTTTTTGATTTCATTTAATTTGCTTGAATTTGGATTGATATTTCATTTCTTTGGAAATTTAATTTGATTTTCATTATTGGTTTAGTTTTCAATTTAGTTTAGTTTGAATTATTTTATTTGATTTTTATTTGATTTGGTTCATTTCATTTCATTTATTTATTTTATTTGATTTAGTTTGATTTGGTGTTTTGACTTTAGTTTATTTCATTTGTATTAATGTTTTGGATTAAGTTATGTTGGTTTCATTTAGTTTGATTGATGTTAACTTAGAGCATTTAGGTTAAGGTTTGATTTGATTTGATTTGATTCAAATTCTTTAATTATGAATTTAATAAATTAATGAATTTTCTGTAATCATTATTTGATTAATATTGATCTATGAATTTGGAAATTCAACAATTCCCAATCCAATAATCATCTTGATTAGATTTATAATTAAGCTGTAATTAAAGTTTTAATTATTTTATTAAAACCCAAATTAAGCTTAATTTAATGAAGGAAATTTAGGGATTTAATTTTTCATTGATTCCTCTCTGAAAGATGATTCCAAAAAAGGTTCATTCATAATTTTTGGACATTTTATTGATTTATTATCATTTAATTAAGTTCTAGTTAATTATTTGAATTATTTAATTCATTTAATTTCTTAATTAAGCCAATTTGTGATTTATTAAGTTTAAATGAGTTTCATTAGTGTTTTAATGTTCATTAATATTTATTAAGTTTATTTTAGGTTGTTTGATTCATTTCCATTAATTAATTTGTTTAATATTAATTTATTTAATTAAAATTAAAGTTTAGGAATTGAAATTTGATTTATCATGAATTACATTGCCATAATTCACGAAAAATTTTCATAAGGTGTGTTTTAACATCAATTTTAGTTCACCAAAATTTCATTTCAATTGGATTAATGGTTTGAGATGAATTAAGGTTTAATGGATTTTATTTAAACCCAAATTAAGGCTCAATTATCCAAAATTAATTGAGAATTTTAATTTTTATGAATTCCTCCTATCAAGATGAATCCATCGAGCCCAAGTTTGCATTTTTTGGATTTATATTTATTTTTCTATAAATTTTTTGATTTTTTTATTATTTTTATTTAATTTTTAAAGGGATTTAGTTGTTTTAAGATGACGGGCTGACGTGGAAATTCTCGTGGTGCTGTTGCCATGTGAAGATGTGCGAGTGGGCCACACGGATCATGCGTGGCATCTGCGTCGAAAGTGATGCCATGCGAAATGATCTTCAACCGTCCGATCGAAGATCAGATAGTCTTGATCATTTTTGTGGTTCTTTAAAGAGTTTAATTAAAGACCTGACTAGATATCGACCGTTCATTCCTTTTAAAAGGAATGGACGGCGGAGATTATGTCTCCTACATTGACGGTGGAGGCCAAGAGTCGTCTATCTTTTGTGATTCATTCTTGGCCATCCAACTGGTGAAATCACACGCTTTCAATTGGAAAACCATCAGTGAATGCAATCAAAGGAATCTAAGCAGTTTGATCTCACTTAAGATCAAACTTTCTTCAAAAAGCTTCAAAACTGAAAGCTTGGAGCAGTCGTTAATGGCATACCTCAGTCCCAATGATCTCCACGGTGGGGTCAATTCCAGTAGCTTCGGAATGATAGGAGGAACTTATGTGCCAAAGGAATTGGATCTCCTCCCTTTGGATTGCTTCATAGACCAAGCTCGTTTGAACTTCAGTGGTGTTGATCATTCTCCAGCTACCTAGTGGCGAGAGAAGTGGGGGAAAGTTTGTTCTCACTTTGTTTGAGGTGGTGAAGGTGATGACAGAGTTAATTTGGCTTGGGGATTGCTCTATGCCTCTCTTCTTATTTTGGATGTGAGGTATCTCACGAATTTTTTTTGGTGGCCAAAATTTGTCCAGTAGTGATGGCAAGGTCATCCAAGGGGTGGATTCAATTCCCCTTGGCCTTGTGAGCAAGTTTGGATGAAGATTGGGATGTTAGGAAGACTTCTTGCCTATTTTTCATCTTGGTTGAGCCCTCCCTTCTTCCTCTTCCTTCTTCTTCTTCTTCCTTGGCATTTGTCCTCTTCCTTTGGAAAAGGAGAAAGCCAAGTTTATTTTTGCTTGGTTAAGTTGCCTTCAATTGATGGCAGCCATCTCCCTTAAGAGGTGGGATGAGGCATATAGAAGAAGGGAAGTGAAACTTGCCTTCTTCAAAATTTTCTTCTTTTGAATTCCATTATTTTTTTTTTATTTTATGATTTATAGCATCATCACCATAGTCTATAGACTAATGTATGGCAACCCACCTCAAACTTAATATGGATTTGAGGTTAAGTTTGAACCTATTTGACTTGGATTGGAAAATTGAATCCAAACCAAATATTTGGATTCAAAGTATTTGATTTTAATTTAATCCTTTTTTATTCAATCAACTTTAATTGATGATCAATTGAGTTTTGATTTAATTCATTCATTTAATTTTTGAAATAATTTTGAATTTCATTTTATTTTAACCCATTTAGCCTAAATGGGTTAAGTTTTGTTCCAATTGGATTCAAATGACCAATTTGACCCAATTTAATTGGGTTTGGGCTCCAATCATGCTTCATCACTTGTGTGAGGTGATTGGGAGTGATTGATTTCATTTAATTTCAATTAGATTTCAATTTGAACCCATTTGACCCAAAGTGGGCTTAATGGGTTAAGTTTGGGTTTCATTTGGGCCAAATGACCAATTTGACCAAATTAGACCTAATGGTGTGTTGGATTATGTTTGATTATCATTTCCAAATGATTTTGAATAATCAAATTGAGTAGATTTCAATTTTATTTGGGTTTGAACCCAATAAGACCCATTTAAGTTATTTTAGACTAAGTGGTTTAATTAACCCAATTAAGGTCTAAATGTATTTGAATTTTTTTAGATTCATGATCAAACATATTCATTTGATCATTTGAGTCATTTGAAATGATTTAATTTGGTCAAATTTTTGGTGGGTTAACCTTTGACTAGGTGGGTCCCACCTAAGTTGAACCTATGCCAAATGGGTTTACTAGATTTGAGTTTGGATTTGGTTTTGGATGTTTTCAATTATTTTAATTTGATTTTAATTTAGTTTATTTAGATTTAATTTAATTTAATCCAAATTTGAAATTTGGGTTGATTCCACCTAAGCCAAGTAGGTTAGCTCAAACCCAAGAAAGGTGTCCTAGTTCACTGAGTATAGTGTCCTAAGCACTAAATTAGGAGATTCCTATTTGAAGTTAGGACATCTTAATTATTGATTTGAGTTCAAATTAACCTCATCCAAAAATGAGGTCTACATATATCAATCTACCTCATGAGAAAACATACTTTTACCCATCTCAATAAAGATGTCAGAGAGCATCCTCGAAGGTGTTTTATTCTGAGTGATCAAATTTCTGGTGACTCTGCTAGGGATTACTTCTCTCTCCATCTCTGGCTGAAAAAATAAAAAAATATATGGCATCATTGTAGACTTAAATAAAGTGTTATAATATTTTAAAATTTTATTATCAATAATCAAGTTCGTTAAATGGAAAATATCAAGAATATGATGATTGTCAAGCTCATTGAGAAATCCACCATAAGATTCCCTCAAGCTATAATCAATGCTAGTTCCATTGGAACTACTCTCCAGTTAAGAATAATTTCTGAGGTTGTCCAATTTTTACCCACTGTACCTATCCTTGAGACTCTCATCAAGCCCGCTAGAATGCCAAAAGAATTCAATAAAAGAAAAAAGGCCGAACATGATCATCCCTAATGAGCCCAAGCCTAAAGCTCTAACTTCTAGGAAGGGTTCTATTTTTGATAGGTTATGAAAGGCAATACCAATTACCTTCTAAAGAGAAGGTGGCTATTAAGCCCAAATTGAAATTAATCATAGTCAATCCACTTAGCAGTGCATCAGGAGAGCCTACTAGCCTACAATATGCCACTATTATTACAAGAAAGCAAGACCCTGAAGCATCTTCCTCAGGTATCAAAATGTCTAGAAGAGCTCACAGAAAATACAATGCTGGTCGTAGAGTTATCGGATTATTTGTTCATGTCAAATAACAGTATGACCCATTGGTGGAAGCAAAACATAGCCACCACCAACAATTTTAATCTATGATGGGTCAAGATGAATAGCTCTAGAGGAACTATAAAAGTTCTTCTGGGATAAACATACACATTTCTGCCCACAAAATCAACCACAATAGTAAGAGCCTATTTCCTTCAAATCTACAAAGTCTTTAAGGCTATTAAAAACAAAAACCTTTAAATAAGAATTAGAAAATTTGTGAGCCAAGTTGTCAATCTAAAAAATTTATACTCTAAGAGAGGTGGGAATATTAAAAAATATAATGCTTGCATAAAGCAAAACTAAAGGTCTATGAGCATTATATTCGATGAACACTGACAACGAGCCCTTAGATATGAAGATACTAAGTGATCAGTTGTTGGAAGGTCTTGGCAACCACCACAAAAATGCAATATAATTCTTCTAGTGAACAATATACTAAGTAATCAGTTTGAAAAAAAGTTTTCTGGCAGATGATGATGCAGATAATTAACTCTTCTGGGAAGATAAAGATTTCCAAATCAAAGAAGACCAACTAATTTTTGACTTCCAAAATGATGAAGATATATACTGCATGGAAGTCATTGTTGTTCGTATGATCGATACATATTTATCATATAGAAATGTGGCACTTAAACAATAAAATAAAGAAGAACATCAGGAGAACCCAAGTCATCAACAACTCTGAGGTGAAGCTCAGGAAAAAGTCGAGGTAATTGAAGAGATAACAGATGTTGTAATAAGGTTATAATGATAAATGATTTCTTAGCTCTAACGAAGAGACCTAGAAATCAGCCAACTGAACAATAGCCTCAAAGAAATGAACGGGGTAATGTAAGAGTTGTTTGGTTAGCTTAATCTAATAGAAATTGCAACACAATAAGTATCTTCGAGAAATCCTCCTGAGATAAGCAACTTGATAACTGAAATCAGAAACATGCAGAATGTTACACCCAACTTGCCAACAACTTCAACACAAAGGAAAGAAGCTCCAGGAGAGGCTGCATTAAATGCTCATTAAGAGATTGAAGTTATCACCAAATCTCAAGAAGATCTCATCAGCTAGAAAGTCAAAGCAGTCATCACTTCAGAAGCAGCTGAATAGCTAGTCGAAAAAGATCGACCATACCCGACCGAATATGATCAAGTATAGTATCCTAAAGGGTACGTAGTGTCAAAATTCAACACTTTTTCAAACACAAAAAATCTATGACAACATCTCATTCAATTTAATGCCACATGCAGAAAAACTAGAGGTAATGATGCCTTATTGTTATGATAATTTATTAGCAGTCTTACTAACATGACTTTTGAATTGTATGCTAAGTTGTTTAATGACTTAATAAAAACCTTTATTGAACTAGAAATGTTATTCGTTAACAGATTTGTAAGAGAAACCAAGAAAGTAATGATACTAGATCTCACTTTAGAAAAGAGAAAGAAAGATGAAAGTGTTACCAAATACATTACGAGGTGAAATAAATTTAAGCATGAAATGTGATCAGTAGCTCAAGAAAAATATGTAGTAGAACTCATCATAGGGAATATCGACGATCAAATGGTTCCATGTTTAGCCATGGCTACAATTAACACGTTCCAAGAATTATTGGATTGTTTAGCTAAGCTTGAAAGGCTACCCAAGCAGAAAGATCAAAGTGCCAACTATAATAATAGTCACTTTAGAAAAGGAAAGCAACCAAAATCGCATAATGCAAAGAAAAATGATGTGAATACAATATTCACATTTACGGTTGATAAAAAGGGAAATGGAGGTACGACATCCTCCTGACTAGTGACAACCTTGCAATCAATAGTAGAGCTAAAGGATAAGAAAAAGGGGTCAACCGTCTAAGAGAAGATGTCTAAACAATACTCGTTTAAAAGAGAATGTATTGCTAAGATCTTTAGATATTCCTTGAAATTAGGATTACAATTGCCAAAACCATGTCGGCCAGATCAAGTAAACAAAGTTGATGATCCTAATTATTGCCATTTCATAGGCTTATAAGTCACCCAATTGATGATTATTTTGTCTTCAAAGATTGGGTAGAAAAGAGCTTTCAAAATGGCAAACTCACATATCAGACACTGTACTGATACACCTTAAGAAGGAAAAGGTGAAAGTTGTTACAACACGCCTAATCCAGGATGCAAAGATAAAAATATTGAGCTAGCTAGAACGCATAATTTAAATAAAGATAAGGGAAAAACCCCATAAACATAAGAAAAGAAAGAAAGTGGTTGGGAGACCTTCTTCTCAAAAAAGACGTAAGGATGATTAACATTCTTTTAGCCATATAAGCATCCAGTGGAAGAATTCCTTAGAGCCTAAAATAGATCCAAAAAGATTTTCTCCAATAGGGGACAATTTTATATTTTAAAGAAGTAGATGAAGATCAATCAATCTTCTTCATCAAAGCCACATAAATTAAAGAAAATGATGAAATCTAGAAAGTCAAAGTCTAAAACACAAAAATAATTGACTCCTTAGAAGAGTAAAAACAACCTCCTTGAAGGCTAGTTAAGCTAAAAGAATACATGGTCCATTTATAGCTTGACACAAAAAATTATGAGGAAGGGGTTCTGATAGAAACATGTTGTGTGATAAGTGTGATTGAAACCACAACGAACTCTGAAGAAGAACTATGCTTTCCCAGAGAAGAGCTCATTAATTAGAAGTTAAATCAAGCTCAAAAAAATTATGTCATAAATTAGGAAGTAGTTTTGAGAGTACTAAAAACTCCAAAAGCTTGAAAGAAATACAAAATTTAGAGACTTCTTCTAAAAGAGGAGATCAGACGAAAGAAGTAACTCAAGTCTACTTAAAGAGTGAAAAACAAATTTCTCTTCCTCCACAATAGAAAGTTAGTGATAATGGTAAAGAAATTCAAATGATTAAAATGCCTTATCCCCATCATCAACTACACCTCAAAAGTTTATTAAAATATGATTAGACTATAATATTATAACACATTTACACAAGCTTCTTGCTTTGCTATGTATCTATGATGCTCTCATATTTTTTGAAGATATGCGTGAGACATTAATAAAAGTCTTACAAAATTAGAACAATATGAAGCATTCTTCACTGAAGAAAAGTTGAAAGAGGACTTAAACTCTCAAAAGTTAGCAATCATCACATTTAGTAAGAATTCCCTAATATTTGGGATGATCGAACATAATCAACCTTTTATGTTACAACTGAAAGCAACTCTATCCGAATAAAAAGGATATTGATTGACCCAGGTGCTTTGATAAATCTCTTAACAGTTAAAACACTTTAAGCACTAGCCTTAAATGCTTGCTATGTAGATAAAAGTATAGTATTCCTATAAAGTTTCAATGAAAAAGGATAATAAACCTTTGGGAATCTTGTTCTACCCATACGCTTTGAGAAACTATATGCAAAAGCTAAATTCCATGTGATCAAAGCCCAATTTGCTTACAAAGCACTCCTTGGTAAGCCATGGATTCTTGAATATGGTATTGTGACTTTAACTCTTCATCAATGAATGAAGTATATTCAAAATGGTGAAGAGCATCAAATAGATGGTGATATGAATCCATTATTAATACATGAAATCAAGATTTATGATGATGCAAAGTACTTCATGCCTAAGAAAGTAGAAGAAGTAAATTCCCAAAAGCAAGTGGCTCCACCTGTTAAACTAATGTTGAATGGTGATAATTCAAAGGGCAAAAGTACTAATGAATTAAAGCAACCCATGGTAATTCCCCACCTTGGAAGTGATAATGATAATGATAAAGAGGAATTAGCTTTATCAACCCAAGAAAACCCAATCTAGCTAGAAGAAAGATGAAGCTAGTACTAGTGAAGTAGCAAAGCAACTAAAGAAAACTCATGCTTCTCTAATAAAGGTACCTGAATCCCAAATCTCCAATAAGGCTATGAAAATAACTATAGTGTCAAAGGCATATATAAAAACCTTAACAGCTTCAAGAAATAATAAAATAGATCAACTACAAACTTTCTATGTTCCTCCTAGAATAGGCTATAATGAACATGGGATTCTTTTCTATAAAACAGAAGAGTGAACCATAAATCCCACATAAATGTTGTTGGAAGAAGATGATTTAAATGAAGATGATATTTCAATAATGATTCCTCAATACTTCTCACTAGCTCTAAAAAATTTAGTTACAAATAACATTCAGCCTATACAATTAAGCATTTAAGCTCAGTTGTTTAAGGGGCTCTAGCAATAGGAAAATACCTAATATCCCATAGGATATGGGAAATTTACCACATGGGGATTATGATATATTGCCTCGACATATCCTCCAATTTGTTCATGCTGCATCATATCCTATAAAGAAAAAGCCCATGTGAAACTACTGAGGAATGAAGGAATGTTTCAAATGAGATTATACCTAAAGAAGAATTAATCATTGATCTCAAAGCGACCTCAAAAGAATTTGAAGAAGGCAATGAAACCACCATTGATGAACTCCAGGAAATTAACCTGGGTACTGAAGAAGAGCTTAGGATGCACTTTGTTAGTGCTAACCTCAAGTCTGGAAGATTAGAGAATTAAAAGAACAACTTTATGAATATAAAAATTATTTCTCATGGAATTACAACAAAATATCAGGCCTATCTCTAGATGTTGTTGTACATAAGATGGCCATTAAACCTGATCTATAGCCTATAAAGTAAGCACCAAGGTGAATGCGATTAGAAATTGAAAAGCTATTGATAATTGAAACTAAAAGCTCATTGAAGTAGGATTTATTTGGGAAGAAAAATATGTTAACTGGATTGCCAATATCCCCTTAAAGAAGAAAAATGGGCAAATCCGTGTCTACATCAACTTCATGGACTTAAACAAAGCATGCCCAAAAGATGATTTCCCATTTCCCAATGCAGTACTTATGGTAGAAAACACATAAAACTATGACATATTTTCTTTCATGGCTAGTTAATGAAGGCTATAACTAAATTAAAATAGCTCTAGAAGATGAAAACATTATGCCTTTTCGCACACCAAATGACATATATTGTTATAAAGAGATGTCATTTTGCTTGAAAAATATCGATACCAAAGGGCAATGATCGTATCTTCGATGACCTCATATATAAGAATATGGAATGTTATGTTGATGATTTGGTTGTCAAAAGAAAGAAGCAAAGCGAGCACATAAGCAAATTAAGAGTTTTATTCGATAGAATTTGAACTTTCAACTTAAAAATGAACTTGTTGAAATGCATTTTTGGTGTGACATCTAGAAAATTCATGGGCGTTATTGTGTGCCATAGAGGGATTGAAATTGATCCCTCTAAAATAAAAGCAATAATGGAATTCTAGCACTTGAAACCTTGAATCAATTACATTCTCTATAAGGTAAATTGCCTTGCACTAGAAGATTCATTTGTAATATTTCAGGGAAATGTCAACCTTTCGCCTGATTGATAAAAAGGGACACACCGTTTATATGGGATGATGCTTGTGAAGAAGCATTTGATAGTATAAAATAATATCTATTACATCCCCTAATTCTTACTCCAATAATAGGAAAGTCACTAATATCGTATATGGGAGCTTTGTTTGCTCAGAACAATGAAGAAGAAAAGAAAAATTCCTTATGTTATGTAAGTCAACATCGATAAAATCTAAAGAAAACTATTCTCTTATTGAGAAGTAATGTCTAGCATTGATATTCGCTACTCATTAGTTGCAGTGCTATATGCTATCACATAAGATAACATTGATATCTAAAGTCAACCATATTAACTTCTAAATGACTAGACCTAACTTAAGTAGTCATTTAGCTAAATGGGCAGTCTTATTACTTCAATTTGATATAACGTATGTCTTACAAAAGGCTATAAAAGGATAAGCTCTGACTAACTTTCTTGCTACTCATCCATTACTGGCAAACTCTCCACTCAATGATGAATTGTCTGATGAACAAATCTTTGAAATGGAAGAAGCTCAACAATTTTTAAAATGGGAACTCTATTTTGGTGGGGCTTCATCAATAAAGCCAGTTAAACTACTTGGTTTACTTACAGTACATGTCAAAATTGGCCTTATATTTGTAACACCGCAAGGTGGCATTCTCTGATATTCATGTAGCCTAACAGAACCTTGAACAAACAATGTGGCCAATTATGAAGCATTAATTACAAGTATAGAGCTATCAATTAACATGAAAATTAAGAAGCTTCATATTTATGAAGATTCTCAACTCATGATCTGACAAATAGTTAGGACATTCAAGATAAACAAGCCTAAATTAATATTTTATCATAAGCACATCTTACAAATTCTAAAACAAATTCCTAAAATAATAATTACAAGGGTGTCACCTCGGGATAATGAGAAGGATGACGTATTAGCCAAATTGGCTAAAGAAATGATAGACCCTCAGGGACAACCAATTACAATAATAGTTCAAAGAAGGCTAGCATTGACACCAAGCCTCTTGCAAGCCTTTTAAGCTAAAGAAAATCGAGAGATTTCAATGATAATAGAAGAAGATGACTGGTGAGAATCATTCATCGCCTACCTTAAAGGTGGCAGATTGCCAAAGGATAAATCAAAGACTCATCAAATTTCACAAAGATCTCTATAATATGCTCTTGTGAATGATACATTATATCTATACTCATTCCACTAAATGTGGTTATGATGCCTAGGGCCAGATGAAGCAAAGATGGTGATGACTGAAGTCCATGAAGGGTTGTTCGGTGCACACCAATCTAGTCCTAAAATAAAAATCAAAATCAAATGAATGGGATACCATTAGACTAGTGTGGTTCAAGATTACATTGAACATACCAAAATATGTCATTAGTGTTAAATACATACATACATGTTGCATCAACCACCTAATCATCAGCATCTAGCAGTGGTGTCTTGGCCATTTGAAAGTTGAGAAATAGATATAATTGGTTGAATAGATCCTCTATCATCTGGGGACTTTATTTAATATTAGTAGTAACTAATTACTTCTCCAAATGGGCATCAATCCCATTAAAAGAAGTTAAAGTAGACAACATGATGAAATTTTTTTGAGGCCATATCATTTAACAATTTGGAGTACCTCAAAGAATTATATTCGATAATGGAATTGCCTTGAAGAATATCAAAGTTTATCATTTCATTGAAAAATACAAGATAGAATGATGATATTCTTCTATATACAATCCAAGAGCCTATGGTCTCACAGAAGATTTTAACAAAATATTGGTCAAACTACTCAAAAAAAATTCTTTCTAAAAATAAAAGAGAATAACATGATAAATTAATGGAAGTTTTGTAGTCATATCATACCACATACAAAATTGCTACATAAGCAACACCATACTCTTTAGTTTTTGGAGCAGAAATAATACTTTTTCTAGAAGTAGAGCTATCTTCACTCTGTATAGTTGTTCAAAATGAACTCACAATAGAGGAAAGTGTCCGAATATGACTCAAAGAGCTAGAAGCTCTTGACGAAGTATGATTATAAGCCTAATAAAGTCTAGAAATATATAGAGTAGAAATGGATCGAGCTCATGACTGCATGGTTTTCCCAAGAAGCTTCAAAGTAGGTGAACTAGATCTAGTATGTAGAAGGTCTATTTTTCCACATCAACAAGTTGGTGAAAAATTCAATGCAAATTGGAAAGGGCCATACATTATTGAAAAAGTATACGAAGATGGAGCTTATCAACTCATTGATGCGAAAGAAATAAGACATATGCCTCCTATAAATCGATAATATCTTAAGATATATTATGCATAACTAATGAATCCATCATTTCCAAAGAGTTAGATCTAAATTTAAATAAAGGATCCATCATGTCCAAAGGGTCCGGATCAAATCCATCATGTCTAGAGGGGCTGGATCTTAACCCAAATTTAGATTCCATAATTCCTAAAAGAGGTCTAGATCTTAATCCAAATTTTAGATTCCATCATGTCTAAAAGGGCCGAATCTAAATCTAAACTTAAATCTAACATGCCCATATGAATAGGATTTAAGTCTAAATATACCCAAAGGAGCAGGTCTAAACATAAAAATCTAGATTTAATATATCCACCATCAAATTCCTCCCGGTAAGGTCTACCCTTTGGAATAAATGAGCCACCTCGGCGCTAATGCATCCTTCACTTGTTGCTCCACCAACTGTGTGATATCTTTTTCTTGCATCAGGTGATGTTTACCACCTTCCTATGCAAGTGACCACTATCCTAATCTATTGGAGAAGTGCTTTTAAGCTGATCTAGGACATGCACCAACTCGGGATGATCTATCTCTATCGGTATGTGCTATGATACCGAGGTCTAGTTTTGAAGTGCATGGAGGGATGCTAACAAGTCTTCCATCTTCTTCTTCATCTGGTTGATATGATCATCTTTTTGTTTAAGCTATTGATGGAGGTGTTGGGTTGAATGGATGACATCATCTTCCTCAACCATAATACCTTCCTGACTATGCTAATCTCTATGAAGGGAGCTCCTAGTATCGACCATGTGGACCTCTTGAATCCTCAAGGAGATTTGGATCAAAGCTGACCTTTCCCTCCTCACAATCTAATCGGTCACTCTCTAGAAGCTCTCTCTTCTCTATAAAGTATTGTGCCATAATTTCATCTAGGGAATGATCTAACCGCACTGACAAATACACACTACTAATCAGTGGAGGGGCTATACTCACTAACGGATATGCATCTAACATTGCCTATCACTGGAGTGTTGGCTCTGGGAGGGTCATGACTACTAGAAGAGACAGACTTGTTGTTGCTCATGGGTGGATAGTGTCCCTAGGGAGATCCACTTTCATGGGGACTGCAGAACTGTCCCCTTCCCCATCTATAGTTGATGCTGTCATTGCCTCTGATGGTGGTGGTTATGGTGGTGCAACTACGACGCTGTGGGGTCGCAACTCTTTGTTCACCAAGACTGAAGTAAGAGGTCGAGTAGAGGAACTCACCCTCACCTTAGTCAGTAGAGTAGATGAAGTGAGATCCTTTGGCCATAGCCGGATCACCAATGGAGCTTTCTTCTCCCTGGATGTTGTCTTCTATGCCTTTGTAGGCACAGTGGATGGCAGGGCTTGAACAAGTGATGGTGGGTGAGGAGTGGATCGGTGTGGTGGAGACAACACTAACTCTACCCTCATTGAGACTTTTCCCCTATGACTGGTGGTACCGCCAAGATTATATTGTCTGTGGCATGACTCAAAAAATTGATTAGAGAGGCCGAATCGCCCGACAAACCTCTACCTCGCCCCTGACCAACTGCTACCCGGGCCTCTGATGCTCTATCACTATGAATGTGCCTGGTAACACTCCTGGGGATAATAGACCTCAAGTAAAATAATGTAGTGGACTCTAAACATCTGTGTACCCTGCCTAGCTGCTGTAATATCATACGTAGACCAGCATAATTGTGGTTCCTCACGGGGGGGAACTTTTTTCTGCAATGTGGGATGTGACATTCATCTCTCGAGCAGCATAATTATGGTGTCGCTTGATCTTGCAGCTCCTGTTGCGTCACTGTGTGCGACGCTGTGTGTGGTTGAGTAAGGCAGCGTGAGAGCTAGATCCTACCTCAAAGGTAGGGAGGCTATCTCTGATTCCAGGATAGCCTTTCCCTTAGAGGGGTCCATCGAGGAGGTGCTATCACGCACCCAAGTGGCTGTGGGAACAACTAACTAAGTAGGAACTAGATTGACTGGAGAAACCTCAAATGCCTTCCTCTTCAGAGAATGACACTCAGTGTTAGAAGGTAGTTCAATCCAGATGACTGACTTCTGCCTAGCCACCTCATCCCGGCTAACAGTACTGAGGGTCGCCCCTCAGGTGATGCAGGCTCCCTCAAATCCTTGCCAAAGTACACTAGATCGATGGAGTCAGTCTGAGGGAGGCTAGCCTGATCCATGGCCAAATCCATCTCAAATGAAAAGGTGAAAACAAACTTCTGAGAGGCCATGTCTGCTGACTGCAAAAGACTACACTAACTAATCTGAGCTGTATGTCTGCATTTGTTGAAATATAACTTGTATCAGATTTCTGCCTTGATATTTGTTCCACGCAAGTAACATAAGTTTGGAAGTTTGAACCCACACTCAATAATTCAAATATGTTAAGTGGGATTCATTGAAGAGATTTGGATATTGAGGAGAGTCTTTGCCATTTGATTTTGATTTTGAATTTGAACCCATACTCAACCAATTTAGGTCAATTGGGTGGGGTTCTAAAATTTGAGGAGAGATTTTCTTGGAGATATTTGGGTTTTGTGCATCTTGTTTGAAAATATTGATAGTTTGAAAGACCTCTACTTAGCAAATTTGGATATGCTAAGAAGAGGTTGTGATTATGTATTTGAAATATTTTTGCTGGTGAAGATTTGATTGTATGATATTTTGATTTGAAAATGGGGCTTCTTACTTAACAAATTTGGTATGTTAAGTAGAGGCCACATGTGTTTGATTTGTGCTTGATGATGAGACTTTCACTTAACAAATTTGATATGTTAAGTGAAAGTAAAATGTGATTGTGAGATAGATTCACTTTTCTTTGAATATGGGAGTCTCACTTAACAATTTTGGTATGTTAAGTGAAAGCCCCAAATGTGTTTGAGATATGTTTTTTTTTTCTTTGAGAATGAGACTCTCACTTAACAAATTTGGTATGTTAAGTGAAAGCTCAAGTGTGGTTTGACATGAAAAATTGGATCCTTATTTAACGATTTGGTATGTTGGGATCAAATGTGTGTTGAAAAGAGACCCTCACTTAACAAATTTGATATGTTAAGTGAAAGTCAAATGTGTTTATGATTTTGAAAATGAAACTCTCACTTAAAAAACTTGGTATGTTAAGTGAAAGTAAAATGTGTTTATTATTTTGAAAATGAAACTCGCACTTAAAAAATTTGGTATGTTAAGTGAAAGTCAAATGTGTTTATGATTTTGAAAATGAAACTCTCACTTAACAAATTTGGCATGTTAAGTGAAAGTCAAATTTGTTTATGATTTTTTGAAAGAAAAGGACTTATTTAACAAACTTAGGTATGCTAAATGGAGTTCAATTTGTTCTTATGATTTTCAAAAAGGGGGTTCTTATTTGACATACTTGGACATGTCAAATGAGATCCAAATGTGTCTTAAAGTCCAAGACTTTGGCAAGAAGGAGTTCTATCAGACAAATGCAAATGGTGTCAAATAGAATTCAATTTGCATTACCTTCTCCAAGGGAAGGGGAACTCTCATTTGACCAATTTGGGTATGTCAGGTGTGGGGTTCAAATATTTCTTGACTTCTCTTTTGTGTGTGTATGATTTGTTATTTTTTGAAAAGGGACCAAACTTCAACTATAGCACATATGAAGTATGATAAGTGGAGTTTTAATTTTATATTATGATTTAGTTCAAAAATAGAATCTCCATCCAACAAATTTGAGTGTGTGGGATGGGGATAACTATTTCTAAAGAAAATGTTCTTTTAAAAAAGACATTAAAAATGGTTGATTTTGATTTTTAAAAGAACCTCCATGTAACAATCATAGGATTTATTAAACAAGGTTTGGCTATATGTGTTTTGTGCCTTTTTGAAAATTTCTTACAAATTTTTGTGCAAAGATCTCATATTATGTGGATTTTAAAAAAGTGCTTTTGGAAAGACATGTTATTTTGCATAAGGGTTTTATTTTCTCATTGTTCATGGAATGAAACTTGCCTCACCATCAGGATGGGGAAGAGGTTATTAATTTTGGTCATCTCCTTTGTTTGATTAATTTTAATTTTCACCTATTGGGGGAACCCAATAGGGATTTTAATACCTACACGGAGTGAGATTCTAAAACATAAAGGATGTTGGCGAGCTTTGCTTAAGGATGAAATAAGCTAAGTGCCAACATAAAGAATGATAGTCTCAGGACTATATAAAATATAAGTCCACTATCGATGCTTGGAGATAATAATTGTCTACTAAAGATGGAGAGAGGAACCATCCCCAACGGAGTTGCCAAAAAAAATCTATGGTGTTTATTTTTGAGATGTGGAACACCATGTAGATCTTAGGGGGTACTTATTAAAGTGATCAGGTACGATATTAAGAAATGAAGTACTATCTTGAAAGAAAGAAATCACCACCTTATAATGGACCTAATCACTTAATAAGGACTCTTAAGGCATGATGGGTCTTTGAATGTACTAGAGATCTTTCTCCTACTATACATGAAAAAGTAAAGCAGGGTTTATTTTAAGTTGGGTTCATTAAGTTCCCTATAGAGGTAAGCCCTCATAGTTAATTACATCCTAAGAAATGAGATTCCTTAAGAATACTCGATTAAAGTAGACAATCTTGATCTCCAAAGATTTCAAGGTTAAGTCTATCAAAGGATTGGCTATGTTGGAACACCAAATAGAATAGATCAAAAGGAGAGACTTATTTTGGAAGCCAAAGAAGATGAGTTGGGAATGCTCATGATACTAGGAAGCTAGTGAGCATTCTAATATATCCTATGATTGAGCTTTATATTTTTGAAATTGAAGAGAGTTAATTATTTGAGTTAATATTTTATTAGAATACTAGGACTTATAATCCCACAACATAAGATTGTGGAAATGCCTATGATGTGAGAATTTATGCTTGTAGCCCGAAGGAAATATCTACCTCAGATCTTAAATCCAAGGAGCTTTGGTGAGGGATAAAGCATGATCTAAATCTAAGGCGAAAATGGGTATATAGTTTACCTCCACAAGAGAGAATAAATCAATTCTGGACTTATTATCTCCCAGAGTGGCATCAAGCTAACTCCTACTAAACTTTAAATTCATGTAGGTAAGTCTTATGCTTTGCAAGATGGCTAGGATGTTATTTATTTAGAGAGAAAAATAAGTCCTTAAACTCACTCCCTAAGAGATTAGAGCATGAGTGGTATGAAATCATGACTTAATCTAATACAAATTTTATCAAATTTATTTCATTCTTTTGGACTCTTTGTTTCGACACAGGCTATGGGATTTTGTATGCCTAAATGCATGAGAATTGATTATGGGCCAAATCAAAAGAGAAAGGAGTGTTCTTCTATTAAAGGCTCTCACAGATTAAGCCTTTATTCTTTAGCACAGATGGAAGCCACCTCTTAACAAGAGTGGAAGAATATGACATGTAATGTTATATATACAATCATCCAGCTAAGGGGTTGCTAAATATTTTGTTATCTTGATTTAATTCCTAGGCTTTTATGTGAGGTTATGAGTTATTTAAAAAAATAATTATAAGTTGTTAATTGGGATAGAAAAATTAATTTCATCCTAAGAACCTACCGCATCCAGGCTACACATTCAAACATTAAACATGAAGAAACTAGAAAAATCATGTAATTCTAGTGCGCAATCTAAACATAACATCAAAAAATTTTATAGACTACTGTAAAAGAATAAAAGGATATGGTTGGGTTCGCTACACCAAAAAAAAAGATGGGTAGCCGAGCTCTACCCTTATACAACCTGGATTATAAAAATAGAATATGCTATGGGGTATTCTTTTCTTCATTTCTTCATTCTCTTCCTTTTGATTTGATTTGCTCCAAAGGCATCACAGGGCACCCCAGGGACTAAGCCTTCTAGTCATTGTTCATCCTAATCCCCCATAACACTAATCCTAATTCCTAATGCAAAATTATATCAAAAAATAGGAAAAGTAAATCTATCTACACCTGTAAAATAAATGTTAGCTAAACACATCATACAACCAGCAGTTATATGAATATTTTGGACTTAGCACCCCACGCATGGGTAACCAAGCCCACCTATCCTAACATGGGTTATGCTTAGTGGTTAAGCAACCTACACATCAAAAGTATTTATATTTTTATTATAGCGACCCCTTAAGCACAACCCCTTATAAAATAAATGATTAGGCTAATAACAGCCTAACATCCAGTCTACGAAATATACACCCTAACATCAAGTCTAAAATATTACATCATAAAACAAAACATAACATCATACATACAATCAATACATCGACCTAGCCTAATTTTAGGGTCGGTGACTTAGTATTCTAGTGTGTGAAAAGAAGGCTTGTGTAGCAAGACTTTACTAGGCTTCTTTAGTTTAAGTTCAATTCAAAGTTTGAATTTGTTTAAATTTTACCATTGGGTGATTTAAATTTAAATGATTTAATGATTTATTTTTCATTTTTATTTCACTTTTATTTGGTTAAAGTGATGTTTAAGTTTTCAAGGATGAAGAGTAGAATGAATTCCATTTGTATATAGAACTCACCCTATTCTACATCCTAACTCCTAAAGAGTCTAACTAATCTTAATTAACCCATTTGAATTTGTGTAATTTATTTGATTTGATTTAGAATTTAGAATTTGAGTTTGTTTAACTATTTGATTGATTGATTTTGGATTAGATATTTGGTTTAATTAAATCTATAATATCCTTAATATTTGATGAAGTTTAAGTTTATTTAAATTGTTTTTGATTGATTAATTTTAGATTAGATGTTTAATTAAATCTTGATAATTCAATATCCTTAATCTCTAGTGAAGTTTAAGTTTTTTTAAATTCATGTATTTTTGATTGATTAATTTTAGATTAGATGTTTTGGTTTAATTAAATCTTGATAATTCAATATCCATTTAAATTAATATCTAATTCTTTTCTTTGATTATAGTTATGTGATTTAATTTTATGTTAATCATAGTTCATTTATTTGTAGTTTGATTGGACTAGATTAATTGAGATTTTTTTTTTTTTTTTTAATTGAGTTTAACTCTTTATAATTGGGATTTTATTTTTAATCTCATTCATTTGTCATGTTTATCAAAGTTTAGTTTGTATTTTGATTATACATTGGATAGTTGATTAGTTTATCTTATTTAAGTAGGTTGAATGAGATTTGATTTGATCACATATTAAATTGATGAGAGTCTTTCTTAATTTAATTTAATTTGATTTAATTAGCTTTATTGATCTATGGATTTACTTAGGTTCAATGTGATTATGTAATTAGTTTAATTAAGAAGTGTATTTATGTAATTATAAAGATTTATTTAATTTTTAATTTGAATTCATATTTGTTTAGATTAGTGATGTAATTAATGACTTAATAATTAACTTTAAATTAGGATTGATTGGCATTTAATTGCATTTAATGTTTGATTATGCTTAAATTTAATATGATTAATTTGATTAACTTAATTAGCTTATTTAAGATGTGTGATTAATTATTAAATTAAATAAAGATTTATTTAATTTTTAATTTGATTTTCATATTTATTTAGGTTAATGATGTAATTAATGACTTAATTATTTATGTTTAATTTAGGATATGATTGGCATTTAATTGTGTTTTAATTATGTTCAAATTTATGTTTGATTAAGTTTAAGTTTAATATGATTAATTTGATTAACTTAATTAGCTTATTTAAGAGAGGTGATCAATTATAAAATTAAATAAAGATTTGTTTAATTTTAATTTGATTTTATATTTATTAAGGTTCATGATGTAATTAATGACTTAATGATTTAAGTTTAAATAAGGATATGATTGGCATTTAATTACATTTTATGTTTGATTAAGCTTAAGTTTAATATGATTAATTTTATTAACTTAAGTAGTTTATTTAATAGGTGTGATCAAATTAATTAGTAGATTAATTAAGTGTTTGATTTGAATTAATTTTAATGTGATTTATAAAATTAATTTAGTTCATTAAGATGATGGATTAATTCATTAAGTTTGCATTAATTAAATGTTTAATTAATTAAGTTTGATTAAGGGTAATTAAAATTTTAAATTATTAGATTAATTAAAGGTTTGTTTAATTATAGATTAATTACTTAATTACCCATATATGACTTATTTGATTTGATAGTTTTAATTAAGCATTTACTTAAATTTTATTGATTAAAGGGTTATCATTGTTATTATCATTTGATTAGATTAAGTGATTTAATTATTTATTTTTATTTCAATTAAACTTGATTATTCATAATCATAGCTAGGTTTGATTTTCTTCATTTATTATGTTTATTAGATTTCATTCATGTTTGGTTTATGTATTAATGGCTAATTAATTATATTATTCCAAATGGATGTGATTTAATCATATGTTAATTAAGTTTACTTTAACTTTATTTGGTTTAACTTGATTAATATCAAATGATTATGTTGAATTGGTTTATTAATCAATTTTATTTTTAGTTTAGTTAATGATTAATTAATATTTAATTTATTTTAATTTGTTAAGTAGTTTCATATAATTGAGATTCAATACTTGGTGTTGGTTTAACAAGATTAGTTTGATTTTACATTAAAATTTCATTAATTTATTTAATTATGAGTTTAATATAAAAATCTAATCATTTAATTAAATTTCATTAACTTAATTAAGTTCAATTATGTTTAATTTCAATTTCATTTGAGAGATACATGATACCTTTCTGACTTAAGGTTTGATTACCAATCATTTGGGTATTACATCATTTCTGATTTTGATTTGGTATTTAAATTATGTTTAGATTATATTTTAATTAATTTCGTAATTGATTAAACTTTAATCTTAAGTATTTGTTTGGGATTCATTAGGATTTAAAAATCACATTATTTTCTTAAGTCCTAAATATCAACTAAAGTGATTTAAGCCATTTTGAATATTTTTGTAAATTTCTGGATTTTTATTTGATTTATTTTATTTAAAATGGGCAATCTGAACTTCAAAATTTAATTTCTCCCAATCTAGAAGTCCTTTTCACTTGATATTTTTATGGTAGGTGTATTTTAACTTTTATTTCAATCTCTAAAAATTTCACTTCAATCAGAAATTGTATTTTTAGAGTAATTAATGAAATTTAATTTTCACTAAAACTTAAATTAAGCTCAAAGAATTCATTGGAATTTGGAAATATTTGGTTTTTTTATTCCTCTTAGAAAGATAAATCCAATGAGCTATTATATGTGATTTTTCATTGGGTATTTTATTTTCTATGAATGTTTGAAGTTTCAGGTGATTTAAATAATTTTAAAACTAAGAAAATTAGGGTTTTCCCACTTAACCCAGCCAGCATCGTGTGCGATGCTGATGTGGCAACACAGCACCACATGGCAACGCATGATTGGGCATGGAGTTCCTCATGGTAAGCGGTGCCGCAGCGTCGCGTGGCGTTGACGTGGTGCTTGAGCGGGAAAATGCGAGAACTGAGAAAACTATGTGCGGTTTGATCACGAATCGGATGGTCTAGCCCGATCCGTGGGATTAGAGAGTGGATTACATGTTCTGAGGGTTGGAAGGATGCGGGTTCAACGTGATCTGAGCCGTTCGGTCCACTAAACGTGGGATCGGATGGCTGCTGCTCACTAATATGTGAAACCGACGGGAAAATTGCAAAAAAAAAAAGTGAAATGAGGTCCGATTGAGCTCATTTTTGCATCAATTTTCTCCAGAAAATTATACCTTGTATTGGTATCAAATAAAATGAAAAGTGCAAGGTTTATCTAATGGTTATTTCTAAAATTGCGAAAATTACAAAAAATGAGAATCCTCTAAGCACTAAAGTTTTGAAATTTACTCACCGGGATGGTTTTCGATGATGGTGAAGATTCGAGCAAGCTCCTAGGTGCAAGAGGAAGCTTTGTAATGAGTGTAGCCTTCTCCTTCACTTCAGAATGATGTATCTTTCGATGCTTATCATTTTCTTGCTGAAATCAACCTAGTTTTGGTGTTTCTAGCCTAAGAGAGATGGACAAATGATTGTTGGTTGTTTTGGGGAGCTCTTGGGGGTTGAATAGTGGTAGAAGGAAGAGAAATAATGCCTCATTTCCCCCTCCTTTAATAGTGGCCGAATATCCACCTTTTTTGAATTTTTTGGCTCCAAAGTGTAGTTATTTTTCTTGGGGTGGTTGGGATGGATGATGAATTTTTTGAGGACTTTGAATTTTTGCTCTAAAGTCCTCTCTTGTTACCATATGACCAGCTCCATTGAATGCCATGGATGGGTGGGGAGTTGAATGCATGTGATGGAGAGAATTAAATGAAGTTGGTGGAATCCTATGTAAGAGAGGATCCATGAGAGATTTAATTGGGTTGGGTTAATTTTGGGTTGATCCCAAATAGGTTTGGGTTGGGTTTGATCAGCCCCCAATGGATCATAGCTTGGTTTCAAGGGTTTTGGCTCAATTTAGGTCATTTGTCACATTAGGTCATATCAGGTTAAGTTGATCAATTGGTTAAATTAGGTCAAACCAAGGCTTAGGTTATGTTCAAATGATAATTTGAAGTGTTTTAGTATTATCAATTTGACTTCATTTATCTTAGAATTGATTTTCACTCATTTGTAAACAAATGGATCAAATGGGTCAAGTTGACCAATTTGATCAAAATTAGTTAAATTGGCTTAGGTTATGGGTTGATTCATGTTCAATTAGCTAATTTAAGATGAATGTGGTCTTTAGGACAATTTGGGCTAAATGGCTCAATTGGGCTTGATTGATTAAATTGGGTTTAATTATGGCTTTGGTCAAGTTCAATAATCAATTTGGAATGAACTTGAGCTGTTGGTTGTAATCAATTTGGGTTGGATCATGATTTGACCCAATTTTTTCCTTTAGGCCAATTTGGGTCAACTTGGATCGAATGGCCAATTGGGCTTGGTTTGGCTCAATTGGTAGTTAAGTCATATTTAAATATTGATTTTGGGTTGATTCAAATCATTGGTTTCAATCAATTTGATGTAGGATAAGTTTTGGCTAGTTTTGGTTCATTTGGGCTAAGGGTTGACTTGGTCAAATGACTAAGTTGACTTGGTTTGAACTAATTGATTGTAATTGATCATCCTAGGGTGATCAATAATCTTGGTGGAAGATTTTAGTGAGCTTGGTTCAATCCAATTTCGGTTGGATTGGAAGTTGGCTCAAATGTGTCCTTTAGGTCACTTTGGGTCAAGTGGAGCTAAGTGGGTCAATTGGTTTAGTTTTGGCTTGATTCAAGTTTAGTTGAACTTATATATGAGCCCTGGATTGAAATATAAATGCAATGGCAATCAATTTGGACTCCAATAGGTTTTGGCTCAATTGAAAGTTTTATGTCACAAGGGCTAAGTTAGGCTTGACTTGGGTTGACTTGAATTTGGTTTGATGATTGTAGGTTTTATTTATATTTGGATAAATAAATTTGAGAGAGAATCCATTAGTTTTGACTTAATTTGGATAGAATTTGGCTAAGTCCAAAGAATTGGCTTAAAGGGCTTAGATTGAGTTTGGATTTGATTTTTGATATAGTTTTGGTCATTTGAATTTAGATTTCATTTATATTTACAAATATAAATAAAAAAATAATTGATTTATAAAGAAATCAATTGAGTTTGATTTGTTCTAAAGGGAGTTTTGGCTGAGCTTATGAATGTGGTTCATATGGCTTAGGAAGGGTCTTAGGATTTAAATTTGATTTTGGGTTTCAATCATTTAGAGTAAAATTTGAAATTAGATTTGGAATTTGAATTTGAATTTGAGGTTTGGTTTGAGATTTGAATTCAATTTGAGAAGGTGTATATGGAGTGGGTTTAGGCTATAGGATAGGTGATTTCCTTAAGCCCTAAGGCATAACCTAATCCTATGGTTAACCTTTCTAAGTCTCTAGGCTTAGGTTAAGTGTTCACCTAATCACTAGAAGTGTCTTATGACTAAGGAGTTCTTAGTATTTAGAAGAGTCCCAAGTTTAAGAAGAGGAGGTTAAGAGCTCACTCCAAAAGTGAGGTCAACACTCTGTGAAACTAGAGAAGACTGAAACAAGAATCTACAAGTAAAACACATTTACAAATTTAGATATTAATGCTTTTTATAATACATATGAAATTTACATACTTCTCTTGTTCAGATTTGCTACAAATTGGCTATAATGATCACCTGAAAAAGGCCAGGACCATATATGAGCTATTATTGAAGCCCATCATCCACATTCTATAGTCAAATTATAGAATTGACTATTATGGCATCAGGATATGTTGATGGATAGGGATATTTTGAAGATTTATTTGCTTGATCATCATGCATTCTATCTTTTGATTCATAACTTCCATCAAGTCATGATCCTACTAATTGGGTGATAAATCTAAAGTTGAGACACAATCATAATGTTCTATTAGTGAGGGTCACAGATTGCCTTAGCTTTGGGGATTAGGATGTACTTCACCCAGTTACAGATACTACTCTGTCTGCATGCACAGTCAAACTTTTGGGTTATCATATATTACACCATGAGGCAGAAGATTATGACCCAAAGTCAGTATTTGGCATACCCTTGTCAGTTGTCAGTGGCTATGTAAACTAGGCGTGCCATCACTTACAGATGCATGGTGACATCCTCAAGAGGGCTAGTATATATCACATAGTATACACATCACTTTTTGAGTGTAGTCATCTTCCATTTTCTTAGATCTGAAGCATATTAGATCATTGGGATAGGATCACCAATATCAGCTATATTGGTCCACATAACTTGGCCAACATGCAGGATATAGCAGGTATCTATATTATAGACATTCCATATGAGGAGTGTGTGCCTCTAAATCATGAGCTCTTTTAACACGAGCCAACTAGTCAGCATATAAGAGGTAGTCATGTATACTCCTCAGGTCTCCATTATGCTCTAGCTTACTATAAGAGATTATTCAGGGAGTGGAGATTAGTTCATAGGCAATGGGGCACAGTTACTCTAGACACATGGTTTGAGAGTTTCTTTGATTCAGTAATAGATTTTCCTTATTTCACATTATTAGAGGATCCATTTGATATGGGATTTCATTCAGCTGAAATGTCATTCATTGCCATATTTGAGCTGGAAGGAAGAGTCAATTTTTGATGAATCTTAGCACGAGATGTGGATGAGGAGCTATCTTCAGTGGCTTTTATTGCCACTTGGTTATGCTATTTTATATTTCTAGGAGACAATAGACTTTTCCATCCTTCCACTCTCTTGATGGCCAACTTGCTTTCTTGTCATAAGAAGATAGCACTAGCGTCATCATCATTAGCCTACCTATACTATGGATTAGGTAGAGTAAATATGATGATTGAATCACGATGCTATGACGTAGATGCTCCTTATCATTACTTACATGGATGGATTCATGCACATATATCACAAATTTTTAGTTGTCCTGAGATGCCATCCTATTTCAAAGAGTAGTGTTTCCCTATAATCATGCAGTTGACCAGGGCTACAGTCACTGTAGATAGAGATCAGACCCAAATTTTCATTTTTGCTCCATCACACATGATGGATCTCTTTCAGATCATTCATAGATCATCCTTTCATAGTCTGCCTGCTTAGAGCTTGTGGTAGAGATTCACAGGTTCTCTCATTGATAAAGAAACACCATTTATAATATCAAGGCCAGGATATAAATGTATAACATAATACCTCATTAGGCTGAGACATGTTTGGCTTTGTTACCGACATCATGAATCCATGATATTGGAGCGATACATTCTCAATGGGGTGTTTAGATAGTATGGCTTCACTCAGGCTATACCCATATACAGACTACCACAAATACTGGATATAATAGATACTCATTCCCTAGGGACGCTCCCATTATCTTTTCATTTAGCAGCAACTTCTATATCATGGGCTTCCTCACTTCGCCTAGGGACTAATTCAAGTTTTTTGTGGCTCCATAGGAGACTTACACAAGAGTTAGTCACTTATGGCTATAATGGATATGCCATACCTTTTCTTCCTTCTTGGATATAGGCTTTTGCATATATAGTTGTAGATTAGGGAGAGCTAGACTAGTACCACATTTGCATTCCACCCAACATGTGACTTATGCTCCTAAGAGATTATCAGATGAGTTGGCCAGTAGTAGGAAGTGACAATAAAAAAGGATTCATCAGTTAAGGAGAGAGATGATATAGACATTCACAGTCCCATGACAACTAGTCATGATATGAGAGTAGTAGGGAAAGATGAGCCTACTTATATTCCCACCCCATTAGTAGTAGTTGAGCCACCCATAAGATAGATGGACAGTGATATCATGCTAGTATTATCAACAGACACTAGTGCTGCTTCCTCGATGTCTACTCAGCATTTTAGTAGTGACCATATGCATTTTGAAGAAGATCCATATATAGAGGAATCTGGCACTCTGATAATTAGCCATGGACTGCTCTTATTAGATTCGACTTGGGTGATAGTGCCATTCAGGATGATTCCTCAGATGTTGATTCTTGTGCAGAGAGTCAACATATTCTTAGTTTGAGAGATACAACTCAAAGGCTATATGGTCTGGAGATCTCAAGCTTTGTCTCCAGGATATGCCACAAGCCTTTAGATTTATTACATTGTGACTCATTAAAGAGCCTATGTCATATAGTGATGGTATTACACCATTTGCTTCTAAGTGTTGATCCAGAAGTCTTGCTTGAGCATTCTAGCTTCTTTGTGGAGGAGAACTATTTATTGGATTGTGCTGTTGCCATGGGTCTTGAAGTATGAGAGCTACAGCTTTGGGAATCCCTTTACAGAGATGTTGAGTTTGAGATATTCTCATTACAAAGTACTTATCAGGAGGTCTTGTTAGATACAATCACTACTCTAGAAGCCTCACTCAACACCACTTTGCATCAGGTCTCTCTAGTTCACTAAGACCTCGAGCATAGTCTCATAACTTTGAGATCCTACTAGAGAGAGCTATTTAGAGCACACATTAAGCTCCTCGATATATCTTCCAAATTGAGAGAATTACAGATGAGGAGATAGTGTTTGTTAGAAAGGAGATCTATGGTCAGACAGGCTATACCAACTATATAAGAGGATGGCTTATAGATGGACATTCAAGTGTCTGAGCTCAAGTAGAATCTTTCCTCATTAATACATGGTTAGGAAGTTTTCCTTCAGCATCTCCATGAAGCTAGGGAGGGAAAGTCTATTATGGTCTATAGGGCTTATACAACCTCTATCTGTATTAGAAAAATTCAAGTTAGTAAGTTATAATTGTAATCACTTTTATATCATTATCTTACATGATAAATGAAAATGATTAGAGACTTTCAAAGTTATGGTTTTCTCTTCCTAACATATTACTACATGTAATAAATAAGGAGGCAACGAATGCATCATGTCTAATTGACATGACACATTCATTGGAGGATAATTTTGTTTGTATAAAAAAGCATATAATAATAATAATAATAATAATAATAAATAAATAAATTTTACCCATAGCGCCACAATGCTACAGTCATGGTGCCTAGGCGCTGTCATAAATTTTGAGAAAGACAACTTCCCTAGCTAGGTGTCTACTTAAATGGCACGGCACCACGGAGCTACAATCCTAGCATCGAGGCACTACAATCTCAGTGCCGAGGCACTACAACAATGATGTACAATTTTAAAAGAAAGAAAATTAACTCTTTCCCGCTCATCGACTCCTCGGCAGTTAAACTGCCCAAAAGTGAGTGGGAGGACAGTTGAAGAGGCAAGTAACCACCCATCTAGTGGGGGTGGCTATCCAAGAATACTTATAAAAGGGGGTAGACAGTTCTCACTCTTTCTTATTAGGCTTTTTCTCCCTCTCCAGCACTCTCATTCTCCCTACTCCCAATTTCTATATTTCCTCTTTCCATAGTGAACTTTTCATCGCAATACGAGGACAACAAGGGCACTGTCCTCCTGTATGAGGCAAGCACAAAATCTACCACCTTGAATCTCAGATAAAATTCTTGGGCATGTTTCTTTTATGAAACTCTTTCTCACTTAAAAGAGATTTTCACCATCAAACTTAGGTCTAGTGGCAAATCAAGAAGCACATCTCCATTGATCTTGTATCAAGAGTGAAGAAGAATGTTTCAGAACATCCCCAAATTTTAGAATCTTGAATATTGAAAATCTTCGCCATTGAACTTGATTTCAACACTAGAAGAACACCCTCTCTTAGTTGATCTTAGATCTGAAATAAGGGAGAAGGGTGATTTGCACTAAATAAGTAAAAAAATATAGCATTGCTAAAGTATTATGCTACCAAATTTTTTTTAAAAATTACTACAATATTCAAGAATTCAGTTCAATACATGTGTTCCATCCCACTCTGTGCCAAGCTCACAGAAATGAAATCCTTAGCTCTTTATTCCATAGTGGCGAAGCGTCAGATACTTGGTGTCGAGGTGCTAAAGTTTCTGGTTTACTCTCTTAACATAGTGCCACAACGCTATTATCACATCACTGAGGTGCTATATCTTGAATTCATTCCATCTTCGAACTTGGTTCTGGTGTGAAAAGAAATCCTTCCTCCATTGATCTTGGATATGGAACAAAGGAGAAGAGTGTTAATGCATTAAGAAAATTATGAGAACTAGCACTATTACTCCATTATGCCACCAAATTTAGAGATTTCCCCAAAAATAACTGTTAAATCTTAGACGTCAATGAAACAGAACCGCAACATTGTAGGCCCCGCACCAAAGTGTTGCATCCTCGAGAAAATTAAGCTTAGGCAGGCATCTTTCAGTGTCATGGTGTTGGTATCCTAGCGCTGAGGCACTATGTTCTCAGAATGAACAACCAACTAATAATATTAAGGCATTCATATAATAGTCCAAATTATACCTACAACATGATGGTGCTACAAATATAGCACTGAGGCGCTGTACCCCTAGAAAAATTAACCTTAGGGAGGCATCTCATAGTTCCATGGCACTGGCATCCCAACACTGAGGTGCTATGTTTTCAGAATGGACACCCAATTGATAATATTAAGGCATTCATATCATAATCCAAATTATACCCACAGTGTCGCGGTGCTACAAATATAGCATCGATGGGTAAGTTTATCGTGTCGAGGAGCTGGGCTCTTTAGTTCTGAATCAATTATTTTCAGTTAAATAGCATCGAGATGCTAGTTCATCAGCGTTGAGGAAATTTTTATTCTTGAAAATTTTAAATCCTACAACATTCCACAGTGACAAACACAAAAGAGTAGAAATAAAGTAAACACATCTTTATTAAATATAAAGAAAATTCTATTACAAAAATTATTACAATGAAAAATAAAAAACAAAAAAAGAAAGAAAATATAAATTTAAAGAAAAAAGGTGGAAATTAGTAGTTATAATTATCTTCCTCCTCTTTTATTTTTGGCTCTGACGAGGTACCTATATAAACTGAATATTAAGGTATTGTAAGAAAAGAAGATTGACTTGGATCCCCAAGACCACAATTGTTTAAACATATGGACCAATACCGTATTGAACTGAGCATATAAGAAAATTGTTTTTGTTAATGATCGATGTGGCAATCAAACTTTTTTTCTAAACCCTGCTTCCTACAGCTACTCTCACCCGCCTCTCTCTTTAAATCTGAGATTTGCTTGTTTAAGGGTTTAGAGGATTGGAGTCAACATCGCGAGGCATGTAGCTCTCCCCCACTTCATACCTTGAACCAAACCCATAAATAGGTCTTTTCGTTAAAGGAGCCTTTTGAATAAGAACTTCTTCATTAGGCTCCCCAAACGCATCCTTTAAGTGTATAAATCATAAATAAGAGAGGGATGACAATACCCTACTTTTGAATTGTAAAATTTGAAACAGCTCTATCATTGTTTACCTCACTGATATTACTAGTGGGCATCAGCTTGACAAAAATAAAATAGTGCCAAGCCTTAAACTCTATCATTAGACCAGCAGCAAGAAAGTTAATGATTTTTTTCTCTCATAATTTTCACTAGATATTGGCATTTCTACATGTAAGAAAACCATCTAGGTGCTTTTTATAATAGGAAATATATTGATCGTATGCCACATTTAACAATTCATAATATACATTGATGGAAGTGCTATTGAAACTTACCAATTTTCCTCGAACTATTCATAATATACTTTGATGGAAGTGCTATTGAAACTTACCAATTTTTCTCGAACTTAGACTTTATTGTTCTCATGCTCTTTTGCATTGGTGAAGAACTCTCGCACTACAGGAACAACGCAAAAGCTACTCTCGTAGGCCAGCTTCGCCCAACCACGTTCATTGATCAACTCTTTTACTCTCCCACCTATTTTGTAGAAGCTCCTTTCTGGGATAATATGCATGTGGGTGAGGGCGTGCTGATATCTCTCTTCAATTTCAATGCTAACAAATCTATTAGCCTCACTCAAAAGTTACCATTCTCTTGCTAACGAGCCTCAAACAACATATTTTATTTGATTTAAGAGAAAGCTAACAGAGAAAGAGAGTTAAGGTATCTATATAGAGAAGAACTGCATAATAAAATTTTTCATAGCCCTAGGTATTTATTTATAAGCCAGACATAGTGTCACGGTGCCACATCTGGGTGCTCATGTGCTAGGCTCTCAGGTTCTAGAACAAAGGTCCAAAGACTAGCGCCACATGCAACACCTTGACGCTATCACCGGTCCGGGTCGTCAAAAGAGCATTTATTATCATTAACTTCAAAATTGAAAAGCATGTCGCATTGATGTAATTCCATGGCTCTCTGACTCAGTGTTATAGCATTGATAAAAAAAGTTTATCTTTTTCAATTAAAGCATTTGTCCGTCTGCCATCTTTTTTGAACCAATTATTGACTGGAGTTGTGGTACCATATGATCAGCGCCTAGGCGCTAGTTAGTTGGTCAACATGAATACCTACCCTAGAATGCTACAATACTAATCACTCAAAGCCAAGGCACTAATTTAGTAGTGCCAATGCTATCAAGCGCCTAGGCACTATGTTTCCGATGCTGAGGTGTTGTCCGTTAGAAAAATAATTTTGATGCTACCATGTAAACACCCTATCTCCTATCCATTCTCCATGCAAATATCTTATAATTTTTTTAACATGTGAACACCTATACAAATATGACATTCCAAAGGGATGTAAGCCTACTCTCCTATTCATTAGCTATGCGGACATCTTATAATTTATTCACCATACCAACACCTATTTAAATATGAAAATCTAAAAGGATGTAATCCCAGTCTCCTATTCGTTCGCCATGCGAACATCTTATAATTTGTTCACCATGTGAACACCTATATAAATATGGCATTCCAAAGGGATGTAAACCTAGTCTCTTATCCATTCACCATGAAAACATCTTATAGTTTGTTCACTATGTGAACACCTATATAAATATGCCATTCCTAAAGAGATATAAGTCCACCCCATGCTTGCAATGCAAAGATAACCTAAATTTAAGACGTTCACCATGTGAACACTCCCACACTAAACCTTTCGTCCACTCATGATATCTAAGTCGAGGCAACCCATGGTTGCTAATCAGATTCCATGCAATCTTGATAGACTAAAATAGTATAGTCCCGGGATGATGAAACCATGCAATCTTGATCAATACTTTTCTCATATTTCTCTTAAACAATCATCTATGTCATACCACACACACCATTAGACGTCGACTCATATCAAAGTTATATGTTTATTTCTAGCATTAATCGAGAGTGCTCTTTTACTGCAATAAGAGGGGTAATTAACTATGAAAGATTGTGTTCATAAGAAGTAGAACATATATCTAAATAAACCCCAATGTAATATTAGGGAAAATCTAATTAAATAATATTAATCTGATTCATGAGAAAACATACTCATACTGATCTCAATAAATATGGTGGAGAGCATCATCAAATGTATTTTTTCTGAGCGATTAGCAAAATTGGCTCTACGACCCCTTGAGTGTGCTTTCTCTCTCCTTCTCCCTTTATCTCTCTAACAATATTCATAGTTTAGGACAAAATGAAAAATGTGTGGAATGAAGTGGCTTGGGATATTTATATATAATATATTTTTTTAAAAAATGATATATTGGTAGTTATTAAAATTATATTATTCTAATTATTATTTTATATATTTTTATACAATGAGATATAAAAATAAAAAATTAAAGAAAAATAATCAATAAATTAAACATAATTTTCTACAATAATTTGTTAAAAACGGTTTGCGAAACGGACACTTGATGGTAGCAAAAAGCTCATTATTACAATGATGTACAAATTTATTAAGAAAAATAAATCAAATAAGAAATCTTTTATTTTTGTACTTATGATGCTCATAAAAATAGATAAAAATATACTTAAAATAAAATCAAGAGTGATATAGTATATAGTGAAGATGAATTCTGAATTAAACACCAAATACATCCTAAAAAATTAATTAAATATACTAAGGTAATTTTTAACATGTTAAAATTCTGTACAATCAAAATTACGAAAAATCCATAAATAAACTAAACATAAAATTAACTCTAAAACTCTGGAAAATTTGTACACATAAATAAATATGCAAGTCATGCCAGGTCTATTTTTCGTATAACTAGTTGTTACAAATGCTACTTACATTATATAACTAGGTGGTTACTTTGAACACATGCAATAATTAACTTTTTATATTAGAGTGTATAATTTTATACTCTACATTATTAACAAATGACTATGCACCTATCACATATTATAGCTCACTCTTATTTGCAAAAAATATATCTTCTACTAGCTTATCTTGAATAAAACTTTCTTGGGTTGGTGTTAAGTGCTCTAGTGGACCATTAAAATACTGATTCACATCTCATTCTTATGTTGTGTGACAATATTGACTATAATCGTTATTTGAATTCATACAATCAAGTTGATTACTACTTAAGAATGCATGCTCCTGTATCAAATCATGCCCATTAAATGATGAAATTTTAGGCTCTACATTAGCAACAACTTCAGTAACAACAACTTTAGGCTTAATATTGTTGTCATTATTATCTTCACTTGAACCACTATCTAATGCTTCATACCCATCATCCATAAGTGATAATTTGAGGTCGGAGTCATTAGGCTAGTAATAATAATTCGTAGAAGTATTTGCCCTTTTGGGGTCTACATTACTCCAAGCACTAAAGTATTATAGTAGTAGGAAAGATTAAAAGTGGCAAACACATACAAAGATACTTGAAAAGAAATGAACTTACTAATCATATTGAGTTGATGATGATGGTTGAAATGAGCCGATATTTGTTGCATCAACTTGCAATGGAACAATCTCAACATAAACCAAAAGAGTTTTGGTAGCAACTACCTCCAAGATATATGAGCACATTGAATCATCATCGATATCAATTGCGATGAAGCCTTCCTCTAAGGAAAATCAACATTTTAGCTTCGCAGTGTAGTGCCTGATATCAAACCTTAACACACCAACAATTGTATTCTTTAATTCAAATGAAATACTTTGCAAGAATACTACAATCAGATGATTTTTGCTTTCCACATACTTTGACATTAATTCATCTAGCAGAGTTAGATGCTCATCATATCTAGGCATCAATTGAGCGAATGATTGACTCATTTTTCTTAAGCGACTCTTTCTAATGTATCAAAATTTTTATAAAATGTTAAGTATGTCTAAGTTAGGTTAAAATATTTTTTTAAGACAAAAATATATATACATAAAAAGTAAAGTAAAAATAAAGAGATCAATGCTAAACAAAAATCCATGACATGTAACTACTAAATCACACTAAAAAGTTTTAAGAGGTATAACTCGCTGATTTTGAAAGCGAAGGTTGATTAATTTTATTGAGAAATGTCGGTTCGCACGTGTTGACATCACTTTTGGAGTGAGCTTTCAACTTCTTCATCTTAGACATAGGGCTCCTCTAGACATTAAGAGTTCCTTAGTCTTAAGACACTTCTAGTGATTAGGTGAACACTTAACCTAACCCTAAAGACTTAGAAGAGTTAACCGTAGGAATAGGTTATGCCTTAGGGGTATTAGGAAAACTTTCCTACCTTATAGCTTAAACCAAATCCTTAATTCCTTCTTTCAAGTCAAACTTCAAATTCAAATCAACTTCAAATTCAAATCAACTTCAAACTCAAACCACCTTCAAATTCAAACAAACTTCAAATTCAAATCAACTTCAAATTCAAACCAACTTCAAATTCAAATCAACTTAAAATCAACTTCAAATCCAAAGCCTTTCTAAGCCATTTTGATTTCATCTTATGGACTTAGCTCAAATCAATTCCATCAAATCTAAAATCAATTTCAACTCAATTTATTTTCTCAAATCTTAAATCAAATCCAAAATCTTTCTTAAGCCATTTTGATTTCATCTTATGGATTAAGCCCAAATCAAATTCAAATCACTCCAAATTCAAAAGATTTTCTCATAACCCATTTATATTCTCATTTATATTCACAAATATAAATGAAATATACATTCAAATAATCAAATCAAAATCAAACTAACCCAATTCAAATCCATGTTCATCCTTTGAACTTGAAATAGTCAAATGAATCAAAATCCATTTGACTCTAAATCACTTGCAATTGAATTTATATTTCAATCATAAGTCCATATGTGAATTTAACCAAGCTTGAATCAAGCCTTGATCATGCCAATTAACCCACTTAGGCTCACTTGACCCAAAGTGACCTAAAATACCTTAAAGCCAAATTCTAATTCAACCCAAATTAGATTGAACTAAGCCCATCTAAGCCTCACATTGTGAGAAACAATCATCCTAGGATGATCAATCACTCAAATTAGGTCAAACCAAGTCAAACCTAGCATTGACCAAGTCAACACTTAGCCCAAATGAAACCCAAACTAGCTAAAATCCACCATAAGCTAAATTGATTGTAACCATTGATCTAAGCCAATTCTAAATCAATGATTGAACATGATCAAGCCATCATTTGAGCTAAACCTAGCCCAATTGGCCACTTGACCCAAGTTGACCTAAAAAGTCAAAATGGGTCAAATATTGATCTAAGCCAAATTGATTGCAACCAATAGGTCAAATTCATTCTAAATCACTTATCAAACTTGACCAAAGTCTTAATTATCCAACTAGATCCAACCTAGCCCAATTGACCATGAACCCAACTTGACTTAAAAGGTCAAATTAAAAATTAAATCAAATCAAAATTGATTGAAACCAAAGCTTGCAAAATATTTTAAATGATCAACCAAGCCTAAACCAACTCATAAACTAACCCAATTGGCTAATATGGGTCAAATTGGTCAACTTGACCATTTGTCCTGCGAACTCAAATGAACCAAAACCAAATATAAACTAAATTGAACCAAACCAATGACACCCATAGCCTTCAAATGATCATTTGAACCTAGTCTAACACATGGTTTGACCCAATTTTACAAATTGTCAACTTAACCCAAGTTGACCCATTTTGACCTAAATGGGTCAACTTGAGCCAAATCATATAAAACAAACTCCAAATTCCTTGAAATTTGGCCCAACATAGTTTTGAAATATCTCAAATCTGCCCAAATCAAAATCAAGGCCAAATGACCATTTTACCCTTGGGTCAAAGGGTAACCTTTGGCCAAATTCACTTAGAATTTGGCCAATTCCTTCTCATGGCCACTTAACATCTTTCTAGTGGTCCATTTGGACACCAAGGAAGGTGGTGAACATGATCCAATGGGTTTGATTTGTCCTGATCCAAGCTAAGGCCAAACTGGCCCCTCCAATGAAAATTTCCCACTTGGATCACCTCCTACACTCACCTAGCACATGTGCACTTCCTCTCCTCCACTCCTCTACCAATATCGAAGCACATGGAGTCCCTAACAGCCTAAACAACCCATTCAATCCAAGCAATTGAAGGAAAATAGCAAGATGGCTCTCGACCATCCGGTCCAAGTAGGGTGAGATATACTCCCCCTCATTCCCACTCAAAGCACACACTCTAAATTCAATTGAGCCGTTCAAAGCCAAAATAGGGGAGGTGAAAAGAAATTCAAACTTGCTCAATTCTCCACCAAACCTAAATTTGCTTTGCAAGCACCATCAAGGAAGCAAGTCGAGCTCACCCAAGGTGTTTCCCAAGTCTTCAAGCCATGGGAAGGGGGATTTTGATCAAAGTTGCAAGCCATTAAAGGGGAGCTTGGTCAACCCACACATACACTTCAAATTGGCTTGGAACTTTCAACAGAGCTTTGTCTCCACTAGATGAAGCTACTCCTCCGTTGGAAGCGCTAGTGATAGCCTCCGGTGAGGTATGACTCAAACGATCCTCCATTGAAAATTTCCTCATCTTTTATGTAGAGAATTGTAATCCCATTAGATTCTAGCCATTGGATGCTCTTCCCAGCACCTCTTGATACTGTGGGGTGAATCTCTACCTCATTCGAGCTTACGTGAGCTCAGATCAAGTCATGGAGGATGGATGGCCTCTGTCTGCCATAGCTTAGGCAGGGATAAATCATGGGCCATCCATCCTGCATGTTTTGGATGGACGGTCCTGATTAAATCTCGCTAGATCCACTGATTAAATCATTTATAACCATGGGATTAATCCTGGACATCTAATCCTTGATCGAACGGCCCAAGGGAAAGCATGTTGCACTATCGGCTGACACGATGTGCAATGTGATAATTTAAATAAATAATCCCATCGCGCCATGTGGAAAGAGTGTTGTGTCAGCAGTCCACGTGGCATCGACATGATTAGTTAATTAATTAGGCTATTTAATTACTCATTAATTATAGAAACTTCATAAATTAAAACTAAATATAGAAAAATCCAAAAAAAATGCAAACTCAAGTTCATTTTAAAGATAATTCAAAGAGGAATAATGTAAAAATAAGTTTAATGGATTTTAAACAACAGATTTTCCTTAATTATGGTTTAATTAAAAACTAAATTACCTTAATTACTCTCTAATTACTTCATTAATTAATTCCAAATTTCTTAGACATGTTTAGTGGGATGACTTCTGCCTCCCCTAATATTCTTGAGATTTATTAATGAGTTAATTGGTGAAATTAATTAATGAACTCCTAACCACCCCTTAATATAATTAAAATAATTAAACATTGTTTAAGTAAGGAGGAGGTTTATGGAATGGGTTTGGAATATTTTCCCTAAGCTATTCCCTAAACCCTTTTTCTTCCTTAATCTAAACATAATTAAGGATTAATCTACTAATGATCTACTTAATTAAGCTAATCAAACTTTCAAAACCAATCTAAATTTAATCAATCTTTTGCTAGGTAGATCCTTAGGTGTTCAAGAGCCTAAGGTAAGTTTAAGGAAATCATATCTAACTCACATGTGTGGGAGGGTTTTGAAAGTACTTAATGAAAACCCTTTAGCTTAATTAATCAATAATTATGAGCAAATTGCATTAGGCCCCTTTCTTTCTTAGGTGCATTGCAGATTTAAATTCCATGTGATTGCATATCATTTGTTGGCTCATAATTATTAGGTTAATTATGTTAAAGTAGTGTAGATAAGGGGTAATTAATGGATTTAATTCACACCTTAACCTAAATAAAATATAAAATCAATCTAATTATTTTAAAATTAAACTAAATCAATTCACACATGGGGAAAATGGGTTAGGACCAGCAAACCATTTCTCACAAATCATTTTTAAATCAAATTCAAAACTAAAAAATCTCTTTAAAGAATTTTGATTCACTTTAAATAATCTTATCTTATAGGATTGTCCTTAAAAATTGATTAGGGTGAATGAAGTTACATATTTACATCACTTTATTTCTTTCCAAGCATGCTAAATGTTACATGTCATATGAAATCATGCATTCATATCTTTTAAAAAAAATCAAATAAATGAAATATTTCATTATGTCAAATTGCATGTTTTGGCTAAAGTTAAGAATATGAATGGCTATTATCACTATTAAATCAAAAATTATTTTTAAAATCTATAAATCAAACATCACAAATGAAAGTATGCTACTTATATGTACTTATAAGCTTGCACATGAATATAGCATATAAGATGTGGTTTATGTAACTTCCTTCTCTTCTCTTAACATGGATTTGGATAGGATTTGTAAAGTGTATAGTTCATTTGAAAAGAACATAACACTTGCTTAAATTAATTCCTATCCACTTCTATGTTATGATTTAAGAAGGATCTTCAAATTTACACATGTAAATTGCATAACCAAATCAAACACTAAAATCTTTTGCCTTACTCTTCTTCCATTTATTTGCTTTTGTACATGCACATGTATTTAAGAAAAGTGGTATATTAGTCTGGACATCCCAGGATTGTGAGACTTTAAGTAGCCCCAAGTAGGTCTTGTACCTTATTCCCCTGATGTAGAAAATAATGGCGTTATACTCACTTATGTATTTTATACATGTAAATGTGCATTTGATAAATGGATAAAAGAGTCCCTCTTTTCTGCTTAATAAAAATAAGCATTTATGGAATATCCAAATTTTCCTAAACAACATCTCTTAGCATTCAACATCAAAGTGTGCTAAAGTTTGCATTTGCATGTATATATATGCTTAGGATTTATTCATATGCATGGTATACACGTTAGAAAGAATTAAATTATTGGGTGCTATGTGATAGTAATTCACCTTAATTAATCCTAAGATGGCCTTCTAATTGAATAGGTTTATTTAGAGAAAATCTAAACTTAGGGTTAATTTAAACACATAATAGAGCATTCACTAAAGAAAAATCATTAATGAATGTACCTTAGAAATTGCTTAAGGTAGGAATGAAAGAGAAGTTCTCTTCTCTTTTCTTCTCTTTACAACTTTAATAACTAAGTGTAGGTTCATCAAACTAAATCAAATCATCAAATAAAATTAAAAAATCAACTAAATCACTTAAATGAAATCACCCTCTAAGTTGAATCCTTCACACTTAGAAAATTCCAACCTTAAAGCCTAGCTAAGACAAGCCACACAAGCCTTAGATGGCACACACATTAGGCTAAGTCATAATTTCTAGCTCTATGTTAGGATGGTGCACAGTTTGATGCCTGATTTTATTTTATGATGTAATATTTTTAGACTGAATGTTACAGTGCATGTGTGAAGACTGGATGATAGGATGATCTTAGTCTAATCATATTTAAGGGGAGTTGTAGTAAAAATATAAATACTTTTTGTTATGCAGGTTGCTTATACCCTAAACATGATCCAAATTAGGACAGGTGGGCTTGGTTACTCATGTGTGGGGTGATAAGTCCAAATTATTTTATAACTGCTTGGGGCTGTGTGGGGTGTTTATCTAATCTCTATTTTCTAAGTTTAGTTAGATTTCGCTTTCCCTTTTTAATTTAATTTTGTAATTAAGATTTGGAATGAATGTTATGGGGGAATTAGGTTGAACATTGGTCATAAGACTATGTTTTATGTACCATATGAAGCCTTGGAGCAAACTACACCTCAAGCCAAATCAAGAGAAGAAAGAAGTGAAGAAAAAAAGAAAGAAACAAATGAATAAATGAATAATGAATAATGAAGACCACATGGGGTAGAGCTCGGCTACCCACATTTCTTTTTGGGTTTGTGCAATGGAGCTAGACCACATAGGCCTCTTATTCTTTTGCGCTAGCTTTATAAAATTATTTGATGTTTATTTAGATTGTGCATTAAGATGACATGATTTTCCCTAGTTTCTTTAATTGTTTGTTGAACGGCCTAGATGCGATTAGGCTCTTAGAGAAAAATAAATTTTCTGTCCAACTAATCAACTAAAATTTAAGATTAAATAACTCATAACCTCACCTAAAGCCTAAGACATAAATCAAGATAATAAAAGACTTAGTAACCCCTTAGCTGAATGTTGTATGTTTCACATCATGCATAAAATCATTTTGCTTCACTCTTGGTAATGGAGGGCTTCCACCTTTTCTAAAAAAAATGGCTTGACCTTTGAGAGCCATGGTGGAAACACACCTCCTTCTTACTGATTTTGGCCCATAATCAATCTTCTCAGGCATTAGGCATATGAATCACATAGCGTGTGTCAAATAATTTGTACAAAAATGAAAATAAAACTAAACGAAATTTGCATTAGATTTAAGTCATTATTCATGCCCTATATGATCTAGTTTATTAGGGAGAGTGTTTAAGGTCTCAGCCTTTTTTCTAAATAAATAATAGCCTAGCTATCTTGCAAAGCATAAAACTTGTCTACATGTATTTAAAATCATCAGAGGAGTTAGTTGGCAGCCACCCCTAAGCGGTCGTAAGTCCAACAGTTGGGTGGTTTATCCTCGCTTATGGAGGTAAACCATATACCCATTTTTACCTTAGATTTAGGTTGTGCCTTGGCCTCGCCAAAGCTCCCTAGATTTGGGTTCTGAGGTTACTATTTATCTTCACACGAGCATAAATCCTCATCTCTTAAGAATTTCCATGATCTTGTGTTGTGAAATTATAAGCCCTAGATTTCTAATAAAAATTCAACTCAAACAATTAATTCTCTTCAAATTTCAAAAATATAAAGCCCAACCATAGGATAATTTTGGATGTTCACTAGGTTTCCTAGCATCGTGAGCATCCCCTACTTATCCCCTTTGGTTTCAATAATAACTCCCTCTTTTTAATCAATCCCACTTGATCTCCCAAAAATAACCAATTTGTTGATAGTCCTATCTTTGAAATCTTTAGAGATAATGATCATTTACCTTAATTGAGAATATTATTAAGGAATCTCATTACTTAAGATGTAATTAACTATGCGGGCTTGCCTCCATAGGGTTCCTAACAAACCCAGTTTAAAATAAACCCTACTTTACTTTTCCATGTAAAGTAGAGGAAGAATCTCTGGTACATACGAAGACCCATTATCCTTAGGAGTCCTTATTAGGTGATTAGGTCTATTGTAGAATGATGACTTCTGTCTTTCGAGATAGTACATCATTCCTCAATGTCATACCTGATCACTATCATACCCGATCACCCTAATAAGTACATATGTAGATCTACGTGGTGTCCAACTAGCATATTTTGTTTTCATTTTACTCATAAGATGAAAATAAAAAAACACCACAGATTTTTCTGGTGACTCCACTGGGGATGATTTCTCTCTCCATCTTTAGTAAATGATCGTTATCTCCAAGTATTGGTAGTGGATTTTTACTTTGTATGAATTCAAGACTATCCTTCTTTTCTATTGGCACTTAGTTTATTTCATTCTTAAGCTAAGCTAGCCAACATCCTTTAGGTTTTAGGACCTCACTCCATGTAAGTTTTAAAACCCCTGTTGGGTTCCCCCAATAAGTAAAAGTAAAAACAAATTTAATAAAAAAAGATTATTAAAGACCTTCCTCCTTATCATTTTTATGATAAGAAAATGTTCATTGATTGAAACCATAAAGCCAATTCTAAATCATTGATTGAACATGATCAAGCCATCATTTGAGCCAAACCTAGCACAATTTGCTACTTGACCCAAGTTGACCCAAGTTGACCTAAAAAGTTAAAATGGGTCAAATCTTGATCTAAGCCAAATTAATTGTAACCAATGGGTCAAATTCATTCTAAATCACTTGTTGAACTTGACCAAAGCCTCAATTGACCAACTAGACCCAACCTAGTCTAATTGACCATGAACCCAACTTGACTTAAAAGGTCAAATTAATTTGAAATCAAATCAAACCAATATTGATTGAAACCAAAGATTGCAAAATATTTGAAATGATCAACCAAGCCTAAACCAACCCATGACCTAACTCGATTGGGTGAAATGGGTCAAGTTGGTCAACTTGACCCATTTAACCTAAGTGAACTCAAATGAACCAAAATCAAATCTAAACCAAATTAAACCAAACCAATGACATCCATAGGCTTCAAATGATCATTTGAACTTGACCTAACCCATGCTTTGACCTAATTTGACAAATTGGTCAACTTGACCCATGTTAACCCATTTTGATCGAAATGGGTCAATGTGAGCCAAATAAGATCAAATCAACTCCAAATTTCTTGAAATTTGGTCCAACCTAGTTTTGAAACATCTAAAATTAGCCCAAATCAAAATCAATGCCAAATGACTATTTTACCCTTGGGTCAAAGGGTAACCTATGGCCAAATTCACTTTGAATTTGGCCAATTCTTTCTCATGACCTCTTGGCATCTTCCTAGTGGTCCATTTTCCCACCAATGGATGTGGTGAACATGATTCAATGGGTTTAGGTCAGCCATGACCCAACCCAAGGCCAAACTAACCCCTTCAATGAAAATTCCCCATTTGGATCATCTCCTACACTCACCTAGCACAAGTGTACTTCCTCTCCTCTACTCTGCCAAAATCGAAGCACATGGAGTCCCTAACAGCCTAAATAACTCATTTAATCTAAAAATTGAAGAAAAATGGTAAGATGGCTCTCGACCATCTCATCTAAGTAGGGGGAGATATACTTCCCCACATTCCCACTAAAAGCACACACTTTGAATTCGATTGATCCCTATGAATCCTCAGCAAGCTTCTCCAAGCCTTCCATTTCTTCCTCTTTGGTTTTCTTCAAAGCCGAAACAAGGGAGGTTAGGGGAAATTCCAACTTGCTCAATTCTCCACCAAACCTAAATTCACTTTGTAAGCACCATCAAGGAAGCAAGTCGAGCTCACCCAGGGTGTTTCCCAAGTCTTCAAGCCACGAGAAGGGGGATTTCGATAAAGTCATAAGCCATTGAAGGGGAGCTTGGTCAACCCACACATCCACTTCAAATTGAGGCTTGGAACTTTCAACAGAGCTTCATCTCCACTAGATAAAGCTACCTCTTCTGTTGGAAACACCAGTGATAGCCTCCGGCAAGGTATGACTCAAAACCGATCCTCCATTGAAAATTGCATGGTATTTTGTGAAGGGAATTGTAATCCCATTAGATCTTAGCCAAATCAAGAGAATTGTAATCCCACCATTGCTCTTCCCTACACCTCTTGATGGGTCGGATCAAGCTATGAATCTCTACCTAATCTGAGCTTAGGTGAGCTGGATCAAGCTATGAAGGATGGACGACCTTCGTCTCCTGCAGCTTAGGCAGGGATAAATCATGGGCCGTCCATCCCGCATGTTTTGGATGGACAGTCTTGATTAAATCTCGCTAAATCCGCTGATTAAATCCTTTATAACCACGGGATTAACCCTGGCCTTCCGATCCTTGATCGGACGACCCAGGGGAAAGCATGGTGTGCAGCCGACTAATGCAGGTGTGATGTGACAACTTAAATAACCAATCCAATCATGCCACATGTAAAGCTCACCGCGTCAGTAGTCCACGTGGCACCGATGGGATTAGTTAATTAATTAGGCTATTTAATTACTCATTAATCATAGAAACTTCATAAATTCATAACTAAATATAGAAAAATCCAAAAAAATACAAACTCAAGTTCATTTTAATGATAGTTCAAAGAGGAATAATATAAAATTAAGTTTAGTGGATTTTGAGTAGAGGATTTTTCTTAATTAGAGTTTAATTAAAAATTATTTGAATTACTCCCTAATTACATCATTAATTAATTCTAAATTTCTCAAACATGTTTAGTGGGATGGCTTCTACCTCCCCTAATTTTCTTGGGGTTTATTAATGAGTTAATTAGAGAAATTAATTAATCAACTCATAATCACCCATTAATGTAATTAAGAGTAATTAAGCATGTGAACAGTGATTTAATCCATTAATTGAGATAATTAAATATTGTTTAAGTAAGGAGGAGGTTTATGGAATGGGTTTGGGATATTTCCCTAAGTTATTCCCTAAACCACCTTTCTTCCTTAATCTAAATATAATTAAGGATTAATCCACTAATGATCTACTTAATTAATCTAGTCAAACTTTCAAAACTAATTTGAACTTAATCAATCACTTGCTGAGTAGATCCTTAGGTGTACAAGAGCTTAAGGTAAGTTTAAGAAATCATATCCAACTCACATGTGTGGGAGGGTTATGAAAGTACTTAATGAAAATCCTATAGCTTAATTAATCAATAATTGTGAGTCAATTGCATTAGGCCCCTTTATTACTTAGGTGCATTGCTGATTTAATTTTCATGTGATTATATATCATATGTTGGCTCATAATTGTTAGGTTAATTATATTAACGTGGTGTAGGTAAGGGGTAATTAGTAGATTTAATTCTCACCTTAACCTAAATAAAACATAAAATCAATCTAATTATTTTAAAATTAAACTAAATCAATTCACACATGGGGGAAATGGGTAAGGACCAACAAACCCTTTCTCACAAATCATTTTCAAATCAAATTCAAAACTAAAAAATCTCCTTAAAGAATTTTATTTCACTTTAAATAATCTTATCTTATAAGATTGTCCTTAGGAATTAATTAGGATGAATAAAGTTACATGTTTACATCACTTTATCTTTCCAAATATGCTAAATGTTATATGCCATATGAAATCATGCATTTATATTTTTTTTTTAAAAAAAATCAAATAAATGAAATATGTCCTTTATGTCAAATTGCATGTTTTGGCTAAAGTTAAGAATATGAATGTCTATTATTACTACTAAATCAAAACTTATTTTAAAAATCTATAAATCAAACATCATAAATGAAAGTATGCTACTTATAGGTATTTATAATGGTGTCATACTCACTTATGTCTTTCTTACATGTAAATGTGCATTTGATTAATGGATAAAAAGTCTCTTTTCTACTTAATAAAAACAAGCATTCATGGAATATCCAATTTTTTCTAAACAACATCTCTTAGCATTCATCATCAAAGTGTGCTAAATTTTGCATTTGCATGTATATATATGCTTAAGATTTATTCATATATATGGTATACATGTTGGAAAGAAATAAATTATTGTGTGTTATGTGATAGTAATTCACCTTAACTAATCCTAAGATGCCTTTCTTATTGAATATATTTATTTAGAGCAAATATAAACTTAGGGTTAATTAAAATACATAATAAAATATTCACTAAAGAAAAATCATTAATGAATCTACCTTAGAAATTACTTAAGGTAGGGATGAAAGAGAAGTTCTCTTCTCTTTTCTTCTCTTTACAACTTTTAGTAATTAAGTGTAGGTTCATTAAAACCAAATCAAATCATCAAATAAAATTAACAAATCAATGAAATCACTTAAATAAAACCACCATCTAAGTTGAATCCTTCACACTTAGAAAATTCCAACCTTAAAGCCTAGCTAAGATGACACATACATTAGGCTAAGTCACCATTTCTAGCTCTATGTTAAGGTGGTGCATGGTTTGATGCCTAATTTTATTTATGAAGTAATATTTTTATACTGGATATTAGGGTGCATATGTATAGACTGGATGATTGGACAATCTTAGTCTAATCATGTCTTCTACAGGGGATTGTGTTTAAGAGATGCTGTAATAAAAATATATGTTGTGCAGGTTGCTTATACCCCTAAGCATGATCCAAATTAGAATAGGTGGACTTGGTTACCCATGTGTGGGGTGCTAAGTCCAAATTATTCCTATAACTTCTTGGGGTTGGGTGGTATATTTAGTTAATCTTTATTTTACATGTTTAGTAAGATTTATCTTTTCCTTTTTCATATAATTTTGCAATTAAGATTTGGAATGAACGTTATGGGGGAATTAGAATGAACATTGGTCATAAGACTATGTCTTATGTACCATATGAAGTGTTGAGTAAACTACACCTCAAGCCAAATCAAGAGACGAAACTTGAGAAGAAAAAAGTGAAGAAAGAAAGAAAGAAAGAAATGAAGAAATGCATAATGAAGAATGAAGACTCCCATACATGAATTTTTTCTAAATTATAATTATTCATTTATAATCCAGTTTGTATAAGGGTAGAGCAACTACCCACATTTCATTTTGGGTTTGTGTGGTGGAACCCGACCACATCGCGCTCTTATTTTTTTGCGCTAGCTTTATAAAATTGTTTAAATAAAATTATTTGATGTTTGTTTAGCTTATGCATTAAGATGGTATGATTTTCCCTAATTTCTTCAATTGTTTGTTGAATTGTCTGAATGTGATTAGGCTCTTAGGAAAAAATAAAATTTCTAACTAATTAACTCAAAATTAAAATTAAATAACTCATAACCTTACATAAAGCCTAGGATATAAATCAAGATAATAAAAGATTTAACAACCCCTTAACTGGATGATGTATGTTTCACATCAGGCATAAAATCATCTTACTTCACTCTTGCTAATGGAGGGCTTCCACCTTCGCCGGAGAAAATGGTTTGACCTTTGAGAATCATGGTGAAACACACATCCTTCTTGCTGATTTTGGTCTATAATCAATCTTCTCATGCATTAGGCATATGAAATCTCATAGCCCGTGTCAAATAAATTGTCCAAAAATGAAAATAAAACTTAAACAAAAATTATATCAGATTTAAGTTATTATTCATGCCCTAGATGATCTAGTCTTTTAGGGAGTGTGTTTAAGAACTTACTCTTCTTTCTAAATAAGGAACAACCTAGCTATCTTGCAAAGCATAAGACTTGCCTATATGCATTAAAAATCGTAGGAGGTGTTAGTTGGCGGTCACCCCCAGGTAGTTGTAAGTCCAATAACCGGGTGGTTTATCCTCTCTTGTGGAGGTAAACCATATACCCATTTTCGCCTTTGATTTAGGTCATGCCTTGGCCCTCGCCAAAGCTCCCTAGATTTATGTTATGAGGTTACTGTTTCCCTTCATAGCCTGCGAGCATAAATCCTCACCTCGTAGGCATTTTCATGATCTTGTGTTGTGGAATTGTAAGCCTTAGATTTCTAATAAAAATTTAACTCAAACAATTAATTATTTTCAAATTTCAAAAATATAAAGCCCAACTATAGGATAGTTTGGGATATTCATTAGGTTTCCTATCATCATGAGCATCCCTTACTTATCTCCATTTTAGTTTCGATAATAACTCTATCTTTTTAATCAATCCCGTTTGATCTTCCAAAAATAACTAATTTATTAATAGTCTTATGTTTGAAATCTTTGGAGATAATGATCATTTACCTTAATCAAGAGTATTCTTAGAATCTCATTCCTTAAGATGTAATTAACTATGGGAGCTTGCCTCGATAGGGAACTTAATGAACTCGATTTAAAATAAATTCTACTTTATTTTTCTATGTAAAGTAGGAGAAGAATCTTTTACATTATCACAAGAATTGTCCTAATCCTTAAGTGATTAGGTTCGTTTGTGGGATGATAACTTATCATCTCTAGATGATGTCATTATATAATGCCGTCATCACAATAAATACATCACTGTATTTATGTGATGTCCAACTAACGTATTTTACTTTCATTTTACTCATAAGATGAAAATAAAAAAAATACCACAACACATGAATTGAAAACTTGCTTTGAGAAAAGATAGAAGAGGAGGAGAAGAAAAAAAATATTGGAGAAGAAGAAAGTAAGTTTGGAGGTGATTTAAAGGGATTTTATAATATCGAAAAGAGTATAACCGCTAGCTACAAAATTAAAAAAATCAATTTCCGCCACGTCAAGCAGCATAAGGAGCCACGTTATAGGGAAAAAAAAAATGGCTAGCAAAATCGCCTTTATTCAAACGAACATGCCGTTTTCTCAAATTATTTTGGGTATCATGTCCATTAATTTTGTTCTGTAATGCGGTGCTTTTTAAAATTTCTCTGAGATCAAGCCTTATTTCTAGTCAAGAGACGGTCGAAGACTGGATCAAATCAGTTTGAAATCATATCAAAAAAATTTTAATGTTAAAAATTAATCTAAATTTTTATATATAATTACATAGCATGATTTAGTACAATTTTACATAATTGTCAAATGTGACCACAACTATGATAATATTTAAGGTGTCAAATTGATATTGGATTATTATTAGGGCTAAAACGAAAATAGAATTGCAAGTTTATCAACAATAATATAGTTTCTAAATTAAGTGTATTAAATTATAACTGATTATTTTTAAATTAAGTGTAATGAATTTCTAAGTATGAATATTATCTTGATGTAATATATTTAAAAATCCTATTTTTTTCATGAAATCAATTCAAAATTTTATTATTTTTTAATAATATTTTTTATAGAATTAGAACTTGCTCCATTAAAATGAGTCAATTCAATTTAATTTGGAGCCAAAAAAAAGTAAAAAAAAATCATTTTGAGTCAAGCTCGAAATCAGAATAAGACAACTTAAAATCGATCAAAAAAATGAGTTAAGATAAGTCAAAGTTGATTGATTCCGGTCACGAGCCAAACTCAAACTATTCGAAAATATATCGAGCAAATCGATCTCGAATCAGTTCGTTAATAGTCCTGTGTGGAGGCATAGAGGGAACACCTAATGTAACTTAATCATAAGTTAATATTTGTTAATCTCTAACCCTACTTGGCCTCTGCTGTTCAGCAGCACTGGCCGCGCGTGTTCTGCCCACATGGGAGAGGAGAGCATCATCTCCACCAGGCAAGTCCTGCTTTATCAATGCTGCATAGGCGAGCTGAGCTAAGCGTGCGGTCTCACTACATATTTATTCAGAATTTAATAAATGCAAATAACATCACTTTGTTTTTGATAGGCATTTATATTTTATAGAAGTCCATATTTGAAATGAGTCTACTGAGATGATGATGATGATGATGTTATCAGAGTTTTAAAATATATATTTCTATAAAAGAATACTCACCTACTTTATAGTATATATGAAACAAAACTCATATCACACTATATTTCATCAAAAAAAATAATATACTCAGCATTTTTTGATAATTTTATATATATGAAATCCGCCAGAAATCCGTCAAAAAATGTCTTGTCAGAAAAAAATAATATATATATGAAATCCGCCAGAAAATGTCTTGTCAGAATTTTTTTGATAATTTTTGTTTGTTGACTTTTCATATCGAGCTTACCATCATAAGTTTGCTGGAAACCTATACAAAAATGAAAAAAATTTCAGAACTTCACTTATGCTCTGATTTTTACACATATAAAAGAATCATAAACAGTAAATCTAAATCATACACTCAGCATCCGCATAAAACTAACAAACAGCTAATCTCAAGCATTTCTTCATAAGTTCTAGCATTTTAAAAGATATTAAAATGAATTAATAGTTTCAAAATATTTAAATGAAATAGTCTATAATATGAAAATCTAAATAAATTATTTACAAATGAAAATAAAGTATAAATGAGACTTACTCATCATCATCATCCTCCTCCTCCGTCTCCATTACTGGCTCTTTCCCATTGTGGTTGTCTCTGTGTATCCTTTTTATTCTAACCTCCATTGTAGCCATCTAGGCTTCTATTGTACAGTCATCCTAGCTTCCATCTTCTCGGACATCGCAATGACTCGTCTCTGAACAATCTCGTCAATTGATTGACCGCAAAGAACGAATGACATGCATCTTATGCTAATTCTTGTGAGTTCAAACCGTAAATCTGTTCCTTCTTCTTCCTTCCAATAACCTCCTTCCATATATCATATTCCGATTTCTCAGGCTGCTTACTAGAACTTCCTACACTAGTGGAGCCCTGACTCGCAATGTCCTTCAACCGCATGTAGTTTTCCTATGAGCAATTAGAATGTAAGTTAACAATAATAGATTATTAACTCAATTATAACTCAAAAAAAAATTAACATTAACTTACGTATGCTCTCCATGAGTGAACATCAACCCACTGCTGGTTAGTCTAATGCTTATATGTTCTACTATGCAATTCAATAGAAATAGGCTCTCGCCCAAGAATTTTAGCCTGTACATATTATAATGAAATTAATTAATCATGAATATAAGTTCAATTAATAAAAGTAGCAAATGAGTTACCATCCTCCATCAGTACTCAATGTGTGGTATTGAACATCTAGTGTGTAGAGAGATTCCAATGCCCTCACAATCAAAAGCACAATTTTGCTTCGCCTGCTCCTCTTGCGAACATAATCCGAGGAGGCACATACTTTACAAAGGTTAGTCCACACATTCTCTCCAATTCAAAGAGGTCTTCGCCTAGCCTTGCATATGTCTATAAACATATCGTGTAGACAAGTAGGCCCTATGAACTCAAAGTTTCTTCTAATGTTCTGGTTGTGCTCTAGCAACCAGCTGGAATCATTTTGTAATATCAAATAAACTAATCCTAATTAGTAATGCTTCAAAATCAACTAATGCATTTAAATATTTATAAATGGTTTAGTAAATACCTCAAACTCTCTAAATCACATGTCTTGAATCTTAATTGGGATGTTCTTTAATGAAACATATGAAGCATCATACTTGCTCCTTACTATATTTTTTGATTTTATGAATAGCTTCTCTAAATGGATTGAACTAAAAAATTGTAATTCATATTAGAACCATAATATGCTAGAAGCAAAACTTTAGAAATATGCTTACGTGTCGCCCTCCTGCTCAATATAAATGTGTGTTATTGACAGCTCAATGGGAGTAGAAGTATTGGGCTGATCAGAAGGTGAATGTTGAAACATGGGCTCTAAAGAATCTATCTGTGGCTGATATAGATAGAACAGTGTAGTGTCTGCAGCCTCTAGAGAATGGTAGGCACGTGTACTGACTACTCTAGAAGTTCAAGGTGATGATATCAAAATGGAGGTCGAGGTATTGATTGTGGTAATAGCTTAAACAGTGGGTCGACTCATGACTTTCTTCCGCTTGAAAGTGCTCATTAATGAATGTCCTAGAGCATCATCACCACCACCGGATACCATTTATGAGTAACAGAAAATAAAATGATTAGATCAATTATAAATAAAGTTACTTAAAGAACTTTCCAAGAATAATATAAAATTATAATGAGAATTGCACATTTAATCTGCAGTATACAAAAAGGGCATATAAGAATTAAGTACATAATGTTACTTGTAGTATGGAGATGCAGTATATAAAAAACATTTAAAAGGACAACACATGAATTATATTATGCAAATATAATATATAAAAGAAGTATACAAAAACTAAGTATAGAAAGTGAATTATAGTACAGGTATATGCAAGTACAATATATAGAAAAATATGTAAAAGTGAATATGTACAACATATAAAAAGATTATTTTGTAGTTAAAGTAAAAAAATAATATGTTTCTCTAAACTATTATTTTTAAGGCATATTTACAAAAAAAATGTATAGGTATCTTTAACACGTATAATCTTCTACACCAATGAATCAGTAGAAGTTAATTTTATAGAGGAATTTTCATGATCATTCTCGTTGCTCTCATTGTCATTCTTATTAACTTCTTCAAAATCAAAAATAGTATTAATCAAACTCAAAGCTGCTTCTACATCATCAACTAGAAGTTCAAAACCCTTCATCTCATTCTCTTGATGAGCAACTTCAATAGTGTTTTAAACTTTCACTCTTGCTCTCAATTTGATTTTAACTATCACAACCCATTCCATTTGTCTCTTATTTTTCCTAGATATCTTAGGTGATATACTTATATTGCTTGATGTGAAAGAATAAATGGGTCATACTTAGCATATTTTCTAGTCAAATTCACTTTAGTGATCCCATATGACTTATCTATCTATTACGTATAAGATCAAACCAATCCCAATTAAATAGAATGACATTCCTCTCATTTGATCAAGGATATTACGGCTATAAAACTTCTTGTAAAACTCCATAATAGACTATCTCATCATCTGAATGTGTGTTTTCTCAAATATAAACACCAAAGTTATATGTTTTCTTATCTTCAGACCAAGAACTTGTGTGAAATTTATAACCATTGAGATCATAAAGCTGTCATGTATTTATTCATTTTGGACCAAGCTAGGTCATAAGATCCTAATTCTCCACTCTATTTCTCCAATCATGAACCTAGTACATTAAGAAGAATAAAAAAAATTATGCAATCAATATAGAAATTTTATTAAAATGGTAGTGATGATTTCTCACATGTGATCTAAACCATGTTGTGAATTCATCTTCAACCTTCTTATTAATAATGATAGCATCATCTAAGTTTAATGAGTTTATAAATAACCAAATATTAATAACTAAATTGGCATAATTAGGTAAGAGATATGTTCGATTAAAACTCAAAATGAGATATTGTGCCATTAACATGTTTACTGAAGAAAAAGTTGAACCTTATCGTAGTTTATCAAAATAGTAATTATCACTGCCCTAAGCTCCTTGTCATTTAGATATCATGTTGTGCTTCTACCTAATATTTTTCTAGATGGTTGGAAAATAGATAACACATTTTGTGAAGATCCAATACAATCAATATTATTTGAATGTGCATGTGGCTCAAAATAATAAGAGTATAAATTTGTAGTCTCTTGGGCTAAGTTTGCTTCACATCGAGCCTTTGAGGTGTGCTATATTTTTCATGGTTCTTTTCAATTTATTCAAGAATCTGCTCAAGTTAGAAAAATAATTAGGCATAAATCGAATGTTAATTGATATTACTTCTACTAATAAATAGCTACCTCTCAAATGTGACATCTAGTGATATTACACTGTATCTCCTACTCTGGTTTCATATGATAGATGTATTGGTAGGTGGTCCATTGAGTTAAAAAAATAAGTGGGGGGAGTGTGCCTGCTTATGTTGGATGCATACCCAAATGGTAACATCAATGACTGTGCCCACTCACATACTATTCTTCATTGTTCCAATGTGAGGTAGCATTTAGCTTTAGGTTTTTGAAATGAATCAATTGTTGTCTCTCTGAACTCTAACTCTCTTTTATGGTAATATTCCTTCAAGTGTAACCTGACCTTAACATTTTTTTTAGTTTTACCCTTAACATCTATCATTATGTTGAAAATATTATCAAAAAAAAAAAAATTTTTTTTTTGCATCATATCAAGATTATGTCTTATCAGATTATACTTCTAGTAGGGTAGATCCCAAAAAATACTCCTCTTTGTCCAATTATGTGTTACACCATAATCAATATACGACTATCAGATAAAGTAGAGAATCAATTATAGCTAGGATATAACTAATAATCTGCTATAAATCATCCCCACTCAATCTTAGAGGTGGCATAATTTTCTCAATTCGATGTTTTGTGAATGTATCCTTATTTCTTCAAATGGATGATCAGTAGAGTGAAACATACAATGACAGTCAAAGCAAGAATTTTTTTCATCCATTTTTAAGAATAAATGTCTTTGATAGATTCAAGCAGTATGGACAAGTTAATTTCCCAGCAGTGCTCCATCTTGACATCATTACATACGTCCACATAAATGTCACTTTCATCTGAAAATTTTGCTTTGCAGCTATATTATATGTTAATACCCCAGTGTCCCATAAAATGTTTAGCTCATCTATCAATAGTTGCAAGTAGACATCAATCTTTGCTTTAAAGTTATGTGGCCCATGAATGATCAAAGTTAAGATCATATAAGGAGTCATGCACATCTTTGGTGGTAAATTGTATGGTGTAACTATCAATGGACACATGAATAGGGTGATGCAGATGACTAAATTATGTGAAACTATCAGTGCAAAGGCCAAGTCTAATGTTTTGTGGCTTATTTGCAAAATTTGGATAAGTGTAATTGAAATGCTTCCATGCTTTTTCATCTAATGGATAACTCAAGATTTGTGTTGCACTTGCTCTGTTGTTATGCCATCGCATGTACTAGGATGAATGCATGGAAGCATACAGTCTCTGCAAATGTGGAGTTAGAGGCATGTAGTACAAACATTTGTGTGGTACATCTTTCTATTTGTATAATTTTCTACTGTATGGCTTGAATCTAGGCATTCCACAAAATTTGCATTCAATATCCTGTGCATTTTCCTTATAATATAGCATACAATCATTGACACAACAGTCAAATTTTTTTAGCATAGTCCTAACTTTGACACTAACTTCTTTGTTCTATATAGGTCTTCAATAACTAAGTTTTCATGTAGGTTTATTTCTCTTAGCAGCCTTGTAAATTGTTGCACATCAGATTCAGTTTTAATACTGCATTCTTACGACCACAGATAGCTTAGTGTGGTTCGTGCATACTTTCCATAATTATCATTGTGCTACCATTAGCAAGTCATAGAACTTTTGAGCTTTCTTATTAGATGGCTCCTCCTATGTAAGGTACTCTACTCAAACAACAACATAGATCATTTCTTCATAAGTTCAGTTATAATCATATTCACTTGAAGGGCATGCATGACTTATTGAGGCGCCACTATCAATATCAACATGTGGCTCAAACTCACCATGTGAAATCCATAACAAATAATTTGGTTAGAAACTCCTACGATACAAGTCTACTCTAACTTCATCTGGTGTTAAGAAAGCCTAATTCTTATGCTTCACACAAGGACATCTAAACTTTCCTTCATAAATGTAATAAGGAAGTTGAGATGCCACGCATATGAAGTGTTCAACACCACTTAGCAATTCATCAGTTAATCCTTTTTTGCTTGGATGCAATCTATTGTACATCCATGATCGCTCACTAAGGATATCCATAATCTAGGTAAACTATAAAATTATGAGAATTCCATTAACATTCTATCTCAACTACATAAGTAGTATTTATTGCATATAAATGTTTAATTTCATGTGATGCCCTAAGTTTCTAAGTTATTTGCAATGAATTTTTTTACAACTTCTTGGTAGTTAGTTGTAGTAGCCTATAATCATTAAATGCATTTTTTTTCAAAATTGGAATCGATAAATATTGTAAAATTTAAATAAATGCATCAAAAATTAAAAATCATATAATTAATACTTTTACACATTAAATGACTTAGAATAATAATTATCTTTAAATTCCTAAACCCTAAATTTATAAAAAAGAAAATAGAAAGTAATATGTACAACTAAAGATATACACAAAAATAGATATTTAATTGTAATATTTAGCAAATTCAAATAAATTTGGTAAAGATTTAACCTAAAATCTATAAAAATTCCTCAAAACTTTGAATACCTATTTCTCACAAACTAATGGATGAAATCATGAAAAAATTGAAATTGAAAGAAGAGATCAAGGTATACCTTTGATTCTATAAGAAAACAAAGGAAATAGACATGTTTTGGACATGAATCTGTGAGCCCTAGCTTCAGTTCCATTGTTGGTGAGAGAGAGAGAGAGAGAGAGGAAATGGCTTGTGTTGGGGGACGACATGTTTCTTCGCCCTATTAAGCTGAAATAATTCATTAAAAATTCAATCGAGTTTAAATTTTTTAAGTGTTACATCCTCCATAATTGATAATTTTGTTGAAAATGTTTTTGGCTGATGGTTCTGTTAGTAATTCAGCTAATAATTTCCAATAAAAATGTCTCAAAAATGCCACTCAAAATCTACAATTTTCCTATAGTGCAATAGCAAAAGGGTGGGGAGAGAGCGGTTTCATCATGACTAATACACTAATAGTCTTTGATTTGCTATAATGTGAGCTCATTATATGTAATCTAATTCAGAAGATTTAGTACTCCTAAATCTAGCAACCCATCAATACTCTTAATATTTTGTAATCCATTTAAGGTGAAGAGCTCCTTTAGAACATAATAATTGAATAAAATTATTGACCTCACTTTTGAAGTGAGATTGACAATCATCTCCTTAGACTTAGGATTCAATATAGGCACTAATGTCTTCTTAGAACTTAGACATTTTTAGTGGATAAGTGAACACTAACCCTAACCTTAGAGTTAACTCCGACTTAGATTAGGCAAGGCCTGCCTATCCCAAACCCAAACTAACTCCTATACCAAATCAATCACCCAAAACTAATTTATTTCAAATCAAACCTCAATCAAAACTAAATAATCTCAAACTTGATTTGGCAAAGGCCAAGTTGACCCAATTACCATTTGGGCTTAAGAGGGCTAAATCAAAATTAATCTAATCTAATTGAAATTGAACTCAACAAACTTGTTTGAACCTCAATTAAACTTGATTGAACCTTAATTGTAACATATTTGAATCAAATCAATCAAAATTGGCCCTTAACCCAAGTTGACCCAAATGAACCCTATAGGACCAAAACATAATTCACCTTTATTTAAGCAAAATTGAATCATTCTAAGCCTCATGTTCATTTCAATCATTTAATTGAACATTTCAATTAACTCCTATTAATCTAATTTGTTCAATTTGTTCAATTAACTCAATTTCACTAGTTTTTCTAAAATATTCAAATGAGTCAAAATTCAATTTAACCCAAATCAATGCCATCAACCACTTCTAAATTCATCATTGAACAAACTCCAACCCCCAATTGAACACAATCAAGCCAAATGACCCAGTTAACCCAATTTATCCTAAAAGTTCAAATTGAGACAATTCTTGATTCAACCCAAATTAGACAACAAATTCATCAAATCACTTCCAAAATGATTGTTGAATATAGCCAAATACTCAATGACAACCAATTTAGCCAATTTGGCCATTTGACACAATTTGACTTAAAGGGTTAAATTGAGCCAAAATCAATGCTTTCAACCAATCCTAAATTGATTATTGAACACTCCCTAACTACCATTTGAAGATAATTTGAACAACCCAACCCAATTGATCCATTTAGCCAAATTTGACCTAAAGGGTCAAATTGAACCAAAGCCTATTCTAAACCAAATCTACACAATCCAATCCTCCAATCAATGTCAAATGATGAATCAAATATAACTCAATTTCTCATCCAACCCAATTTGGTCAATTTGACCAAATTAGTTAATTTAATTCATTTTACTCATATAACCCATATGAGTCAAATCCAAATCTAATCTAAATTGAATTAAATTGATTACACCAATAAGTTTCAAAAAAATAATTTGAACTTAATCTAATAGCCCTTCTAACCAAATTTGGTCAATTGATCAACCTAACTCATTTGAACCCAAATTGATCTATATGGGTTAAATTGAACCAAACTCAACCAAATTAAGTCCAAATCCAACCAAACTTTGCATGACGAACCCTTAGGTCCCCGTTGACATGCCCAAGTAGAACTTACCCATGGTGAACCCCATTCAGGCCAAACCTAGTGAACCAAGTCCCCCAAATAGAATAAAAACCCAAAATAGGAAGATCCAACCCCTCTTTTTGGCATAGGCTACCACATTAGCATACCATGAGCTCCTCTATGATGATTAGATCTAACCTAAAGCTATTGGGTCAGCATTGAAGAAGGAGAGGTCACCATCACCTGAGTCAGCCTTTAGTTCAGCCACTATGACATGTCCACTTTACCTTAAGCCACCGAACTCCACCAACCACTAGGGAACATCCAACTTATCAATTATTTTATCATTTCTGGCCACCCCCACTAGTCGGTCTGCTGCCACGGCCTAAAGTAACCATCTTGTTTGGTTCACATGCAGAGGAGGCTATATAACTCTTCCACCATTCAAATAGAGTAGACACATTCTTTACAAGCTGACCTTTAGTCCCTCAAGTTCCCAGAGCCTCTTGAGGACCCCACCGCCAGCGAGACCAACTCCTTTCTCTGCTCGAGCACCCTCCATTTCTAACTTTATTAAAATTCTACCAAATCTAACCTAACTCTTCCCATACCTTTTTCTTACTTTGATGAACCAAAATGAATTGAGAATCACTCAATTTGAGTATCAAAAATGACTCCAAGACTAACTCCAGTGAGATACACAGTTACACTTGGTCCCCAGGATGAACAGTAGGGAGGTAACTTGTGATCTTCTCAGCAGGCCTTCGCCTCTTCAAGGTAAAACTACTGTTGACTTCATTTTTAGAAAGAGCTCTCAACCCCTCCATCTTAAACATAGGACTTCTCTTAGACTTTAAGAGTTCTTTAGTCTTAAGACACATCTAGTGATTAGGTGGATACTCAACCTAACCCTAGAGACTTAGAAGAGTTAGCCATAGGAATAGGTCATGCCTTAGCGGTGTTAAGAAAATTTGCCTACCCTTAGCTTGAACCACTCCTCACCTTCCTTCCTTCAAGTCAAAATCAAAATCAATCTTATTTGATTTTCTCCAAACTCAAATCAATGCTACATGATTGAAATCCATGATTGAAACCCATGAATGAAATTTCAAACCCCAAAATTTTCTAAGTCTTTGATTTCCCCTCTTAAGGACTTAGCCAAAATCATCTTCAAATCAATTCAAACTCACAAGATTTTCTCATAGCTAATTTATATTCTCATTTATATTTACATATATAAATGAAATATAAATTCAAATCAATCAAACCAAATTCAAAATTTCTAAATCTTTTTTAAAGTTCCTCTTAATCCTCTCTTAAAGCCTTAGCCTATATCATGAGTAAATCACTCAAATCCTTGAAATTTTCTCATAACCCATTTATATTCTCGTTTATTTTCACATATATAAATGAAATATAAATTCAAACAATCAAAACCACTTCCAAAAATCAAACTCAAATTCATTCAAAATCTAACCTAAGCTTTTCAAGTCAAAATCTTGAACTTAGCCAAATCAATTTCAAATCAAGCCAAACTTTTGATTTTTCTTCATGATTCAATCAATCCTACAATCATGAATCCAAATATAAATACAAAATTCAATCACTAAATTAAAACTCAATTCAAAAATCAAGCCTCAAATCCATTCAAGTTCTTCCTTTGAATATGAAATTATCAAATGAATCAAAACCCATTTGACTTCAAACCACTTGCAAATGGATTTATATTTCAATCATAAGTCCATATACAAGTTCAATCAAACTCAAATCAAACTTTGAACAAGTCCATTTGAACCACTTAGGCTCACTTGACCCAAAGTAACCTAAAGTACTCTTATGAGTCAAATTCTAATCCTAATCAAATTTGATTGAATCAAACTCACCTCTGCCTCTCATCATGATTAACAATCATCATGAGATGATCAATCACCCAAATTGGGTCAAACCAAGTCAAACCTAAGGGTTGACCAAGTCAACACTTAGCCAAAATGAAACCTAACCTAGCCAAAATCCTCCATAGGCCAAATTGATTGAAACCATTGATCTAAGTTCATTCATGACCAATGTTTGAACTTGACCAAGTCAACATTTGAGCCTAACCTAAATTGGCCACTTGACCCAAGTTGACCCAACTTGACCTAAAAGTCAAATTATGTCAAAACTTGATCTAAGCCAAATTGATTGAAACCAATGGGTCAAGTTCATTCTAAATCACTTGTTCAACTTACCAAAGCCTCAATTGTCCAATTAGACCTAACCTAGCCCAAAACTTGACCTAAAGGGTCATGTTGAGCCAAATTCAAACTTAACTAAAATTGATTGAAAACAAATATATCAATCCACTTCATATGACTAAACAAACCTAAACCTACACATGACCTAGTGCAAATAGGTTGATTTAACCTAAATGATGTCATATGAACCAAATTTAAACCTAAACTAAATTGAATCAAACCAAAGTGACCAAAACATTTCAAATGGCCATATGAACTTGACCCAACCCTTGGTTTGACCCAATGTGACCAATTGGTCAACTTGACCCAAGTTGACCCATTTTGACCTAAATGGGTTAACATGAGCCAAATCATACCAAGTGAATTCCAAATCCAATGAAACTTGGCCACACCTATTTTCTCAACATACCCAACATATTCAAATTCAAAAATTAGCCAAATAATCATTGTACCCCTAGGCAATAGAATAAATTTTGGTCAAATCTATGTGGAATTTGGTCAAACCCTCTTCATACCTACTTGATACTTTTCTAATAGGTCAAGTAAACCCTATGGAGGGTGGTGCACCCAACCCAATGGGTTTGGGTCAGCCCAACTTGACTCAATGCCAAAATCGAGCACATGGCTCAAATTGGCCACATGGTAATCATGCTCCCACTCAATTTGATGCACATGGGAGTTACCATTCCACTCCTTAGCCCAAACTGACCATGTGCAAGCCTCTAACTGATCAAACAACCCACTTCCTAAGGTCAATTGGATCAAAATGGTAAGTGAAGCTTCGGCCATCCAATTGCCTAAGGGGGAGATATACTCCCCCTAATTAACTTCAATTCCAACATAGCCTAATTTGATTGAGTCAGGGAGAGTGTTAGGAGTCTTTACCAAGAGTTCCCAAGCTCTCTAGAAGGAGATTGAATTGGCCATTCTCAGTTTTCCTTAAGCAAAAATGGGGGAGATCCAAAGATTTTCCAACTTTCTCCATACAACAAACCAAGTCAATTACCTTTGCACACTCCCTCAGAGGGTCAAGCCGAGCTTGCCCAAGCCCTTTCCCAAGGTCCAAAGGCAGAGGAGGACTCACCTAGATCAAAGTCGAGCTCACTAGGAGGAGTGGATGGTCCATAGAGCTATCCACTCAACCTCATGAGCTAAAACTTTCACCAAAGCTTCATCTCAACCAGACGAATCTCCTCTAAGGGAATCGAGCACCGATGATCACCTCCGGTGAGGTATGGCATTTTTTTATCACTAAACTCAATGTGGTGTGGATCTTTGTGAAAGAAATTTTGATCCCATGGAATTTTGACCATTAGATGTGTTTTCCATTAGGGTTAGATGGTGTGTGGAAGATTTCATCCCAATCCGAGCTTGATCAATCTCAGATCTTTCCCTTTGAAAGTGGACAGTCTCTGTTGTTCCTCAGCAAAGAATAAGGATGATCTTTGGCCATCCATCTGTGCATTTTGGATGGATAGTCGAGATTAAATTACATTTTATAATTCTCTTTATCCTTTTAAAATTGTAGATTAAATCCTAGTCGTTTGATCCTTGATTGAATGGTGGAGCCCAAAGCGCATAGCACCGCCACTTGCTATGATGTGATGTTTAAGTAACTCGGCCAGACACGCGTGTAAAGCACGAGTTAGCTTGCGTAGGATTAAGGGATTAGTTAGGGTTTATTTAATTATAATTAATCTTATAAACTTCTAAAATTCATACCTCTCTAAAAAAATTAGAAAAAATATGAGATAAATTGCCACTGAAAGATAATTCAATCTAGAATATTCTAAAATTGGTTTTAATGGATTTTGAAGTATTGTCTTTCTTTGATTTTGGGTTTTATTGGAAATATTAATATGTCAATTACTCCCTAATTAATCCACTGATTAATCTCAAACTTTTTGAGTGTATTTTGGGGTTAATTTCTGCCTTCCCTAATTTTCTTGGGATTTATTGTGGTTGCTTAATTGAGAAAATTACTAATTCATTTTCTAATTACCCCCTTAATGTAATTAAGATTAATTAAGGATTTGATTAGTGTTTTAATCCTTTGAAGTTGATTCAAGTCTAACTCATTGAAAAGGAGGTATAAAGAATAATTTTTGGGGCACTTCTCCAAAGTTATTTCTTATACCCTTTTTTCTTTCTTAATCCTCTCTAAATTAAGGGTTAATTCACTAATTACCCTCTTAATTAATTTCTTAAAATTCTAAAATCTTTCATAACTAAATTAATCTACTTGGGGTAGATGTTTAGGTGTTCAAGAGCCTAAGTTCAATAAAGAAAATCAAAATTCAACTCATATGTGTGAGGGAAGTTTTGAAATTACTTAAGTTAAACCCTTTAGCTTAATTAATCATTAATCATGAGCCAAATTGTATTAGCCCCTTTCTTCCTAGGTGCATTACAAATTTGAAATTCCTTGTGAGGTTTTATGTCATCTCATTAGCTCATAATTATTTGGTTAATTATGCTAAGGTGGTGAAGGTAAGGGGTAATTAATATGTTAATTCCTACATTAACCTAATCAAAATATAAAATAAATCTAATCATCTAAAAATTGGAAAAAAAATATCAAACACTTGTGGAAATGGGTTATGAATAGCAAACTCAATTCATATTTTCAAAATTAAATCAAATTCAAAATAAAACAAAAATCATATTAAATAAACTTTGATTTATTTTAAGCTATGTTATTTCATAAGATTGTTTTTAGGATTTAATTAAAGTGAATGTGTTTACATGCTTCCATTGCTTCTTCCCAAATATCTGTGTCATATGGTTTCATGCATCCATGCTTTTCAAAAATCAAATTTAAAATGAAAATGTTTCCTTTATGTCAAATTGCATGTGTTGGCTCAAGTAAGAATATGAATGGATATTATCACTATTAAATTCAAATTATTTTCAAAATATATGAATAAATTATTAAAATAGAAAGTGTGTTACTTATATCTTACTTATGAATTTGCATGTGAGTAAAATATAAGGATATGCCTATTGTAGTTTTTCCTTATCTTCTCATTTAGTATAGTTTTGAATAGGTTTTGGCAAAGTGTATGGTTCATTTGAAAAGAACCTAACATTTGGCTAATTCCATATCCTATTCATTCCTATACTATCACTTAAGAAGGATACCTATGCTTGCACATATAAATTGCATAAACAAAAATAAATCAACCAACACCAACTTTTGCATTCTTTCTTTTCATTTTTTTCCATTCATGCTTGTATTTAAGGAAAGTGATATATTAGTCTGGAAAACCCCAAGATAGTGAGAATTTAAATAGCCCTAAGTAGGTCTTGTACCTTACACCTCTGGTTAACAATGGCGTCATACTCACTTATGCCTTTCATACATTCATATTTGCATGTAAAAGTTGGATAAGAAACCCCTTTGCTACTTAATGAAAATCATGCATCATAAACTTTCAAATTTTCTTAAATGAATTGCTTAGCATGCATCATGAAGTGCATTGAACATTCTCATTTATATGTGTAGATATGTTTAGGACTCATTAATATGTATGTTATACATGTTGGGAAAGAAGTGAAGTGATGTATGTTTTGTGAATTTAGTTCATTTTACTTAATCTTAAAATGTGTTTCTTTTTGAATTGTTTTGTTTAGAGTTCATATAAACTTAAGATTAATTAAAACTCTTAATTAAAATATTCACTAAACAAAACTAAAACATGAATCCACTTTAGAAATTACTTAGGTTAGGGAAGGAAAGAGAAGTTCTCTTCTCCTTTTCTCTCTTTAAAACTTAGTAATTAATCGTAGGATTCACTTGAACCTAATCAAAACATAAAATAAAATTAGTCCAAAATAATTAAATCACTTAAATGAAACCCTCCTTTGAGTTGAACATGATTCACACTTAGAAAATTTTAACTTAAATCCATAGCCAAGCATACCACACAAACCTCTAAAGCACACACATTAGGCTAAGTCACCACTTCTAGCTTTAGGTTAGGGCAGTGAATAGTTTGATGTTTAATTTTATTTTGTGATATATGTTTTAGTCTGGATGTTGGGATGTATGTGCATAGAATGAATGGTAGGTTGATCTTAGTCTAATCATTATCTTTTGTAGGAGATTGTGCTTAAGGGCGCTGTAATAAATAAAAATATAAATACTTTTGTTGTGCAAGTGCTTATACCCCTAAGCATAATCCAATAGGCCAAGTGGACTTAGTCACTCATGTGTGGGGTGATAAGTCTAATATACAAGCTTAGGATTTGGAGATTTGTTTAGCTAACCTTTATTTTGTAGGTGTTAGCAAGATTTACTTTTCCTTTTCATGTAATTTTTGCAATTAGAAATTTAGAATGATTGTTATGGGCATTAGGATGAACATTGGTCATAAGATTTCATCTTATGCACCATATGAAGCCTTTGGAGCATCCACCTTCCAACCATCCAAAAGAAGGAACCAAAGAAGAAAGAAGAAAAGAAGAATAAAGAAATGAAGTTTGAAGACCCCCATAACAATGAGTTCCTTACATAATTGTATGTAATTCATTTATAATCTGAGTTTTATAAGGGTAGAACTCGATTACCCAATTTATTTTTGGGTTTGTACGGTGATACCCGATCACAATGGCCTCTTATTCTTTTGTGATTAGCTTTATAAATTGACTGATGATTTATTTGGCCTGTGCATTAAGTGGCATCCTTTTCCTAGTTTCTTCCTTGCTTTATGTATGACTTAGATGTGTATTAGGCTTTTAGGAAAAAAATAAATCTTCTACCAAATTTAACAATTCAAAATAAAAAATAAAAAACTCATAACCTCACCTAAAGCTTAGGCTAAAATCAAGATAAAAGAATTAGCGACCCCTTAGTTGGATGAGTACTTCTTTTATAACATCATGCACAAATGCATATTGTTTCACTCTTGATCGGTGGGCTTTCACCTTTGCCAGAGAAACTTGGCTTGACCTTTAAGAGCCATAATGGAAATACACCTCCTCCCTTCTCGCTGATTTTTACCAATAATCTCATTTCTCATGCATTAGGCATATGAATATTAGCTTCAGTCAAAATGATTGTCCAAAAGTGAAAACAAAATGAAATCTAAATTGCATTAGATTTAGGTCATTTGAAGCATACCTTTACATGATCTAGTTGCTTTAAGGAGTGAGTTTAAGGACTTAGTCTCTTTCTAAATAAATAATAGCCTAGCTACCTTGCATAGAGCATATGACACTACATGAGGTTGGCCCACACCCCAGAGTTATATAAGTCCAAGCAGTCGGGTGGTTTATCCTCTCTATGGAGGCAAACCAAATACCCATCTTCACCTTAGAATTAGATTATGCTTTCAGGTCTCACCAAAGCTCCATAGATTTAGATTCGAGGTTACTTTTCCCCTTTGAGGGACATAAGCTTAAATCCTCACTTATGAGGTATTTCCATAATCTTGTATTATAGAATCATAAGCCCTAAATTTCTAATGAAAAATTTAACTCAAATAAATTAAATTAATTTCAAAAATATAAATCCTGACCATAGGATAATTTTAGATGCTCGCTAGATCTCCTAACATTATGGGCATCTCCTACCTATCTTCCTTTTGGTTTCAATAATAACTCTTTCTCTTTGATTAATCTCGTTTGATCTTCCAAAATAAACTAACCGATTGATAGTCCTACCCTATTGAAATCTTTGAAGACAATGATTGTTTACCTTAACCGAGAGTATTTCTAAGGGATCTCATTCATTGGGATGTAATTAACTATGAAGGCTTGCCCTTGTAGGGAACAAACCCAATTTAAAATAAACCTTACTTTACTTTTTCATGTAAAGTAGGGGAAGAATCTTTGGTACATATGCAGACTCATTGTCCTTAGAGTTCTTATTCTAGTGATTAGGTCTATTATAGGGTGGTGACTTCTATCTCTTGAGATAGTATAGCTCTTCTCAATGTCATACCCGATCACTTTATTAAGAACATCTACGGATCTACGTGGCATCCCAACAAGCCATTTTTTATTAATTTTATTTTCATTTATCTCTTTCCAAAAGGGGGGATAGATGAAGGTAGGAATGTTTAAAATTTTACCTCAACTACCTTATTTGTTAGGTAGTCGGTCTTGAGCTCTGATAAGATAAGTTCCAATAAGCCATAGATAATTGTAGGAATTTTGGTCAATTTTTAAGTGAATGTGCATTTGGAATTAATCCACCAATAGAATGCCTTTAGATTGGTCCCTTGATTATTTTGGATTTTATTATACCATCAAATACACTCTGACTAGTTCAGATTGAGCAGTGAAAGATTAACGGTGTTTGTTTATCACTAGAGGTCGACGATGGATCATCCGCCGCCCATTCTATGTGATTAGAATGGACGACCATGATTAATCATGTTAGAATTTTTGATTTGATTCTTTTTAATTTATGGGATAAATCTTGATCATTCGATCATGGATGGAACAACTGAGATGAAAGTGTGTCTTCCACTACTGAGTTAGTAACCACATGAGGCCTTTTAAATAACCAACTGCACAACACCACATGGAAAGCACTGATGCATCTCCAACTATGTAAATCAATTAATTAAGGTTAAAATTCAATTAAATTTATCAAAACTTCTAAAAATCATAACTAATTATTAAAAAATATAAATAAACTCATTTTGGAAAGCCTAAACATAGGGGAATTTAGTCCTCACCTCTAAGATGTTTTCACAATCTTATGTTGTTAGAATCTAAATCTTAGCTTTCTAATAAATTATTTAGCTTAAATAAATATAATTATCTTTTTTAAAACTATGAAGCCCCACTATATAGAATGAAGTGCTCATTAGGCTTCATAGTATCATGAGTGATTTCTACTTATCCTCCTCTGAAATTCGTTAAGAACTCTTCATATGTTGAGTCATCCCCCTTGACTTTCCAATGATAATTAATCCTTTGATATCAAAACATTGAAATCTTTTGGAGATAATAATTGACTACTTTAATCAAGATTAGTCTTAGGAATCTTCATTTCCTAGGATGTAATTAACTATGTGGCTAGCCTCCATAGGGAACTAAAGAACCTAACTTAAAACAACCCAATTTTATTTCATCTATATCAAGTAGGAAAAAGATCTTTGATACACATAAACTCATTTTCCTTAAAAGTCCTGATTAGATGATTGAGTCTATTATAAGGTGGTGTTTCTATCTTTCAAGATAGTAAATTATTTATTAAATGTCGTACTCAATTATTTCAAAAACTACATCTTAAGATCTGCATGGTGTCCCTACCACTCTAAATACAAACATTATTAATATTAAAATAAAATAATATTTAATTTTCATATGTAACTAAATTAAGACATCTTTTCAAAATTATCCTCACTAATTTGACCCTCAAACTATTACTACTGATCTACTCATTAGAACCAGATATATATAACATATTCATAACATTATTTAAGTAGCTCAAAATAAAATGGCAATCTACTATTTGCTACATAGGTCACCTTTATTCCATGCACATTGGTTAAATTAGCCCAAGAGAACTTTTATTTAATCATAATTTGATCATAATGGGCATAATCTTTAGTATATATTGCTTACAGTTAAAAAATCTTGAATTATAGCTAAAATGCTTTCTATGAGAACTATAAATACCTTCATTTTTTTTGGAGATTCTTTTTAGAAATTAAAGAAAATTAAAAATTATCTTAGAAACCATATTAATAACCAATACACACAAAGGTCATGCCATACTACTACATGCAAGACCAATGTCACAGTTGTATTATATAAATCTATCTTATTGCAATCATCTATAAAACATATATAGTTGCAATCACTAATAAAATGATTAATATTTGCACATAATTCTTGCATTACAATTACTTTGAAGAACCATGAATACCTCTTGATACAACTCAACATTGCCCAGCTATTTTTATATCTAATGAAATCAAGGTGCAATTACATCAGAGATGATGCAATCTTGATGACACTTAAAGATTGAATAACTTAGTTTATTTTTGATTATCTTCCAGTATTTATTATCATTTAAACCACATATGATCATGTAGATCATGCTACAATCAATGCATGAAAGTGGATGATGTCTATTTTATACCTATGGCCATCCCGCTGCATCACAATAAAAAAACATCACATATGATGATAAATCTTAAGGCATCTCCCACCATTTAAAATCTAGATAGATATAATCGCTTCTCCTCAATTATATTATTATTTAATGATAATGCTAGATTAAAAGTATTATGTTGCACCTTAACCTTGACACATATTAAGCTAAATCATAATCGAATGAGAACCAACAATAAAAGTATTCAATTTAAAATCTTTACACCAAGCACAAAACACATAATTCCCCTTAGCATCTAAGATTTAATTGAAAGAAATTATAAATCATTTAAATTATGCAAACAAAGCTAGTAATAATCATGAGAGAGAGTAATAATTATAAAAGTGATAATGATAAACTTCACACACACAAACACACGATCATATTATGCCAACACTAAAAGAAATTGGCCCCATTCCAATGGCTATTTTCATTAGAAAAATTAATAAATTTGTTAATAAATATTTTTTGGTAACTTTTCATCCATTAGCAAAACTTGTGTTGGAAACAACTTTTGATGACATAAATTTCTACCAAAAAATTTTTTGGTGGATTTTTGATGGCCCAAGTGTCAGTTTGAGGTGCTAAAACTTTGCAATGACATATGTCAATGGAAATTGACTACAAATTCCAAAAAAATTTCACTGATTATGGCTGCTAGAAATTTTTAATAGTTATTGCCACCAGAAGCTTAACATATCTAGAGGATATTAGCCACTTGAAAAGATTGAGATGACACTAAATATCATAAGAATATTTACTGGAAACTTATAGAAGAATTCAAAAAAATAAGAAGGATTCACTGAACAATTGATTGTTTACGATCTCTACACAATCAAGAACAACATATTCAATACAACATTCAAGTCACTAGAATAACATAGAACATTATATCAAAAGGATATGTTGATTGAAAAACTAAATATCACTAAGATAAAAGAATCTTACAATATAATTGTTTACTATAAAACATTATAATTGTTCATACATAACATAAGAAAAGAAAATCAAACAAAAGCTTAGTTGTCCTATCTTTGGTCTCCTCATCCCCTCATCATCCTTCTCATTATCTTCCTTTATCATTGTCTTCCCTTTCCCACCACTCTAATATCTACATAACTCTGCCACCTCTACTCGCATTTCCATTATGTGAGCATTCATCTCTTCACCAAATACATCCATCTGCATTCTAACCACCTCCTCAATATTACACTCTATTTCACTTGAGCAAGGTGTCTAAGAAGATTGAGTATTATATGCTATACTCTATGATATAGCCCATATATCCTCTTTTTTCCTCCTACTACTTGTCACCACAAGTTGAACTTGACTTGTTACGATAATAGCTCCCCTTATGATATCTAAATTTAAATATTCATCAAACTTATCTAATCATCTTACAAAAGTTTAAGATTAATAATAATATCTTGATAATGCATTGCTATCATAACTTCTTAAAAAATATTACTCATGTAGACTTGTTGGGTTTTATTATCACTAATAGTCCTATAAGCACTAATGTGTGCATATGTGTAGCTTTAAAAATGCAGAATCCCTTCCTAACATCTATTTATGCAAATGTTGATAAAATTAAACTTAGTAGTTAAAAATAGATATAAAAATAGATATATAATAAATATGATTATCATTCCTTTCATATACTTAGGGTGGGGAAACATCAGTATGTAACATGCTCCCCATGCCATAATAATTAGATGCCCAATTTTGATTATTTTACTCCTTGCTTCATGTGTACTTTTGGTTGCCCCAAGTTGTAGTAAAATCTACCCATACTCTCTCCACAATCCATAAAGGCCCCTTGCCAAGCTTGTAAATGTCTACAAACATGTCAAGTGAAATGAGTATATGGCCATCCCTTGAAATTCTTTCATATCCTATCATGATGTTGAGTAGCCAAGTGAAGTCTCTCTATACAACAAATAAGTATTATTAATCTCACATTAAGTATACATATAAATAAAATTTCTTATTTCTATTTCTTTAAATCACATGGCATGAATTTTTATTGATAATTTCTTCTATGATTTACTAATGCTTCAACCCCGAAATCCTCAAAATGGTCAACTTAGAAAGATAGCCTTTTTCAAATATCTCTTGCTCGAGGTGCAAAAGATCAGGTTGTATGGAGCAAGGAGACATCAAGGGAGTTTTTTATGGGTATGCCTGGAATGTTATCAAATGCAGAGGCCATCCAATTAAATGGTCACATTTTGTTCTAGTCTAGAAGAAGAAATCAATAGAAAGAGATTCTCCTTTATCAACCTCTCGATATCACTTTAAAAATGCATCCTCCATGACTAGCTTGCTATTCAATTCAAGTTTCATGACAAGACAAGACTTTTGGGCTTTTAACTTGATGCAAGGGAGTGATGCCTCTTGACAGCCGATCAAACCCTTTTCCTAAATTTGGAGGAGGCTTACTACTAGAAGAGATCATTTTATTCTATACTCTTTACATTTTGACTTTTACTTTACTCTTATGGAGCATTAGATTTTCTTAATATTGTTCTTAATTTAGTGAATAACCTATCTTGAAGGGTTAAATCTATATAAATACAAATTTATTAGTATGCATATAATATTAACCATAGTTAAAAAATAACAAAATACATGTCTCCTTTAGGCCATATAAATACGTGAATATACTAAATTAGACCACTTAAATGTCTTGGTTTAATAGATGCTGATGGGTTTACATGATGGATGGACTGTGGTGGAGGTGGTAAGTTCATTATGTGTAGGCTAGGTGTAGTATGTGACAAACTAATATAGGTGGTGGAGTGATATGTGTGATGGATATGAAGAAAATAAGTAAACAAGGGTGGTTTGTGTCAAGGCAGGTGAGTGGTAAGATGGAGTGGGCTCTAGTCGAATGGTAATGAATGCCCATGTGGACTAGTAGTCCACTTTTTTCTATTAAATATAGCTGAAAAAGAATCATTCGAGCACCTTATCTCTGCTTCTAGAAGCCATCTATAAGAGAAAAATAAGAAAGTGTATAGACATATTATAATGTAATATGATATATATATAAAGGTATAGTTCTATGACAAAAAAAACTAATAAGAGCAACTCGATCCATTTTTTTTATCTCTGACTCCTCATTAGAAATATCTAACTCTTTCTCATCCCCTTCTTTGTTTCTTTTAGATTAATCATCAAAGTTGCTATACTTTAAAAATGATTTTTCTTATATGAAACATTTGCATTAGCTAAACTAGCTATTTAATCAATATTATGAACAATCTATAGAAATCCTGACATTTCCTCCTCTTGATTACTAACATTAATATCATTTTTTATTTCAAATATTCCTTTTGGTTTGCTTTCGATTATAATAGACCATTTTATCTAGCAATACGTAACTGGAACGAAGTACATCAGTACACTTGACATACTTGTTGAGCTAGTATAAATGGATCATACTTCATATACATTCAATTCCTTTTTTTTTACTTCAATTATTTTATTCATTTTATGTACTCTTGTAACACAATTAGAAGTTAGGTCAAGCCAATCACAATTTAATTAAACCAAAACTAAGTAATGTTTCCTGTGATATTGCAACTAGACTATCTCTCGCAAGACACAATAATAGTCTCATTTTCCTATACATGAGTATTCTCTTTAACACCCACTCCATTGTTCTTCATTTTTCTTCTTTCAACTTATGAACTAATTGAAATATGAAACTATTGACCAAAAATATAGGTCACGCTAATAGATATTAATGGTCCCTAAGCCAAGTCATGTAACTCCTTATTTTTGACTCCATTAAGTGAATCATGAACATAAAAAATTGCATTATTACATTAAACAACTTGTCATATTTTGTTAAGAAATTTTTAATTTTTGTGAAATTGAACTTACATATGACCTAAACCAAATTAAAAAATTTGCTTCAATCTTTTTACTAATTATTTCACTATTGAATATTCCCAAGTGCTAAAAAATAATTTGTAAATATGTATTGAATAAATGTAATGATTTAAAAATTTTAAAATCTCATGCAAATATTATTTGGATTGTAATGAATTACTCTAGGAAGAGTTGTACTTCATCATAATAAAGTAGAACATAAAATTTTGCCATAGTAAGCTCTTTACTAGATACATATCTTTGTATGCACCTACCTATAGCTTTGACATTTAAAAAAATGACAATAATGACTGAATGTTGTCCCCAATATCAATATCTTTATTGCAAGGTTCTTTAGTCTGATCCTATTGTATGTCAAAATTAAAGTGAGGCATGAATCCATCGATGAATAGACCCAACATACATTTATAAGTTCAACAATAAAACTATATATGTATGATCAAATTGATTCCATGTATCTACATCTAATGGATGACTTAAAATTTATGGCTCTATTATTCTATTATGATGCCACCTCATTTGGTCTACAAAACCTATTAATGCAAAAAATATCTATAGATGTGGAATGAAAAGTGAATAAAATAGCCTCTATTATGGGGTTGTCTTCTACTTAACATTATTTTATATTTTATTATTTGTATCTTGAAATTCCATAATATTTGCACTCTATTTCTGATACATCTTCCATGTAATTAACTATTCAACCATTAATGTAACAATCTATTTTCCATGCACATAATATTAATTTAAAAATCAATTTTTAATCTAATAAGAATTAGTTGGAACTAGATTATTTAACGAGCATATCTTCTTAAGTAGCTCAATAATATAATTGAAATATTTGCATAATTATATTAAAACATGTATTATTACTCAGCAATCTAGCTTCCATAGATAGCTCAGAATGGGTAGTATATCTATGTCATAATGGTCATGCTCAATAGATTTTAAATTTTTTGAACTTCGATGTTGGGAGCTTTTTCATCACTTTTAAGAAATTATGAGTAAGCTACATCAAACACCATCTTTACATATTTGCTTTTTTCACCCAAACCTGCTAGTGTATAGCTAGTTGATAGAAGATAATGAGTATTGAAAAGTGGTGTATACTCACCATATAATGTCTAAATCCAATAGTTAAGTTGATATCCTCTTCAAATAAATCAACTTTAACTTCATCTTGTATTACAATTGCTTAATTTCTAAGTTTCGCATATGGACATAAGAACTTTTTGACCAATTAAAAATGGTGTACATAATTGCACATGTCATTCAAGTAATATAGTGATAAGTAGAGTATCATTCCCACAAGGATCTGTTAAAAACTTATAAGTTATGTACTAATCCCTTACTAATCTAAATTTTATCCAACCATGTTAAATCGTAGAAATTTAAAAGAGAATAAATTATAAAAGATATTTTTGAAAAATAAGGTTTTCATAATTTTAAAAAGTGCACTTTGAATTTATTAAAATTTTTTGTTGATGCTTTGTACTAAATAAATATAACGGTTAAAATCTATTGTTGTCAATCAAGAGCTTAATAAATACAACAAAGTCGCTACCTTTAATAAGTTACATTTCTATAATCTAACAAAAATTAATTGATTGCATGACATTTATCTCCCTTAAATAATTACCGATCTGAAATGTCAGATGCTTATGTATATTTAGTAAATTTGATTGCTTTTTCTTATTATTCCATTAGGAATATTCTAATATCACTAGATCATAATGGTTTTTAACATCATAATTGGCCAGATTGCAAGATAACTAAGCATAGAAGAAAATAAAATAACATAATCTTAAATGCACAAATAATTTTCTTATATATTTTTCACATTAACTTAAGTACACAACATTCAACATAAAGCACTAATAAATCTAGGTATTACACTCATTACAAAAGAGAGAATAATAAATTCAAAGTATCGCTTGTACAAGATAAACCAGTAAAAAAAAAAGAAAGAACTCTAATGTGTTTCTCTAATCCTAATTTGCTTCTACTCCTTGTCATCTTGTAAGCATCCTCTTTTACTAGATCTCTACTTTCTCCAATCAAATACAAACTATTGCTAACACATAGTCTAACACATACACACTCAATAAGTACATGATACTCACTTCCCAAAGAAGGAAGAGAGAGAGAGAGAGAGAGAGAGATCAAATCAAAGAATAATCCCCTTTTAAACTATCCCAAATTTCCCTTCAAAATAACTACAAAACTCCCCAAATTGGATATGAAACTACTTCAAAGAAATGTTGGGTCATAGCTCCTCAATGTTATCTTTGTAGTGTCACCATGTTGCACTCTTTGATTTTTAGTTTCAAATTTCTAAGTCTCACACCTCAATGTTGTAATGTAGCATCACGGCCCTGCAAATTTGTTTTTTGCATAAATTTTTCTATGTCTCTTACACCTTAGTGCCTGCACTAAATTTTTGCATATTCCATCTTTCTTTTTCTAATAGAAATTTTTTGTATTAAGAACTTAAAATTACATCATAAAATAATTATTGTTTATTTAAAAATAAATGATATTTTCACTAAATTTTTCTAGTTATCACTTTTCCTTATCCATAATAGATGGTTGTAGACAAGCAACAAATATAAAATATTCAACCCCTTTGGTGAATTGTTTTAGTTAATCCCTTTCATCTAAGCAGAAAACTGTTATACATCCATGACCTCTAAGATGTGATATCCATTCATTGTATACAACATACTTAATAATTCAAGATCATTGATATACATGGAGAAGCTGTTGTAAAATTCAATAAATTTAATTAAAATGCAGACATGCATATTGATGTGTTCATGTCAATCATGTACATAATAGTCAAAATAGGATTGTATAAATATAGTAATTCCTATTGTGGTGATTTAAAATATGAGGACACCACACAAGTGTTGGGGGTGCATATTTGAATGATCAAACACTACATCAAGAAATAATATAATATGTCAAAGGGTATAAATATTACTCTATGATGGATTCAATCACACAACAAGGACTCCTAAAGCTAATGGGTTTACATGTATTAGAGATTTTTTTCTATCTTATATCGATGAAGTAAGATAGGGTTTATTTTAACTTGATTGTAAGTTGCCTTAAAGGGCAAGCCCTTGGAGTTAATAATATCCTAAGGAAATGAATCTCTTAAGAAAAATCTTGATTAATGTAGTTGGCTAATATCTCTATACATTTTAAAGTTTTTGTCAATACTACTAAATAAAAAAGTTAAATACGATAGCTCAAAAAGGATTAGTTCTTTTGGATCCCAAAGAAGGAAAAGTAAGAAAAGTGTCTTCAGCTAAATAAAGTTAATCTTCAGCTTTTCTTGTTGATCATCAATGTGACATAAAAGTGGAATTCATATATGGCACATTAATTTCAAATACACTACCAAAGTTTGATACTTCATCAAATAAAAAACTTGAGCCATTATCTCTCATCATCTACAATTGTTGCTTTGATATATTCACCAAATTCATTGCATTCTAAATATCTTGATCCTTTTAGAAAATATTGTGATAATTCATTTGTAATTTTTAAGATATTAATCATCAAATGTATTGTAAAATTGAAATCAAAAGACTCCATTGCATTAATCAATACATCAACTTCAACTGATTGTTGATCACGTACCCCATCCTCTTTAATAATCTCAAGTACTTCAAGCATAAAAGCATACATTTTCATTAGGCTGATTAAAGTATACAAATGTGAAGCCCAATGAGAGTCACCAGGTTATTGCAAAGTAGTTTCTTAGTTCAAGTCACGATCACTAATTAATTCTCCACATTTATGATGCAAAAGAATCTTACCATGTTGGAGGGATTTAGGAGCATCACTTCTTTTACAATATACTCCTACAATAATTACAATTCTTGATGTAATGTCAAAAAGATACTTCACTTGCAATGATTTTTTTTCATAGCAATCAAACATAGTTAAAGCTGATGAGAAAAATAATGAAAATAAAATGCATGAGGATTGTCATTCAAAATGAGTGCTTTTAATCTATGAAATTGTCCGCACATATTAGAAGCCTCATCATACCCTTGACCACAAATTCTATGCAAACTTAATGAATGTTTAGCAAGCATAACTTTGTGAGCAACTTTGAGTGCATGTGAACTTATTGAGGAAACATGTTTAATACCGATAAATCTCTCAATAACTTCCCCTTTTTTATTAACATATCTAACTACTAAGGCCAATTGCTCTTTTGTAGAAACATCACGAGCTTCATCTACAATAATGAAAAAAATCTGAATAACAAATATCAGTAGTGATATAATTTAATGTCATAGTAGATGCAACACAACATATTTCTTTTTGAACCTTTGTGTGGTCAACTTAGCACTTGTATTTTCAAATGTAACTTCCTTAACTTCTTCATCATGATCAGCAAAAAAATTTAATAACTTCAAATAATTTTCATTGGTTGTTTGATTCAACTTACTCATTGTGACCATGAAAAAATAATCCTTTTCGTAAAAGAAATTGAACACAATCAATGGCGGCAAACAACCTTATACGATAATCTTTTAATTTATTTCATCCTTACTCATCCATATAGCTAGAATACTTTGTGATCGATACTTCATAAATCTTCACATTGTTGTTATTATGTGCACTATTATGTTATCTAACATGTGTTAGAAGTTTTTCTTTTCCTTTCTAATTTCTAAATCCCTCAACAACAAATGCATAAATCTTCACCACTTTTAAGTTTGCTAACCTATCCTTAAGGTTTAAATAGATAATAATAAAGACAAATATAACATCCTTTAGTACACTGTACTTTAACCATTGTGAGTATTCTTCAAACCACATTGGATTAAATCTTTGTCCACATTACACATCATTGATTGTAGAAAATTATGATTTTTAATTGATGAGGTCCCTTCACCAAATATGCTCTACAAATCCTATCTTTATCAGCATCGTAACTCCAAATTGAAGGTTGAAGCTCAGGTCAACTGGTAGTTTACTAATATATATCTTCACTCGCTCTTTTCTCTTCAAATATCATTTCATTCTCTACAATGATAATCTCTAATGAAGAATTATTTTATAAATTACTATGTTCAAATTTCATATTATGCAAATATCATATAAAAACTTAGAGAGGCACACCATCAATTTTACTTACAAAATTACAAATTCAACAAAGAAAGCCACACCATCGGCCTTATTTAAAATAAAAAAAATGCATTTCCAACTAAAAAATGTTGGCACGTCATTGCGCTTAAAAATCACAACTTTAATAAAAAGGCACACAATCAACCTTATTTAAAAAAAATTGCAATTCCAATTAGGAAAATGAAGGCATTCCATTATTTAAAAAAAGGTAATTCCAACTAGAAAAATGAAGGGATGCCATCAACCTTAAAAAAATTAGGCACACCATTGGCTTTATTTAAAAAGAAATGCACTTTCAACTAGAAAAATGAAGGCACACCATCAGCCTTATTTAAATATGAAAATAGAGCTTCACATACCTTAACAAATTGTGAATGACTTTTAACATCTAAATATTTTGATTTCTCCAATCTTCTTAAATCACCTGAAAGTAGACTATAGAATTAAACATTTATTAAAATGTTGATTTATAATATTATCATTAAGAGAAAGTGTTGCTTTTACTGCATGGAACCAACATTTAAGAATCATTGGTTGTATGTCTTGGGCTAAATGTTTTTTTATAAGCCTAATGTGCATCCAATTTTGAATCACATCAGTGAAATGTAGGTTATTAACTCAATGACTACAAGTTCCTATTATCTACTTGTTGTTGATGCCTTCTTTATTACATTTGGCATGAAGAAAATGTAGAATTTTTTAGAATCAAATTTCTAGCTCTTCAACTATTTTAGTCAATATCTAAAGGTTCATTACAAGCAAAGTTCTTAATGGAAGAAAAAGATGAGATTACTTTTAGCTGAATACTCTTTTTGCTCTTGATTTTTATTTAATTATTGATTTGTTGTTCCTCATATGAAGTTTTTTCTAGACAATGATGCAAGCTCTCCTTAGCTCTATTTTTTGGTTGAGCTATTCAGGTTGTTCTATGTTTTATGCTTTTTATTATGATCATTGGAAGGCAACTTATCTTGCAACATAAACTCAAATTTGATCCCTTCTAGTTTTAGACTTTTAATAAGAGCTAAGTCAAAATTTCTTTTTAACTTTCTTACTTTTATTTTCTTTTTTTACTTTCTCACTTTTATTCTCACTTTTATTAGTCCAAGAAACTAGAATTAGGTTAGGAACTTGGAATATAGGTACTCTTACAGGTAAATTAATATAATTAATAGATATTATGATTCATAGGAAGATAAATATATTATGTGTTCAAGAAACTAAATGGGTTGGAGAAGGCTAAGGAGATTGATATTTTAGGTTTTAAACTTTGGTATTTAAGTAGAAGCTGAATTAGAAATGACATAGGTGTGATTATAGATAAAAGATTGAAGGATAATGTTATAAATATTAATAGATGTGGAGATAGAATTATAACTTTGAAGATTATTATTGATACTAAGATTATCAATGTTATAAATGTTTATGCTCCTCAAGTAAGTTTGGATAAAGGCTCCAAAGAAAAATTTTGCAATGATTTAGAGGGAATAATATAAAAGATACATCTTGAAGAAAAAGTATTTATTGGAGGAGTTTTAAATGGACATGTTGGTAGAGTGGTAAAAGATTTTAAAAGTATTCATGGTGGTTATGGATTTGGAGTGACTAATGAAGAAGGTAGGACTATATTACATTTTGCTTTAGCCTATGATTTTGTAGTTGCTAATACTACATTTAAGAAAAAGATGAGCATATTATTACTTATAAAAATGGATCAAGTAAAACATAGATTGATTATTTTCTAATAAGAAAAATAGATCGTTTATATAGTAAAGATTGTATGGTAATTCCAAGTGAAAGTTTAAATACCCAACATCGATTATTAGATTTAAATTTTAAGATGAAAGATTGGAAGATAAAAAAATAAATCAAATTATTAATTTAGGAATAGATTGCGGTGCTTAAAGAATACTAATGAAAATATTTTTAAGAGCAGGCTACATGAGCTTAGAATTTGGGATGTTCTTAAGGAGGCTAATGTTATCTGGGAAAAAGTAGCAAGAAAATTAAGCAAGTTGCAAAAAATTATGCTTAGAGAATCAAAAGAAAAAGCCTCTTTTAAAAAAATAGTTGGTGGTGGAGTCAGAATGTGCAAGAAAAGATAAGAAATACGAAGCATTGATAAAACTTAGTTTAGATGTAAAAATTTGATAAATTGGGAAAGATATAAAGTGGCCTGTAGAGATTCAAAGAAAGCAATATATGATGTAAAAAATTTAGATTTTAGTGATCTATACAATAGATTATATAACCAAAAAAGGTAAAAATTATATGTATAAGTTAGCCAACCAAAGATAAGGAAAAGTAAAAATCTAATTCAAGTGAGGTGTATTAAGGATGAAAATCATAAAGCATTTTTCTTAGAAAAGGATATTGAAAATAGGTGGATGAGGTATTTTAATAAACTTTTAATGAAGGATCTGAAAATATGATTGATTTTAGTAACTTTAATACCCTAAAAAATAGATAATTTTGTTTTTATCATCGCATTAGTAAATCTAAAGTTAGAGAAGCTTTAAAGAAAATGAAATGTATAAAAATAGTAGGACCTCATGATATTCCTATAGAAGTGTGGAAATATTTAGGAGATCAAGGAATTTCTTGGCTTACAATTTTTTTTAATGTGGTTTTAAAGATTAAAAAATGCTAAATGAATGGAGAAAGAGTTTCTTGGTTCCTATATTTAAGAATAAAGGTGATGCACAAGAGTGTGCAAATTATAGAAGAATTAAGTTAATGTGTCATACATTAAAATTATGGGAGAGAGTAATTCAGCATAGGTTATGATGTGATATAAAAGTTTCTCACAATCAGTTTGGTTTCATGCCATGTAGATCTACTATGGATGCTATACATTTGTTAAGAGGTTTGATGGAGAAGTATAGAGAAAGTAAGAAAGATCTACATATGATATTTATTGATTTAGAGAAAGCTTATGATAGAGCTTCAAGAGATGTTCTTTGAAGAGTTCTATAAAAGAAAAGAGTTTATACTGGTTATATTCAAGTCATTAAGGATATGTATACTAGAGCTGTTACTTGTGTCCAAACATAAGGACGATTGAAAAAATATTTTCCCATTTCAGTTGGATTACATCAAGGATCAGCTTTAAGCCTTTTTTTTTTTGCTTTAGTTATGGATGTTCTTACTAGATGTTTACAAGAAGATGTACCTTGGTGTATGCTTTTTGCTGATGACATTCTTCTTGTTGATAAGACTAGAGAGGGAGTCCAAGAGAAACTTGAATTATGGAGGTCAACCTAGAGTCTAAAGGTTTTTGTTTAAGTAGATCTAAAACTGAATATATGGAGTGTAATTTTAGTTGTTGAAGTTCTAGTGGAAGTGTTGTGACATTAGGTAAACAAGTCATTAAAAAGAGTGAGTGATTTAGATATTTAGGCTCTATTGTTCAAAATGATGGTGAAATAGATGGAGATGTCTTTAGTAGAATTCAAGTGGGATGGTTGAAGTGGAGGAATGCATCTGGCCTGTTGTGTGATAGAAAAGTATCACTTAAACTTAAGGGAAAATTATATAAGATGGTGGTAAGACGTAATAATTTATGGTGCAGAATGTTGAACAGTAAAAGAGAAGCATAAGACTAAGGTAAGTGTAGTAGAGATGAGGATGCTCGAGTGGATGAGTGGCTTTACTCTTAGAGATAAAATGTGAAATAAGTATGTTTGAGCAAAAGTTGGAGTAGCTCCAATCGTAGATAAGATTATAGAGAGATGCCTTAGATGGTTTGGCCACATAAAGCATCTATCGTATGATGACCCTGTTAGGAGAGTAGATGCATTAGATTTTCCTTATGTTAAGAAGGGTTGAGATAGACCTAAAAAGACTTGGATAAGTTGTATAAAAAATGACCTTAGTATACTTGAATTAAAGGAGAATTTTTGACACTTAATAGGACACAATGGAGACGAAGGATTCATGTAGCTGACCCCCTTTAGTGGGATAAATGCTTATTATTATTGTTGTACTTTTATTTTCCTTGGCCTTCAATGTATACTAATTTCTTCTTTGCATTCTTTCCTAGTTTTTGTTAACTTTATCTTTTGTTTTAATCTCTGCAACTTTGTCTTTTACATCAATACAAATGGTAAACTTAATTTTTCCCAAAAACATAGTTCAAAAACAACTAATAAGGCCATGGATTTAACTTGTTTCCATTTGGATAGATTTAAGTTAAATTTGGGTAAAATCCAGCTTAAATCGTACAAGAAAATAGCCCCTAAATCTTAATAGCTTAAATGGAGACAAAGAGAAGAATGAGTACCTCTTATAACTAGGGTTGTGCGATGGCGACGAGGACTAGAGTCACTAGCTTGGATTCTCAATGCCTTGACAGGGACCCAGGTGTGTGCAATTCAGCTAAGGCAAGAGTGAAAGATTGGATGAGAGAGAGGGAAAATCGATGTTTTAGTGTGGGGACGGGGGGAGGGAGGGAGGGAGGGATGGGGGTAAAATGATGGGAAAAGTCTCCGGGAAAATAAAATAATTGAGTGTGGTCAAATGTCCCACTTCAACTACGCTAGGTTACACCCTTGATTCTAAAGAATATCTAGTTCCTTTTAGTTTTTATATTTAAGACTTTAAAAGAGTGAAGTTATGAGTTATATGAATTTAATTTGAGTTGACTAATTAATATTTGATAGAAAATTTAATTTTATCCAAGAGCCTACTATATAAATTAGGCTTTCATAAAATCAAACATAGAATCATACAAATAAACATATTAAAAACATGTTTTATTATAAATAAAAAATAAACATGCTAGAATACATCAAATTAATTAAAGTGAATGGCCAATTTGGTCAAGTTTTGATATACACCCTGGAAGAAAAAAATTAGGATTCCAAGTTCTACCCTTATATAGCTCAACCTTAAACTAAGTAAAATAATGTGAATGGAGGTCTTCATTTCTATCTCTCTAGCATGGATGTTCTAGGCTTCACAGGGCCTCCTAAGTCTGTGCCTTTTAGCCATAGCTCATTCTAAACCTCATGGCTCTATCCTAATTCTAGTATGAATTACATTTGAAAAATTCAAAATAAATTCCTAATTACACTTGTAAAATAAAGGTTAGTTGAAACACGCATACGCACCAAAGAAATTATATTTTATACAATATTGTTTGGAATCTAGTGTCCAAGCCCACCTGTATTAATGAGTTATGCTTGAGAAAATAGCACTTACAAGTAAACTTATTAGCTCTAAGTTTTTTTACAACATCCATTGAGCATAACCCCTTGTAGAAAGCATCATTAGTTTAGTAATAATAGCTCTAACATTCAATCTAAGAGCAAACAATCCTAACAGTCTAATACACCATAAAATAAGAAAATCAACACATCACAAATAAAGCACTGACCTAACCTAAATCTAAAATTAGTGACTTATCAATTTAATGTGTGTGCAAAGGATATTGTGTTAAGGTAATGATAATCAACAAGTATTTAAGTTATGATTGAAGTAAGGAATTTAATTTATTAACACAAGGGTGATTTTAATTCAAGTGATTAATAGCGTAAGTATAGATCTTAGTTTATGAATTTAATATTGGATTCATGTGGTACTTAATGTTTGAAGAGTATAAAAATGTGGTGAATTTTGTTAGGGGTGAAACCCATTCTTTTGCACACCCTGATCCTAATGAGGTCTAAAGGATATCTTGTATGGTTTATAGTTAATTTGATAAAGCATTAAGTTTAAATTAAATCCTAAGCTTTAATTATGCTTAAATATATTATAATTATGTGAAAGACATCTTAGGATTACAATGCATAAGCTATGATTCTCATGATGATTCTTATCCAATTTTCTTCATCTCTTTAATATTTTCCTTTTCAAATATCTTTTTTATTTTTATAATAAAAAATACTTTATTTTATTTAGATATATTTTAAAATGTTTTACTAATGCATACATGTATGAATATACATATTTTATCTTTATATTAATTAAGAGTTTAAATAATTAACACTTATGTATGAAGATGCACATATTTTTGTATCAAATAAAACTAATCATTTATTCATATATACATACATGCATATATACTTTAGTATTTGCAAGTGTGTCATTGTTATACTAAAAATATATGGTCAAAACCTTCTCGGACTAGTAGCCATGTGATCTTGGGTGTCCAGACTATTTACTTGCTAGCCATGTGTATATATGTTTACATATTAATGTAAATGAACATACTAATTTATGAATTTTCATGACTATATGTTTAAAAAAGAATTTAATATACATATGTATTTCTCTTTGCATTCCCATAAGTATATGCCATTATTAAACCAAAAATGTGAGGTCAAATCTAGTTCCGATCATTAGCCTTATGATCTCGGGTGTTCAGACTATATACCTTAAGGATGCATTGATTATGCACACAATTATTATATTTTAATTATCATCATTTATTCATTTATTAATTTAATATATATATATATATATATATATATATATATATATATATATATATATATATATATATATATATATATATATATATATATATATGTGTGTGTGTGTGTGTGTGTGTGTGTGTGTGTGTGTGTGTGTGTGTGTGTGTGTGTGTGTGTGTGTGTGTGTTGATGAAAGAATGAATAAGGGTTACAAAGTTATCTATTTAAATAATTAATTCCTAGGCTAATCACATAATCATAACATTACTTAAACCTAATTAAATTCTTTATTTCAAACATTTTAATTAAGGTGATTTACGACTATTTGAAGAGATTAGAACACTCTAAAATTATACAACAATCCTCTCTATTCAATAAGTGATTTAAAAATAATCAAATGATTTTTATGATTTAATTAGAATTTACTATTTATTAAATATAATTAGGCCCAAAGAAACTCAAATTAAAAAATCATAGATGAAAAAAATAATTGGGCTTATAACATATACTATGAAAAATCATAAACATGCATAAACATAAATGAAATACATCATAAAAAATTATAATATATTTGGGCTTATAATTTATGACTAATTAAATAGATAAAAAAATCTCAAATCATCAATTACTTCCAAATACTTCAAACCAATTGGGGATTTTTATTTCATTGAAAATATCTCTTTTAGGTGAGCACAAAGAGAGGTTGATCATAATTATTGGAGATCTAATTAATTAGTAATGAATTTCTAAATCCTAGGCCCTTTAATGGGTAATTAGAATAATTAGTATGGATTTTGAGATTTGGTTGAGACTATAGGTCTTAACCATTTTTTCTAGGTGATATAGTGTTAAGAAGAGTGCTTGAACACCTAAACACTTATTTTGACAATTTCATAATTTGCACACTTAATAATTAAGTTAATTAAGCACCCACAAATTAAATCTCCCAACCAACTTACCCAAATGACACAAGAAAATTATTGAAGACAATGAACATCACTGGAAATGTTCCTTACAATTTCAAGTCATTTGGACAACTAAATTAAGTGTAACTTTAAAAATACTCATTTCAATTAAATCTAAAATACTCTTTGTCTAATATAAAATAATTTGGGATTTTATTTGTCTTATTTTTTTTCTTTATTTACTTATTACAAAGAGTATTTATTTATTTATTTTTAATTTTCTATAATTAATTATGATTTTTCAAAGTTGTTCCAATTAATTCCATTTAATTAAACCTCAATTACTCATTAAGCGCTAAACTGAGTGATTTTGTGCTTTAACCATGTCTAGTGAGTTTAACTAAATTCCTTATGATCTCTGATGACATTAGAGAAATGTTAAACTAAGTTAGTGCATTTAAGCAAATTTTATAATTTTATATTAATTATATTTGCCTAAATTTCTTTATTGTGGTTCAAAAATCATATTTTTCAATCAAGAGCTCAAATGAATTTGATATTCTTATGGTAGGTAGGACTTAGTATTAGATTATTACCCTAAAGGTTTCAACTTGATCAAACTTGTGATTTACAGTTAATTAATGAATTATTATTATAATAAACTTTAATTAACCTTAACATACTTGCAAATTTTAGGGATTTTTATATTATTAGATTCCTCTCTAAAATGTGAATCCAAAGAGGGGTCATTTGCATTTTATTTTTCTTAGTGATTGATTTTATATGTATTTTAAAACTTTAAGCTAATTAAAGTAATTGATTAAAGCCTAATTCGGTGATTTTGTGTAATCATATGGGCGTAATTAATTTTTATAGGTTCTCTGATAATTATTAAAGTGATTTGTACCATTTGATATATATATATATATATATGTATATATATATATATATATATATATATATATATATATTGGTGAAGTATTTTATTTTCTATTAATTTTTGAAGATTCAAGCATTTTTTAGTAATTTTTAAAATCCAGAAGTTGGATTTTCCTACTTATCCCCGTTAGTGGTTCACAGTGATGTGCTTTCCATGTTTCAGCATTCGATTGGGCCATCGTGGATCGAGATTTATCCACCTCATAATGCAAGGAGAATGTGATTTTGATTGAGGCGACACAATATTTTTGAACAATGATCTCTAAGAGATTTAAATCAGCAGATACTACTAAATTACAACAGTCTATCCTAAATAAAAGGAGCAGACGACCATGATTTTTCCCCACCCATCTTTGGTGAAAGTTGAAGGATATCCATGCTTATAAATCAAAATCTAATGATCTAGACCATTGCATTCAAAATGATCAAGAGTGAGTTTACAAAGGATCTACATGGTTGAATCTTGATGAGGTGAACATTCACTTCACAAAGCTTGAACTCCTAAATGGTTGGCTAAGAGTTTTGGGTGTGCCTCACCATAGCCAATGTTTGATGGCTTCAACACGTCGATGAGCGTCATTGAGTTGTTATCAACCTCCTAGGAAGATAAATTGTATTGTCTCCTCACCACTCCTTGCCATTAGTTATCATCGAGCTTCATCATTTTATGGCTTGACAGTGTCAGGGGAATGCAGAGAAGGATCAGTTGGAATGTTTGGTGCTTGTGAAGGTGTGTGAAGTTCCAATTATGAGAGAGAGAGAGAGAGAGAGAGAGATGGGCTAGTTTTGTTCCTTTGCATTTGGCCACCCTACCTCCATTAAATTGGCTAGAGTAGAGAGAGGCTTGAGAAAGGTCAACAAATAATGTTTTGCTTACTATTGAGCATGCTAGGTGTGAGATAAGTTGGAAGATGGGTTGGGTATGAGTGGATTTGGATTTTGGCATTTTCTTCTTTATTTTTCTTCTATCCATTGGCCTCTATTATTGAATTTTGGTTCTTTGTCATATGGGCTAAGATCTTATCTCATTTCAGTAATGTGTGGTGAGGTTTGTTAGGATTTAATGGGTATGAGTTTGCATGAATGCAATGTGACCCATTTTAGCTCAAATGGGTTAAGTTGGGTCTAATGTTTGGTTTGGCCAAATTTACACTTAGATTAGGCTTTGATCATGTTCAATGAGTTAATTAGATTGATTTATTGCAATTAGTTTGGATTAATTTTGATTTTAGCTTAAAATGACTTATCTAAGTTAATTTGAGTTAACTCGGATTACATGAGCCACTTGGCCTAAATTAGACCTTAATTTGGCTTTGATTGTGCTCAATTATGTACATGTGATAATTTTAGGTTTAGCTTAATTTGGTTTTGGTTATGTTTAATTTGATTTCTGCCTTAAAGGTTCAATTGGATTAATTTGAGTTAGATTGAACAATTGATCGAATTGACTATTAATTGGGCTTTAAACATGTTCGGTTAATGTTTTTAAGGCTTTTGAAAGATTAATTTGAAATAGTTTTGGTTTAATTTGAGTTTAATCATCAAGGCCTAAATAGGCTATGTTTGGATAATTGATCTATTTTGCTAAATTAGGCTTCAATTAAGTGTGGTTGAAGTCTTGGAGATGTTTAGATTGGTTGGTTGTAGTTAATCTAGGTTGTTTTGGCTTTTGCCCAAAATGGCCTAATTAGGTCACTTTTGGGTTAACTTGGTTTCACTTGGGTTAGGTAGCTCAATTAGCCAACTTAAACTCAAATCGTATTTAGATTTATGTTTTGTTGAGTTGGTATGTAAGTTTTGAGCCATCAGGAAAGCCCAATCTTGCTTGGTTTTTGATTAAATTTGATTTAGGCATGGTGGGGCCCACATGGACTACCTTATTGGCTTAATTAATCAAGTTAAGTCATAATTTGTTTTAGATTTGTGTTTAAATATATTTGAATGATAATTCCAAGCCTTTAAGTTGATTTAATTTGACATGATTTATTTTAATTTAACCCAACTTGATGTTAATTCAACAGGACCCTAAATGGGTTCATTTGAGCTAAGTGATCCAATTAGCCTCATTAAGGGTCAATTAAATTTAGACTTTAATTCAAATGCAACTCATTTTGAGTTTCGTTCAACTACATTGAGTTTGGAAGTGTTTGGATCCACTTAAGCTATTTGGATCAAGTTAAGTCCTGGTGTGGTCTACTATCTTGATCTAATCCAACCCTAGAATTAGATATCACTTGATTTAAGTTTGGTGTCTAGACCTCATTTGATTTAATTTAGTGTCATATTCTACTTTGTATTTGAAATTGGTTTTTTTACTTAGTCATTACGAAGGTGGCCTTAGTGCCTAAGTGAGAGGGACTTAGACTAGGATTGGGAATCCTAAGTACTAAGATAACAAGGATGACCTCACTAAAATTGAGATCAACACTTATGTTATAATCACTTAATAAAAGATGGTAATGGAAGTTACTAAATAAATTTAAGTAATCAAGCATTGAAAAAATCATATAATATTCATCCTTAATTTACAACTTTATTTCCTATCGATCTAATCCAACCTGAAATTAAATGGAGGAGCAGATTTAAATCTAATATTTTAGACAAAATATAGAAGAAACGAGAATAAAAATTATTATTTTAACTATTTTGCTTTTTTCGTAAGTGAATTTGTATATATAATTAATCATTTCTATTATTTTTTTTTGTTCCTCTTACTGGTGTAAATGAGTCGAATCGAGCTCAAGTCACCCTTGAGTGTAGCTTGATTTAATTAATCGAGTTCGAACTCAAGCTTCAATATATGAGATTGAGCCAACTCAATTAGAATTACGAAGATAAAATAATTTTAAGATATAATTTTTAGATACATATAATAACTATTTTCTTAAACTATTATTTAATATATTTGATTTTTTTATATTAATATTTTTTAAACAAGTTGGACAATCGGTGATCAAGTTATTAAAAAGTGTGAACATTTTAGAAACCTTGAGTCTATTGTTGAAAGTGGTGTTAAAATAGATGGGGATGTTATTAATAGGATTCAAGTTGGATGGTTGAAGTTGAGGAATATATTAGGCCTATTATGCAATAGAAAAGTACCACTTAAATATAAGGAAAAATTTTATAAGATGGTGGTGAAGCCTGCAATGTTTTATTTTACAGAATGTTGGCAAATAAAATAGAATCATAAATTTTAATTATTAAGTGTTACAAAGATGAGGATGCTTAAGTGGATGAGTGGCTTTAAACTTAGAGATAAAATATGAAATGGTTGGAGTAGCTCTAGTGGCAGATAAGATTAGAGAGAGTCATCTCAAATACTTTGGTCACATAAAACATCAATTATCGGATGCCCAGTTATGAGAGTAGATGTATTAGATTCGGCTTATGTTAAGAAAGGTGGAGGAATACCTAAAAAGATTTGGTTATGAAGAATAAAAAATAACTTACATTTATTAGAAATTGTCGCTCAGAAAAAACAATGCCCTTTGCAGAATCTCTGCACCATCTTTGTAGGAAATTCCAGGAGTTCATTCTTCATGAGGCAAATATATAAATAAACATCTAGGTTCTACTTCCTATGAACCCAAGCATTCATAATTAATTACCCCTCTTACCACAGTAGGAGAGCGCTCTTAATTAAGGTTCAAAATACACATATCTATTGATATAAATCAATGTTTAGGGGTGTGTGAAGTGAATGACTGTGTAAGAGAAATAGGAGTGTAGTCCCAATCAAGATCCCATCGTTTCGTCATCCCAAGAATGTCGACATTAGAGGGCTATTAGCCATAATGTCCAATGAGTCTGATCAGTCGCCATAGGTTGCATCATCTCAGATATGCCAAGTAGAATAGAGTTGTTGTGTAGGTGTTTAGTGAATTAAACTTAATATATAAGTTTATCCAATAATTCAATGAATTTTACTTCATAGACATACGTAGGGCTTACATCCATTGGAATGTCGTTAGGGTATTTGCATGGAAAACATATAGATTAGACTGACATCCCTTCAGAATATCATCAAGGTGTTCGCATGGAGAATAAAAAGATTGGACTTACATTCCTTTGGAATGACATTAGGGTGTTTGCTTGGTAAACATATGTATTTGACTTACATCCCTTTGGAATGCCATTAGGGTGTTCGCATGGAGAACAAAAAGATCCCTTTAATGCCATTAGGTGTTCGCTTGAAAAACATATGGATTGGACTTATATCTCTTTAGAATGTCATTAGGGTGTTCGCATGGAGAACATAAATATTGAACTTACATTCCTTTTGAATTCTATTAGGGTGTTTGCATGGCAAACAGAAAAGTGTTTGATGAGATCTTTGATTTTTTTTCAATGGTTTAGGGTCTTGCTATACAAATTGTTTGGCAATGCTAGGGTTTCAATGTCATGACACCGAGAAGGTGGCACTTTGGCACCTAATGCTTAGCGCCCCAGCACCATTAGGCAAAATATAAGCCTCAAAATCAAAGAGGGCAACACTTCAGCACTATAAACCCAACACCAAAATGCTGAGGTACCATAAGGAATAACATAAAATAAGTTGACTATTGTCCAGTGCCACAGCATTGCCAAAGTAGCACTACAACATCAGTCAAAAAGACATTCAAAGGCCAAAAGGCTAGCAGGCGCATTCAATAGAAAAGAACATAACCTTTGACTTGTGCCACAGTGCTACAATAGAGCTTCGTGGCATTCCATCAATGTCTAACACACTTTTCAGTTCTGGTTAGTTATAGAATCAATATAAATAAATATTAATAAATACACTTTTTGAATGTCATTGTGACCATCTTAACTAGATGACTGGTGCCAAGGTGTTGCATGTGAAGCATGGCGACCCTGGGTTTTGTTCTCCTGGACTGCCAAAATTTTTATCATGAAGCTTTTGTTCTCTTGAGTATTCTTGCATCTTAGCTTTTCCCTCAGCCTTAGATCAACAAAAAAGCTCCTCAAGGCCATCCAGAAGGGTAAGAAGAGAATGTCCTATAGTGACACTGATAGATTCATTAATGTAGATGCTGAGGTGATGTATCAACATGCACTCCTCAGCAAACACCTCATTGTGGAGAGGAGTTTTTACAATTTGGGTGGGAGCGTATAGAGGGTATGAGAGCATCTTAACTATGATAACATCATCTGTGTTGTCTCTGTGGTGAGGGAGTTCTTCCTTAATGCAAAGGATCACAAGGACAACCAAGGTTTTGTATAGGGGAAATGGATACGTTTCGCTAGTGTTTCCATTAATGCAAATTACAGTATCTTTGCTGCTGTAATGTTCACCTTGATTTTAATGTAATTCCTAGTTCCTCATTGTTAAAATTTAAATGTTAAGTAGAAATAGTGTTGGGGGGGGGGAGGGGAAAGATTATCAATTTTTCTATCATGACCTAACATGAGGCTAAATCTTGCCACTTTTTATTTTTTCCAAGTTGATGCCCACTCATAATATTAGTGAGATAACTATGGATAGAGCTATTTTAAATTATCTAATTCAAAATGGCTTTATCATATATGTAGAAAAGATTATTATAATTTACTTTGTAATATGCTTAAGGGTAATACTATCCTAGGGTATGGTCACCCTTCTCACATTTATTCTTTATGCATTGCGGTCGATGCGTTAGGAGCTTAGATGAAAGAATGATTGATGGGTTTGAATAAAAAATGGAAATAGTGGAGAGCTCATGCGCTCCTTAGTTCAGATCCAAATCCTCTAAGACATTAACTGTGCAACTCCAAGATATTGGAGGAGAAGTCTTAGAATTAAGAAAGAGGGTAGATGAAAGCATCCCATGGCAGCAGGAATTGGAGAAAAAATTTGATTATCACATGAGTGCAACAATTTTCTTACATGAATGAGTTCAACTAAATACTCATTTAAGTGTTAGAAAATTGCAACTCTATGTTGGCCTAAGTAAAGTTCTTTTACCCCGCTTTTCTTATACCTTTATAATTTTATTTGGCACATTTACGTAAATAAATTTATTTTTCCCCCGAACTTAATTATAATTTGGATATTTTGTATAAGTCAAAATTTTAATTAAAAAATTTTCAATCTTAAAGAAAATTATATTGAAAAGTTAGTTCCTCGGTGCTAAAAAGTTAATCGGCATTGGGGATCCAGTGCCTCTACACTAGATTGTAAGGCTTAGGCTTAATAAACAAAAAGGTTTATGCCTAGATGTTATCAAAGTAGTGATGTAGTGTTGTTAAAATGCCTTAATGATTTTAGGATAGCATCGTGGTGCTATAAGTGGACACTTTGTCCTCATGACCTGAGAAATCAGCATTGTAGCGCCAAGATTCAATGCCACTATGCTGGATAATGGACATTTTGAGTCTACAACTTGAGAAAGTTGTGCTGTGATGCCATGATTCAATGCCACGGTGCCTCAACACCATATAATAGTGCTATGGCACTATAAAATGGAGCATCAAGGTTCAAAATATCAAGAAGTCAATGTCGTAGTGTTGGGTATCAATGCTGTTGTGCTACAAGTCAAAAGACTCTGCTCTAAGATGGTTTTCTTATGTGATTTGATGATTTTCAAAAAAATTAGCAATATAATGATTTAGCAATACTAGTGTTTAAAATATTTTAGTGTAAAATGCACTATTCTTCTTTATTCTGGATCCAGATTGAGTGAGGGAGGGTTTTTTTTATCTCACCCTTGAACTAAGTTCAGTGATGGAGGTTTTGAACTTTTAAAATTTGTATTCAAATGAGTTAGAAACCCAATTTAATCTTGCTTTCGGTAGCATTTCATCTTGGCAATGCCTAAAATTTTATTTTTAACATGATTGTGTTCTTTTCTCTTGCTCTAAATCCAAGATCGACGGAAAGAGGATCTTCATTTTGCACCCCATCTAGAATCAATGGTGGAATTCTTCAAAGATTTTCCTATAGAGCAAGAGATCATATTGATGAATCATTTCATTTAAATTTTTACCTGAAATCTTATCTTGAGCAAAAATGAAGAGCATGCAACAATGAGAAATGCACAGTATAATCCATAGAGAGAAGAGAGTGCAGCTATAAAGGAAGGAAGGAAGAATAAGAAGGACGGTTAGCCCTTCTCTTCTTAAAAACATGATTTTCAAAGGATATCCATTTCCAAGGATTGGTAAGAATCTGATAGTTCTATTTCTATGCTAAGAAAGTTGCCTTGCAAATCATCCATAGGGCTATCAGTATCAACCCTAGTTCACAAAAAATATCAACGTGAGAACTTTCCTTTTCATCTTTTTATTTATTCATTATTTTCAACAACACATTCATTAAAAATAGCAAAAATATAAGAAATGCCTTTAGAGGCAAGCTTTTTATTCATATCTTAAAAATGTGTACATAAAGATAAAGGAGTGTAAGGCCTAGCCTTTCCATCCTTATCATACAAAACTCTATCTAATATCATAGATGTACCTTCATCACCACTCTCTCCAATCATCTAAAGATCTAAAGATTCTAAATAGGGTCAACATGGAACTAAATGTTTTGACTCAGGCAGATCAATCTAGATGATCTTCTTCCTAGTCTTCATGTGATCTTGTATTGAATTTTTAAATTTTTTTATCAAATATTTCTTAGAGGAATGGGATAAGGCTATATTCCATTCATTTGAAAGAGAAGAACTAGAAGAAGTAGAAGAATCACCTATAATTATCTTAGAGGACCCTTATCTAGAGTTCACAAGGTAATCCTTAAGGATTATCATCAACCCCTTCTTGAAGTTTCTTTCAAGCTAGTCTTTGAAGGTGAAGCAACCTTCAATAGTATGACCTAACATCTGATGATATGGATAGTAGTTTGGGGTCATTCACTTTGCCAACTTCTTCTATCCTCTTCAAACCAAGTAACTTAAATCTAATTTTTTCTTTAAATTTTTGAAGATTTTTCTCATAGCCTCTTTCTTGAAAGAATAATTCTTTATTCTCTCACTAAAAGGGCTAACGGGAATCTTCTTAGGGGGCAATGGTAACTGATTATGATGGCCAAAAAGATGAAGGTCGCTCTACCTGCACTTATATAGGGGCCTTTCCTTTGTCTATTATAGAGATATTGTCTGCCTTCTTTTCTAGTACCTTTCTAGGATTTGATGGTCCTAAAGAAGAGTGCTCTTTCAAGAATGACATCCTTGGGGCTTCTTCTTGTAAGCTAGAGGCTTTATTCATCAACTTTTTGAATGTCTTAATATTAAAGCTCTTTAATAAGAAGACCACTGAACCATGAATTATTTTTTAGGAGTATTTTAACAGTGTGTTACTCTTGCAATTATGTCTCACACTTTAAGCTAAGAATCCTCCATCTCAAAATATAATCAACTAAAGATTCACCTGACTTTTGTTTTTCAATAACTAGATCATCTACGATAATGCGGTGTTTTGGCCAGTGAACCTCTTTGCAAACATGTTTTCTATTTTAGTGAAGGTGTGCACTAAATCATTTAGTAATTATGCATACCAATCAAAAGAAACCCCAGTCAAGCTATTAATAAATTATCTAAATAATAGGGTGTCACTCTCATGGGCATTGCAACAACTCACACGGAGTGTGCTAAATGCTACTTGGGATTTCTCGTCCCATCAAAAACCTTAAAAGAAGGAGACATGAATCCTTTAGGATATGGCACAAAATCATATTCTTTGGGTAAGGTCTACCTTTAAAAATTAGAGTCGTGTCATGAGATTGTGTTAATGCTTCTTTTACTTGTTGTTCTACCAAAGACTTCAAGTCAATTTTAAGAGCTATATTAGCTATAGGTTTGTGTTCTTGATGATGATACTCTCCTAAACTGAGCTTCATCTCATCAGTAGAATGGGCCTCCTCAGGTTGTTCAATAAAATGATGATGGGAAGAAGAAGAAGAAATTATGCTCTCGAGTGATTGCATGATAACAATCATTTCTTCTGTTCTCTTTCCATCCTTACGATCTAATCTTCCTTCTTTGTAGCTGAAGGATTAACTGTTATGTAGGATCATATGTTGGATTGTCATATGTTTTCTTATGTTTGTTTTATGACCTCGTGTCTACCATAAAAACATGTGTTGCTTGTAACTCCGAGTCATTATCTAGTAGATCGTCCTAATCTAGATCAAAGCATATTTTGATCTTTTTTTTCATTTTCTTTATTCTTTTTTACAATGGTTTCTATTTCTTCTTCCATTAGGAGAAATGGAATACCAGTGCTATCAAGAATGTCATCAAACTCATTTCCAACATCTATGGGTTTTATCCTAGATGTTTAACTCTGTGTAACCTCTTGAATAACAGGGAGTTCCTCTATAATAAGAGTGGCTCCCAAGCCAAGGTGTCACTCATCTATAACTTCTCTGTCATAAGAGGATGAATAAAAAGTGACTATACACTTACTAGAAACATAAGATGAGGATGACCTTTCAACTCAAGGCTTAAATGAAGGTGATGAAGCCCGTTTTGTGACAGGCCTAACATTACGTGATTTCTCTGATTGTGGTGGTGGTGAAGAAACATTTGGGTTGGGAGTCAATAGAACTTTGCTAACAAATTTTTTATTTTCTTTTCGAGGGAAAATCTTGTCTCTCTCTAAACTAGCAGGTTGCTTTCTATGCCAGGTATGGGATTTTTTTGGACGGTGATATTGATCCAGTATAATAGGCACAGGATTGTAAGATTTTCTTTTAGAAGGGAGGACCACCTTTCCCTTCCCTTTATTCGGGGAAGTGACAGGTTTCCCTAGAACCTCTCTCACTTAAGGCTTCTAGATCCTTGATTTTTATGCTCCTGATTAACTCCTCTTTAGTGTAAGAGGAGGACCTAGGAGTCCTATGAAGAATGTAGTGTAATCTACCATGTGTTTTCTTATTCACTATTTTAAAGTTTTCTTGCTTTCATAAGTGAATGGGCGACATGGAGAACTCACTATCCTAGACACATCCTCCTCTCCCTAAGCTACAGAAAGAGGATGGAATCTATTTCCCAAAGAGTGGAAGTATCAAAAATGGTATATCCATCCCTTACCTTAGCCAACTTTATATCTATCATTTCCTTTTGTTATCTTTCTTTCAGGTCTTGCCTTCTAAGCCTCTTGCCTTCTAAGCCTCTTCCCTTTGTTCTTTTGCTAACTTTTAGTCATGAGGGAAGGATCAGAGGTAGACCCTATCTCAAAGGTGCTAGGGAAGAAGGAAGCAGGTAATGTCTCTATTGTAGGCAGTTTAATCTTTTTTAGGACAAGCCCTGCTTGGACCTTCTCAATGGCCTCAGTAGTGACAACCTTACGATTGGCAGTGATAGAATAGGCACAATAGAGAACTCCAAAATGGGTTGTTTACCTTCAACAACCATTTCAGTGATAAGAGCAAGATCTACTCCATCAACTGTAATGTTGAGATTTTTAAATTTTGCTTCGAAGTTAATGAAGGAGCCATCAACTAGTCTATTTCTATCGATAGAGAAGCTGATCCCAAATGTTGCAGAATAGATAAGTTGTCGAACCATTTTCTCTTTTCAAGTAAGAAAATTACATAAGCTTTAGCTGATATTAATAAATTAATGTAGTCAAAAGAAAAGTTTTTGATCAATTAGGAAAACAAAGCCATTTTTCTATAGCTAGGATTTTTAAAAGATATTTTATTCTTTTTGAAAATGAAGGAGTTGTAGAACTGTCTCATTTGATTTCAACAGATGGAAAAGTTCCACATCCTATTTAGTGGATGTTGAGTATACTCTACGAATGATGCAATGGAAAGATACACAATGGGAAGAAAGACAAACTTGACCCATGAAAACACATGTGCATTACTAATGTATAGAAATAAAAGTTTATTCTTGAAGATGGAGAGAGGAACTATTCCCAAATGGATTGCTAGAAAATAACTCTATGAGAAAATTTTATGACACCGTATAAATTTTAGGAATTTCTTATTTAGGTAATTAAATTCATTATTAAGAAATCAATATATTATCTCGAAAGATAAACATGTTATCTTGTAATGGATTTAATTACTTAAATAAGGACTCCTATGGCTAATGTGTCTTATTAAAGTTTCGGAGATTCTTTTATTGAACTACATGAAAAAGTTGGATAAGATTTATTTTATACTGGGATTATAATTTCTTTTAAGGGCAAGCCCTTATAGTTAATTACATCTTGAGAATGAGGATTTCATCCTAATAATAATCTTTATTAAAGAAATAGGCATTAACTTCTATAGATTTCTAAGCTGGTTTCAAAGAAAAATCATAATTTGGAATTCAAAAGTGAACACACAAAGTGGATTGAGTTCTTTTGGAAGCCAATCAGGATAAAGTAAGAAATGCCCACAGATATTGGGATACATAGTAGACATTTCAACTATCTTACCATTGGGGTTTAAATTTTAGAATTTAAATTAAATTTTGAGTTGATATTTTATTAGAAATTTAGAGCTTATATTCTAGTAGCACAACACTATAAAAATGCCTATGTTTGAAGACTTACTCTAGTAGGATGCTTCATATCCTAAGTCTATAATTACTTCTAACATAAGTCAGAGGCTCGACCTAGTTTGACTTTTAGGAATTATTGGCTCTTTCTCTTATACTTAAGAAAAAAGCTTATCCCTGACTCTTCTTGGCTTATAACTCAGAAGGGCTACCAGCTAATACCACTTAAGCAATTTTAAATCCATGATGTTAGGTCTCATGAATGCAAGATGGTTAGGCATTGCATTTTAGAAAGAAATGTAAGAACCTATACTCACTCCCTAATCCCTAGGATCATGTTGGGTATGATATACACCTAGCCAATGCAATAATTTTTAATTTTTAAATATTTTTGACTCACAATTCATTTAAGGCCTTTTGGGGTATGCAATTTATACCTATAATGAGATGCAATTAGAAGTGGTCATGAGCCAAATTAAGAAGAGAATGCAAACTTTTCCATGAAGGTGGTCATCCTCAAAGGTTAGATGTCCCTTATGCGCAATGGGTGGAGTGTCCAATTCACAGAGTTAGAATAATATGCTAGCATGTTCACAAAAGCTAGTTATTTCTAATTAGTTTTAAGTTATTCTTAAGGCTTTAATTTATGTGAGAAGTTTTGAGTTTTTATTTATTTAAGTTATTTAGATTTAAGCTGGGTACAAAATTTAGCTTTTTTAAGATCCTAATGTTCAGGCATTCATCATAGAAAATATAGCACATAAAGAAATTTAGAAAAGCAGTTTGATATTATTATGCACCCAAAAAAATTAAGCCAAATTTAAATTAAAAGAACTGACCAGTGGGACCAGGTACCACTATATGCCCAGAAAGAAAGAGAAAAATGAACAACTGAGCTTTGCCCTTATACAACCTGACCTAGAACTACATGTTTAGATCTATGAGTTTTATTTCAAGATAATCTCCTTCTTCAAGGACCTTCTTTGGCCTTCACAAGAGACCACCAGAATGGTATAATCAACTCCTATTAATCCTAGACCCCTTAGATCCTAACCTAATTCTATGCTCAAATTACATTTAAAATTCAGAAAAAAAACATAAGCCATACAAAACAAACATTAGGAAATGCATACATCACATCACCAATTGTATTTACAAACATACAAGTTTAGCATTAGTTGCTTGTTAAGCCCACCTGACCTATTAGATTATGCTTAGAGAATTTACAACAAGGGCATGCAAACAAAAATTATTTATAATTTATTATAGCAATCCCTTTTAGCATAGCTCTCTGAAGAAAACAACATTAGTTCTAGAAAAATGACATGCCATCCAGTCTAACAAGCAAACATAGCCTGTCTAAAACAGTACATCACAAAATAATAAAAATATCACATCATAGATAGACCTAATCTAAATCTAGGATCGGTGATCTAATATTCTAGAGTGTGAAAGAAATGGGCTTGTGTGGTAAGACTATACTAGGTCTTCTTAAGTTCAAGTTTCAATTTAGGTTTCCAATATTTAATTTTGAGATTTTTTACTTTTCATAATTTTGCTTCATAAATACATGTCATTATTATACCAGAGATTTGAGGTACTAAGACCTCCTTCAGACTAGTAGCCCTGTGATCACGAGTGTCTAGACTAAATACCATATGTTGCTAATTATGAAAAAAAATTATTTTATTCTTTTGGTTTCTTCCAATCTTAAAATTAGTTTAATTTACCATGGGTGATTTAAAATGTCTTAATTGTTTTTTAATTTTATTTTTTTAGAACTATTTTATATTAAAATGAAATTAAATTTTCAAGAATAAAGAATATAATAAATTTTATTTTTGGTATAACCCATTCTATTCAACATCCTAAATCCTAATAGAATAAAATATTGATCCTAAGTTCATTCTAAAGGTCTAACTAAGATCCTAAGTATCTTGATTAATCTCTTTTTAAATTCATTTAAGTTGAATTTGGTCTAATTAAAGTTTTAATTTTGATTTGGATTTAAATTAAGAATATTGTTATTTTTATTTCTTTCAATTTGATTAATGTTTAAATTATTTGATTTATTCATTATTTTAGTTTTCATTTTCTTTTCATTAAATTTTTATTTATTTTCATGTATTTTAATTATTTATTTTGTTTGATTTAAATTGGTTTCATTTTTTTTCATTTCATTAATGCTATGTTAATGGGTTTGGAAAAATTAACTTAATCAATTTCAAGTTGTAATTTCATTATTTCATTTTATTGATGTTATGTTTATTAATGTTTATATTTTATAGCTTAATCTACATATTCAATCTTTTTGATTTGGTTCATTATTCATTTAATTGTGCTTGTTTTATTTAATTTATTTGATTTTATTTGAATTAATTTCACTCATTAATTAAATGTTTACTTCCATCAAAAAATTTGATCCAAGTGATTATATTCATTTGACTTAATGTTTTCATTAAGTTTTATGTCTATTAATTTTTACATCCATTTAATTTATTTTAATCCAACTTAATTTATTTAAATTAATATTTTGATTCTTTTTTAATTTAGGTTTTGGTTTCACCATGTGTTAAGATTTCATTAATTAACTCAACCCTAGATTAAATTTTATTTATCAATTTATAACCTATGGAATTTAGGCTATTTTGGGCACCAATCCTAACTTAGGCCATTTCAAGTTCCTAAATTATTTTAAGTTTAATTGAATTGGTTAATCATTTTTATTTGTATTTGAAATTATATTATTCATTAACTTAATAGAAGTTTTTCTTATGTTTATTAGATTAAAATCTTAATTAAATTTTAGTTTTAATTCATTAAATTATTATATTGCAATTTCATAATGTATTGATTAATTTATCATTTAAGTTAACTTGATTTTAATTATATTCACATTTTCATGTTATTTGTGTTATGTTAATGGATTTAAATTGACTTAATTAAATTCAATTTATGATTTCATTCTTAGTTTAGGTTGGTTTATTGCATGTTAAATTTTAATCTCTTGAAATGAAATTTTACCAATCTTAATCTTAGACTATTTCAATTGTTTAAGTTATTTAAGTATAATTAATTTAATCACCTTTTTTATGCTTTAGGGTTATATGACTTATTCACTTAGACAAATTTAGGGGATTTTCGTACAAATGAGTTTCACATTTAAATATGGACTTTAGAAGTTAATTAGTTTTGATTTTAATTAATTGATTAATTTATTATAGATTTCCTAACTTGATTATTCAGGGTTTGGTCAAATTTTATGTTCTTAGTTGTTTCATTAAGCTCTAAATGCATAATTATTTGAATTTCTTAACTTCAAAGGGTTAAAAAAATATTTAGCTATTCTAGTGTTAATTGAAATGTTTCAAGTTGATTTTATGACTTTTATAATTTTTATAATTTTCTGATTTAATATTTCATATATATTGATCGAGAGACTTGGAAATTTAATAACTTCCAATCCATATATCAATTTGTCTTGAAATGTTTATGGCAAAAGGGGTTCCTTGCCAATTTTATTTTCCTAAAGTTTTCCTTTAATCATGTGTATTTTAAGACTAATTAGATTTTAATTATTTCATTAAAACCTAAATTAAGCCTAAATTAGACAAAATTGATTGGGGGTTTTAATTTTCCTATATTCCTCTCTAGATGATGCATCCATAGAGGGTTAATTTGAAATTTTGGGGAATTTTATTGATTTGTTATAATTGTTAAGTTCAAATCATTTAATTTAATTAATTGCTTAATTATTCTATTTTGGGGATTATGAGGATTATGAGGTTCCAATAAGTTTTAATCATATTTTATCATCCCTTGATGTTCATTTTGATAATTTAAATTAATCATATGACTTTTCACAATTTTCAGAGCTTAAAATCAATTTATTTTACTAAATTAAGGACTATTGCTTGAAAATTTCATAACTTAAAATTTATCTATCAATAAATCTTGAAAAATTAGCCAAAGGTGTGTCTTATCCCTAATTTCAATTCCCGAAAGTTTAGAATTGATTGGATCATTAATTTGGGTTTAATTTAAATTTAATTATTTTTATTTAAACTTAAATTAACTCAAAATTACCTAATGAAAATTGGGAATTTTGGTTTTAATGAATTCATCTTACTAAGTGGAATCCATAGAGTCATTATTAATATTTTTGGTTGAATATTTTAATTTATATAATTTTGCAAAAAATTTTATAATGTTTAGAATTTTTTGAATTTAAAAAATTTGAAATTTTCTTTTTAATGGACGGCGTCACCCGGCGTCGATGTGGCGTCTCTTTCCGCATGTCAGATGTGGATTGGTCCACGCGGGATCCACATGGATCTCTAGTTAAAACAATGGCGGGACATGGTTTGATCCTGATCATTCAATCAAAAATCGAACAGCTCGGATCTTCCTATGGTTTCCTAGAGGGGATTCAATCAAACAGTCTGACTAAATCATGGTCGTCCATTCTTAATAAAAGGAACAGATGATGAAGATTATATCTCCTTTAAAGGTGGCAAGAACTGAGCATCATTTGTCGTTTGGGCTTGATTTTCGGTGATCTAGATCATGATTTTTCATGATTTTGATTGCAAAATAATCAAGGACTTATTTACAATCCATCTAAAGGACTTGATCTCACTTGAGATCAAGTTGACTTTAAAAAGGATCAAACTCAAATGAAAAGGAGGTTGTTTTGGTGCTAATCTCACTGGCGGCAATCTCAGGTGGTAAGGGTGATTCGAAAATGTTCATGGGAACGCGACGAACCTCTGGATGCTAGCAATTATATTGCCTCCCCGTGGATCAGTGTGGAGACCAAGCTACAGGCATTTTCTGATGGGTTTGATTGTTCTTCGATTTACCGACATTGTGGGGATGGGAGAAAGGGTGCGCCCATCTTCTTAGGAAGGTGATGGGATGCTCAATTGGGTCTGAGAATAGCTCTCCTTAATTTTGCCTCGAGAGGCTTTATGCATAGAGAGCTTACCTTGGTCGGCAAAGGTGATGGCCACCCTTGGAGGCTAGCTCCAAGGGGTGGTCAGCTAACTAAGATCAGTGCAAGGCATTGAAGATGAATTGGGGAGAAGGAATCAAAGAAGCATCTAGGATTGGGGAGGATTTTTGTTTGCATATTCCACTTCATTTCTCCATGTGCTATTTCCTTTTTTTGGATCGATTCTAGCCTCCTTATTACACCGAATCTTGGTTGGAAATCATCTTGAGCTCACCTTAGGATGAGTTTAGATGATTTGAAATGTGATTAATGAAAGCTTTTTAAGTTCACATTCTCATATTTAATGCATTTGGGATTAAATCAATTCAAAGTGAACCAAATGCATTTCTTTTGATTACTTGATTTTAGATGTAAGTAACAATCATTATTGATTGTCTAATGAAAGATTTATAAATCAATTGATCCATACCACATGAAAATTTGATGTCATTTAGGCTAGTTTTACCCATTTGACTTGAATGGGTCAAAGTGGATTTCCTAACCTTTTAGGACATTTTAGGATTTTGGCTTAAACTTAATTATGTTTAATTGGTCATTTATGATATTTTAGATTTATTGATTCCTTTGATATTAAATTGATTTTGATTTTATTTCAATTTGACCCATTTAGACTTAAATGGGTTAAGTTGAGTTCACTTAAGCCAAACAATTTGACATAATTAAGTTATATTTAGACTCCAATCATATTTAATCACATGTGTGAGATGATTTAGAGTGATCAATTTCTTCTGATTTGAGATTGATTTCAATTTTGGACCTATTTGACCCAACTTATACTTAATGGGCCAAGTTGGGTTCAATTGGATCAAATGAACCAAGTAGATCAAATTAAACCCAACGATTGGTTGCATGAGATTTCATTAGGATTTTCAATGATTTTGGACAATCAATTTGAGTCAATTTGGATTTTATTTGGTTTTGAATTTAAGATGGCTCATTTAGGCCAAGTTAGATCAAATGATCTAATTAGCCTAATTAAGGCCTTAATAGATTTATACTTCTCTAAATTCATGTTTAAACATGTTTACTCTATCATTTGGACAATTTAAAATGATTTCATTTAATCAAATTTGGGTGGGTTGACTATTGACTTGGTGGAACCCGCATAAGTCAAGCTATGTCAAGAAGTCGACCAAATTTGACCTAGATTTGAATTTGACTCCATTTATGTTCATGTTATGATTTTATGGTTTCATTTTATTTTGATTTGAATTTATTTTGATTTAATTTGGATTTCTTTAGGTTTAAGTGACTTAAGGGTTGAATAGGATAATTAGGTTAATTACCCTATTCATCTTAATTTAAGTTCAACTAGAATCAGATTTTAATTATTTCAGGTTTGGATTTAAATTTGGTCTAGGTTCATCCAATCCTATTGCGTAAGGTTAGACCCTAGAAAGATGCACTAGGTTACTAAGTAAAATATCCTATGTGTCTAATTAGAAGATTCTTAATCCAAAATTAGATGTCTTAGCACCTAGTTTCAAAAATGATGTAAACCTCATCTAAAAATGAGGTCAAAAAATGTGTTAGGTAATTCCGTTTAGTTCACGAACCATTTATTAAGCCAAGCTCAAGTAGCTCACGAGTCAGCTTGATTCACAAACCCAAATAATTTTCCTCTATTTTTGAACACAGCAAATAAAATCATTTATATTGATATTGTAATCAATCACTAACAGTTAACTTAATTTGATAAGTTATTTCATACCTAAGGCAATGATAACACAAAATAAATTAATAAATCGAAATTAAATAAATAAATAATGGAATAAAATATACCTTAAAAGTTAGGAAGTATTTCAAGATTATTTCAATCAAAATTGGAGAAAAATGTGGCTGCGCATATGATAACTGTGGCTAGGGCATCGAAAATAATGTAAATACATGATAAATTTTCAAAAATAAAATAAAATCTATAGGAAGGAGTTGCACCTTACAAATCACGAATAAATCGCATGAAATTTCACCAAAATAGGTAAGAAAATAGGACTGCAACAGCAGGTGACAAAGTGGCTCTTGGTTAGGGCAAAGAATAACGATCAGAACGTCTTATTTACAGTAACTGGTGACAATTTCTTAAAACTTGGCCATCATGAATTATTTTTACTTATTTATGATGGAAATAACCCGTGGATTAAATGACAGTAACATCAGCCACATAAAACCAATGGAAATTTCCAGTGTTTTTTTCCCTGGAGTACAATATGGATGACATGATTAAGAAGATTAAATTTACAATCTCTCAATCACTTGCCAAAGCAACTTCCCAATTGAACTATACTGTTAGGGTTCCTTACTGTCTTGAAAACCAAAAACACCTGCAGATATAATGAGATAATCAAGAAAATTGTAGGTTATATAAAATCTACAACCGACTTGAGTTCATCCATGCTTGCAAGTTAGCTTATAATCAATGTTTAAATTATATAAATATCATATGATACAACAACAACAACAAGCCTTAATCTCACTAAGTGGGGTCATATATCCTTCTGTATATCCGTATATACATTCTCATTTAATTCAAGTATCAAGGTCATTTTAATACATCTTAACCAAGTCTTTTAGGTCTACCTTTTCCTTTCTTTAACATGGTAAATCTAATGCATCTACTCTCCTAATCATCATTGGACGACCCGCTTTATGTAAATCATCTAAGGCGACTCTTTCTTGTCTATCTCATCTTTACTCTAACTTTTTTCCGAACATACTTATTTTATATTTTATCTTTAAGAGTAAAGTCACTCATCTACCTAAGCATCTTCATCTCTGTAATACTTAACTTAGTCTTATACTTCACTTTTATTGGCCAACATTTTACGTCAAAAGTCATTGCAAATAAATATCATACGATAGCTAGAGCAAATTGTATGGACATAACAAAATATGCATGCTTGGATTATCAGTAATAACAGATCTTATATGCAAAAATATGAAATATTTTTATTAAAATTAAAAAAAACATAAATTAAGGTGAAATAATAAACGATATGTGTCATGCATCCAGTACAAATATGTATATCCTATTGCTGGAAGGGCATCTACGTTTATTTAAATTATCCCGCTTACATCACCGAGCCTTGAAATAACAAACGTTGCGACAAAGAAATCAAGAATATGCTTTTATTTTTTAATGACCCTAAAATTGCTGGAGCCGTCTAATCAGGTGCGTGCAACGGCCGACGAGCGTGGCGGCAAGCTCGCTAAGGCACGCGAAAGCACTGGTTGCCGCGAAAGCGCGCAGCTGGCGGCAACCGCTGTCGGTGTGGCCACCGAAAGGCAACTGAGATGAGCATCGCATTATGCACGATTTTTTTTTTTTAATTTGGAAGTTAGGAGTGGAAACAAAAGCTTAATTATAAAGTTTAGTAATACGAATAGATACAAAGGAGCAGAGATGAAGATTACAACAACAATAATAACAATAAGCCTTAATCCCACTAGGTGGGGTTGACTATATGAATCCTTCGTCTCCATTGTGTCATATTATGTGCCCAAAATTAGGTTCTGTTTAAGTATCTAGATGCATTTTTTATACGTCTTAACTTAGTCTTTTTAGGTCATCTCTCGACCTTTCTTGCGTAAGTGACAATCTAATGCATCTACTCTCTGTCAGTTATTGAGTGACGCTGACTTTTATGTGGCCAAATGCCAGGCGACTCTCCAATCTTATCTATCGTTACTTTTTCCCAACATACTCATTTTGCATTCTATCTCTAAGGGTAAAGCCACTCATCCACGAGCATCCTCATCTAACACTTAACTTAGTCTTATGTTTCTCTTTTATTGGCCAACATTCGCACTATAAGTCATTGCGGTCTTACCACCATCTTATAAAATTTTTCCTTAAGTTTAAGTGGAACTTTTCTATCACATAATAGGCCAGATGCATTCCTCCACTTCAACCATCCAAGTTGTTCTACTAATAACATCTCCATCTATGTAATATCCAATTAATTATTTCCTAATTGCCTAACACTTTTGTTGTTACTGTAGCAAACCCACTTTACTAAGCATGCAGTGGCGGGATTAAAGCCTTCAATGCGCGTATGGCTGAGATCGACCCGTTCACCTATTTCATTTCCTTCCCTACCGCAGCCTCAGTCCTTCACGCTGCGAGTTCTCCTCCTTTCCCTTCCCTCGGTTTCCCGACGGAACCGGCCGTCAGAGGTCCAGATCGACTTTGGAAATGCGTCTGCGTAGATTCTGGGAGTTTCGTGAATCGATCATCGAGTGGGGCAGCGATTTAAAAGGAATTTGGGTAAGTTATGCAAAACATTTACTAAGTAATTGACTTGGGTTGTAGAAAAGAAAATAAAAGGGTAAAGTGGGGTTAACCGATTAGGCTAACAGCCAAGTGAAAGGGTTTTGGGGAGAAATTTGAAATGTTTGGGGAAAAGATAATATGTATGTGTGTAGTAGTATGAATGCGTTAATTTTGCAAACAAGAAATCTTATTAAGTTTATGTTAATTTAATCAGATATGTATTGGCGTTAGTAGATTACTTTGGAGTCGTACTCGATTTGCTTATGAGGATATATCAATTTCGTAAGATTGGTGTTAATTATGAGTTTCATTTATGAGTTGTATGTTATAGAAGTATTTAGAAGAATTATTTAATGATAGGTTGTGTACTCGAGGAGGAATCGTCGAGCACATCACGACACTGATATAGACACTGAGGTGAGACATAATTGCTAATTTAAATTCAGTTTCTATTCTTATGTATGCCACTGTTTCTACCACTTTGTATAAATTGTACGAATGACATATAGATATTTCTGTCATATTGTATGCAAATACAAATGTTTATTACTTGACCTAGTATAGATTACTGATTTATAATGATTATAAGGTAGTTAGTTCATAGCATATGATTTCATTGGGCATATAGAAATGTTTGACAACATGTTAAATGCAGTAATGTGATAAACAGGGAAATGTCAAGAAAATTATGATAGGAAGGCTATGTTATAGAAATCTACAGATAGGCAAAAGTTCTAATGAGATGAGCCGTGATTAGGGGATCTTAGTATCCCCCATTTTGAGGTTGGGGTCGTTAGTCCAACTAGTGTGAGGTGGGTAAAAGTATGGTTCTAGCCCCCGCCTTAACCTTGACTTTAAGTGACCGACAACCCTTATGTATGAAAGTCAAAACCTATGCAATTATAAATGACATTTCTAGAAAATGATTTGATATAGAACTGAAATGATTTTCATTAAAGAACTGCTCTTTTGACATTGACATTACAAGATGTACTACATCATATTGTTCGCTTATATTGTTACATTTCTGCGACCTATAGATATTGTTCGATTCAATGTTACAGACAGGTTTACCAATTTATAAATTTATATGTACATGCACGATTATTTCTACTATCTTGTACTGAGCTTACTTTAGCATTCTGGTCTCACTAAGCTTTAGCTTATGATGCTACCGTTGATAATTTCAGGAAAAGATGAGCTGGGTAGAAGCTAGTCTGTTTTGTTAAATTGTATAGTTTTGGGAAGCTTAAAGGCTTTTTTTTTGGGTACGTATAAATTAAATGTCTTTAGCTGCTCATATTTATTTACAAACTTAAAGATTTCATGCTTCCAAAGAATCGGTGATATGAATTAAGTAGTATATGAATTGCAAATATTTGTGATGATTTGATTAGATGCAAATTTTACTTGCTTTCGTTCAGTGCAGTTGGAATGTGTCTGGAATCTGTCCAATCGAATATCTATTACACTTGACGACTAGCATAAGGGAGTCATCCTGGGTGTAATGAAAGAAGTATCGAGCAATAAGGTTGAGATGATGAGCAATAGTAATGGAAGCATGATTTGGATTTAGGGATAAGTGTTGAATTGATCAATACAGAGCTATAGGACGATTAATTTTGGGTTAGGAATCTATATGTTCTTAATTTTACTCATGTATGATATTTAATAAATATGTATCATATAAATACTTTTATAATTACAGATTAATTTGCACAAGAAATGCCGAGAAAGGTTAAATGGTTGGTCCTCGACTGCAGACCACGTAACGCATCGGAGATAATTAGAGTGAAATACAACCTAGAGCAAGTGGTGAAGGTGATGAATTGCAAGGGTAGTTGATTTCCGTTGTTGATAAGCTAGCATCTATGGAAAAATCTGGTAGGCAGATCAGTTTGGTTGAAGTGGATCAACATTTGAGGATATTTCAAACGCTCAAATCACCGGATTCAAGGGAGCCGGTGATCCTATAGTGGCGGAAGATTGGTCTTAAAATTGGAAAAATTTTGGATGGGATGACCCCAAAATAGAAGAGTAGTATCGGCTACTTTTGTATTAAGGGGAGGCGAAAGGTGGTGGCTCAACAGGGAAAGATTTGACCTGATACCTATTACTCAGATCAAATGGGATGAATTTGTCAAAGTATTCAAAGATTGGTTTATTCCTCCATCACTTTACAAGATAAATTTTTCAATCTAACTCAAGGATCAAAACCCATAATGCAATATGAAGCCGAGTTCACTTCTCTTTCTAGATATGCTCCACATTATATCAGTACACAGGAAGAGAAATGTCATAGATTTTTGCGAGGCCTCAGAGATCAATTAAGGTTGGCATTAGCTCCATTTGATATCAGTGAGTTCTCAGTGTTAGTTGAAAAGGCTAGAAGAATTGAAAATGAGTTGAATTTTTCAAGCAACAAGTGGATTTAGGAGCAAACAAAGCTTTGAAAGAAGGCCGATTTGCCTAGAAATTTAAGTTTGATGATAGACAGAAACAAATTTAATTGGAAAAACCTATTTGTGATAAGTGTGAAAAGTGACATTTTGGTCAATGTATGGCTGGATCAGGGAGATGTTACAGATGTGGTCAGGTTGGACATCGTGCAATCGATTGCCCATTTGAGAAGAAGGACATAAAATCATACAATTATCAGGGACAGGGTTAACAAAGAAAATTTTTGGAAGCCAGGAAGCCAGGTAACACACAATTTTTGGGAAAACCTTCAATTCAAGAAAAAGGAGAAACTTTAAAAAAAACCCTCTGTAAAGCCGAGTTTTGCTCTCACCCCAGAAGCGAAGGAATCAAATGAAGTGGTGTCGTATGCTTCAAATTTCATCATTTGGGTTCAATTGCTTGATTAGCATTCGTTCATTTATTCCTTTTTTAGCTAGTTTATCGGTTGATACTATTTATTTCATACAGATTGAATGTGGTAATGCCTTGATAGTTTGAATACAAATAGGAAATATGTTGTTGACATTAACATTCAAGATAAACACTTTCCTACAGAACTAATTATCTTACCAATCAGACATTTTGACGTTATACTAGGTATGGATTGATTGATCAAATATTTTGCAACAAGTGAATGCTGGAAGAGGAGAGTGAAATTTTTCATGCCTGGCAAAAAATCATTTTATTTTTCTTGTGATAAGAATGCCGTGTCTTCTTTGATTAGTGCAATAAAGTTGAGTAAATATTTAAGAAGCGGTGAAATTGTATTTCTAGCCAAATTAGATGTGTTGAATAAGGAGGTGTTTGAACTGAAAAACATTCCCGTTGTTTCGGAATTTCCTGATGTGTTTCCGGAGGAATTACAGGTTGCCACCAACACGAAGTGGAGTTTGGGATTGATGTACAACGGTACAACTTCTACATAAATCTCCTTACAAGATGGCTCAAAGAATTGCGAGGAATTGAAGTGCCGTTGAATTGACGACAAAGGATTTATTCGAACTCACCGTGGAGTGCAGATATTTGTTAAGAAAAGGATGGGTCTATCGATTGTGTATTGATTGGAATTAAATAAAGTGACAATTAAGAACAAGTATCCACTATCGAGGATTGATGATTTATTTGATCGGTTGGAGGGAGAGAGTATTGATTTGAGATCCGATATCATCGTTAGAGTTAAAGATCTTGATGACTTTTGGAACCGTATGGATATTATGAATTTCTTGTTATGTCATTTAGTTTAACTAATGCTCCTGCAATCTTTATGGACTTAATGAATCGTATTTTCAAGCTCTTGGTGAACCAGTTTGTTATCATCTTTATTGATGATATTCTAATTTATTCTAAAACTGATGAAAAATATGCAAATCATCTGAGGATTGTTTTAGAATTGTTAAGATAAAATCAATTATATGCCAAATTTTCAAAATGTGAGTTTTGGATGCATAGCATCGCATTTTTAGGTCACATTATCGATTGCAAAAAGTTGATCCTCAAAAGTAAAAGCAATTTTAGAATGGTCCAAAAGAATGTTGAGTTCACGCTTTTACGAGGTTATTACAGAAGTTTGTTAAGAGATTTTCTCATATTGCAATGCCTCTATCTAATTTATTGAGAAAGGATGTCAAATTCCAATGGACAACTGAATGTGAGCAGAGTTTTCAAGAATTGAAAAAGCATTTGACCACCAGTTTTAGCTATTCCATCGATTCCAAATATTTAGTGATGCATCTTTAAAAGGCTTGGGTTGTGTTTTAATGCAAAATAGTAATTGCTTATGCTTGAGACAATTAAAACCTCATGAAAGAAATTATCCCGTGCATGATCTAGAGTTAGCAGCTGTGGTTTTGCTCTTAAAATTTGGAGACATTACTTATATGGAGTGAAATGCAAAATTTTTACTGATCATCAGAGTCTTAAATATATCTTTACACAAAAAAAAATTGAATCTAAGACAAAGAAGATGGCTTGAATTCATAAAAGATTATGATTTAGATATTCAGTATTGTCCAGGCAAAGCTAATGTGGTGGCTGATGCATTAAGCCATAAATCCATGGGAAATGCCAGTTGGATTATTACTCAAAAGTCAGAGTTGATCAAAGAATTAGAGGCTCTACAGCTAGAAGTTAGAATATTCAGTGATATTGGGCATTTATCTCAATTGATAGTGCAATCAACTTTATTTGATAGAATCAAAAGCTGGATCGTGGATATCGAACAAATCCATTAGTCGAGCGAAGATTGCGAGAGTATTATTGAATTCAATATAATGGTGATGCGGAGTTGAGACATAAAATTTTACAGGAGGCTCGTCAGGCAAGATATACTATTCATCTAGGTAGTTCAAAAATATATAAAGATTTAAAAACAACATTTTGGTGGTCAGGTATGAAGAAAGACATAGCTGAATATGTCTCTAAATGTCAAGCTTGTCAGATTGTTAAGGCTGAGCATCAAAGACCCGGTGGATTGTTACAGTCCTTACCTATACCTGAGTGGAAATGGGAAGAAATTGCAATGGATTTTGTTATGGGATTTCCTAGATCTAGGCAAGGTCGTGATAGTATCTGGGTTGTTGTGGATAGATTGAGTCAGCTCATTTCTTACCCATGAAATAGGCATTCATTGATAAATTATCCAGATATATGTTAAAGAAATTGTAAGACTTCATGGTGTACCAAAAGTGATCTTCGGCGAGATGGTAGATTTACTTCCAGATTATGGAAAGAAATTCAGAGAGGCTTGGGCACACAGTTACACTTAAGTACGACTTTTCATCCGGACTGATGGACAATCAGAAAGAACAATTCAAGTCCTAGAAGATTTGTTGAAACTATGTGTTTTAGATTTTGGAGGTATGGAAGATCATATTTCTATGCTATGATCGAGTTTGCTAATAATACCAATCTAGTATTCGATGGCTCGTATGAAGCATTGTATGGTCGAAAGTGTAGAACTCCATTAAGTTGGGTCGAAGTGAGGGAACGTTAGTCCGAGTTGGTTGATCAAGCTGAGAAAATCGATTAATTAGAGATAGATTGAAAGTCGCCGGATCGCCGTAAGTATTACGACTTAAAGCACCAGTAGAATTTTAAGTTGGAGAATTTGTATTTTTGAAAGTCAAACCTATGAAAGGAATTAGTAGATTTGGTCACGGAGGTAAATTAGCCCTAGGTATATAGGACCTTTTGAAATTATTGAAAGGATTGGCAATATGGCTTACAGGCTTGCCTTACCCAATGAATTGGCAAATATTCACAACATTTTTCACATTTTAATTTTGAGAAAATGGATCACAGATGCAGAGCAGAAAATTCCATATACAAAGTTTGAAATACAACCAGATTTGACTTCTGCATTGGAGCCAGAAAAGATTTTAGAATTTGATGTAAAGAAATTACGAAATAGACAAATTTTTATGTTATTAAATGGAAGCACAGACCAATCAAAGAAGCTACTTGGGAGGTTGAGCAAGAGATGAGGCAGAAGTTTCCCTTCCTGTTTGAATGATTTAGAAGAAATTTCGAGGACGAAATTTTTTTTAGGGGGGGAGGGAATTGTAATATCCAATTAATTATTTCCTAATTGCCTAACACTTTTGTTGTTACTGTAGCAAACCCACTTTACTAAGCATGCAGTGGCGGGATTAAAGCCTTCAATGCGCATTATGGTGAGATCAAGTTCACCTATTTCATTTCCTTCCCCACCGTCGGTCCTTCCTGATTTCCTTCACGCGAGTTCTCCTTTCCTTCCCTCGCCCGCCGACGGAACCGCCGACCATCCGTGAGGTTGCTTTGGCGGAATCAACGTCATTGTGATTGCCTTGGGAGTTTCATGAATCGATTATTAGGTGAGCTGATTTAAAAAGGAATTTGGGTAAGTTATGCAATCCATTTACTAAGTAATTGACTTGGGTTGTAGAAAAGAAAATAAAAGGGTAAAGTGGGGTTAACCGATTAGGCTAACAGCCAAGTGAAAGGGTTTTGGGGAGAAAATTGAAATGTTTGGGGAAAAGATAATATGTATGTGTGTAGTAGTATGAATGTGTTAATTTTGCAAACAAGAAATCTTATTAAGTTTATGTTAATTTAATCAGGTATGTATTGGCGTTAGTAGATTACTTTGGAGTCGTACTCCAGTATTTCGAAAGCTTATGAGGAGATATCAATTTCAGGTAAGATTGGTGTTAATTATGAGTTTCATTTATGAGTTGTATGTTATAGAAGTATTTAGAAGAATTATTTAATGATAGGTTGTGTACTCGAGGAGGAATCGTCGAGCACATCACGACACTGATATAGACACTGAGGTGAGACATAATTGCTAATTTAAATTCAATTTCTATTCTTATGTATACCACTGTTTCTACCACTTTGTATAAATTATATGAATGACATATAGATATTTCTGTCATATTGTATACAAATACAAATATTTATTACTTGACCTAGTATAGATTACTGATTTATAATGATTATAAGGCAGTTAGTTCATAGCATATGATTTCATTGGGCATATAGAAATGTTTGACAACATGTTAAATGCAGTAATGTGATAAACAGGAAAATGTCAGGAAAATTATGATAGGAAGGCTATGTTATAGAAATCTGCGCAGATAGGCAAAGTTCTGACGAGATGAGCCGTGATTAGGGGATCTTAGTATCCCGACTTTGACATTTTGAGGTTGGGGTCGTTAGGCGTCCAAGGTGTCATGTTGGGTAGTAGTATGGTTCGGCCCCTTACCTTGACTTTAAGCCGTGACCTATGTATGAAAGTCAAAACCTATGCAATTATAAATGACATTTCTAGAAAAATGATTTGATATAGAACTGAAATGATTTTCATTAAAGAACTGCTCTTTTGACATTGACATTAATACAGTATGTACCTACATCATATTGTTCAGTTATATTGTTACATTTCGCACATATTGTTCGATTCTGATGTTACATTCTTGTAGCATTTGCCGGTTTGAAAATTTACATGTACATGCGATTGTTTCTCTCTTGTCTTGCGAGCTTACTTTAGCATTCTTGTCTCACTAAGCTTTAGCTTATGATGCTACCGATTGATAATTTCGGAAGAAGGCGGGTAAAAGTCTATTTTATTGAATTGTATAGTTTTGGAAAGCTTAATCTCTTTTTGGGTACGTACAAATTAAATATCTTTAGTTGCTCTGTATTTATTTACAAACTTAAAGATTTCATGCTTCCAGTAATTGTGATATGAATTAAGTTAAGTAGTATATGAATTACAAATATTTGTGATGATTTGATTAGATGCAAATTTCACTTGCTCGTTCTGCGTTGGAGCGGTCTGGAATCGTGTCCAATCGAAGTCATCCTATTATTACACTTGAACCCCTAGCATAAGGAGTCATCTGGGGTGTGACAATCTATTTCACCATCATTTTGAATAATAGAGCCTAAATATCTGAATCTCACTCTTATTAATGACTTGATCACCTAAAGTCACAACACTACCACTAAAACTTCTACAACTAAAATTACACTCCATATATTCAATTTTAGATCTACTTAATCGAAAACCTTTGGACTCTAAAGTTGACCTCCATAATTCAAGTTTCGTTGGACTCCTCTCTAGTCTTATCTACAAGAAGAATATCATCGAAAAAGCATACACCAAGGTACATCTTCTTGTAAATGCCTCAGAACATCCATAACTAAAGTAAAAAAGATAAGGGCTTAATGTTGATCCTTGATATAATCCAACGAAATAGGAAAATATTTTGTCAATCCTCCTTGTGTTTGGGCACAAGTAACTCTAGTATACATATCCTTAATGACTTGAATATAACCAATATTAACTTCTTTCTATTCTAGAACTCTCCAAAGAACATCTCTTGAGACTTTATCATAAGCTTTCTCTAAATCAATAAATATCATATGTAGATCCTTCTTATTTTCTCTATGCTTCTCCATCAAACCTCTTAACAAATGTATAACATCCATAATAGATCTACGGCATGAAACAAAAGCGATTGTGAGAAACTTGTACCTATGCTCAATTACTCTCTCCCATAATTTTAATGTATGGTACATTAACTTAATTCCTCTATAATTTGCACACTCTTGTGCATCACCTTTATTCTTAAATATAAGAACCAACAAACTCTTTCTCCACTCATCTGGCATCTTTTTAGTTATTAAAATAACATTAAAAAGATTTGTAAGCCAAAAATTCCTTGATCTCCTAAACATTTTCACACTTCTATTGGAATATTATCCGGTCCTACTGCTTTAAATGAGGTAAAATAAATAAATAAAAAACTTTATCTTATCTGTAATTGGATTATTGTATAAAAAAATAAGATTTAGCTTGGAAAATACATGCGAAACCTGATTCGAATTGTCAGGATGATGAATCGTTTGATGTTATTCTGTATTTAAGTGAGGTAAAATGGATTGAACATAGTTTGAATTAGTTTGAACTTGAATAATGTCAGATAGAGTTCTAGAATTCTTAAGATCTTTAAGCTCTATTTTTTTAGTTTAAATGTAAGTCCAAGTCCCATTTGATATGAAAAAAGGGTATATTTACAGTTTTTCAAAGTGATAATTTAAGAAATTAAGCCAAAAGTTTGAAATTTTTCATCTACTAGCTTATGTTGATTTATTTGACTATAAACTATTTTTTCATCACCTTTTTATTTGCTAAATTTTGATATAAATATATTTTTTAGTTTTTAAATGCTAATCTCAAAATTGATTGATATAAGATTTATTGGATTTCTTATGTCAAAACAATAAATACGTGAGAATCAAAGTTCATTTGATCTTTTAATTATTATCAAAAGATTTTTAATTATATTTTACGTGCATGATTTAGGCTCATTTGGACTAGGATTAGATCATTTTTAATGTAATTCAGTTTGTCTCATTGAGATATTTAGTTTGATTATTAGTTTTTAAAACGAAATTTTAGATGATTTGAAATTTAATTATGAAAGTTTGCTATTCAAATATTGCATCTAAATTCATGCTTAATCAAGTGAGACAATTTAATTTTAATTAAGACCAATTTATGATAAAGTTTATATTATTATTGAAAGGAACACCCAAATTTTAATAAGTTAACTTCTTAATTGACTAATTATAACAAAACTTTAATAACAACTTACACACACACACACATAAACATCTATATACATATATACATTTGTACGTATTATAATTTAGGTTCCATAATTAATCACAAAGAATGATTTGTCTACTTCTATCGTTAATACTATAATTTAGGTTAAGACTTAATTGTAGAAAAAAAAACATTGTTTAGTTGTGTTTTATTTTTATTTTTCACACACACAAGCATGTGAGATTGGATGTGTACTCTTTTATTTTCATAATATATTTTTTGACAATAAGTGAAAACATCATATATGGTGTTTATAAAGTCATTAGACACTAATTTCTCAGACATAAAATTAAACATATAATAGAATATATTTCTTAACATAAATGATAATTTTTGTGATTAAAAAATAAAAGATAGCAAACAAAAATAAATCTAACAATTCCTTTTAAGTAATAAAAATTATATGCATTATAATGGATATGTTTGAGAACATAGCTCTTGATATTCATTCATTGTCAACTTAAATGAAAAAAATCATCATATTGTTAACTTTAATTGAATTAAGAGTGTTAAACACATTAGATATGATAATAAGGTAGGGTCAAGCCATTTACTACAATTTAAATCATGATAATGTTTTATCTCCTATTTACAATCATCTTTCTAGCACTCATAATAATGTTAGAAGGATTACATATAATAATCTTAATGGTATAACTGAGCTTTTAAAGATTTGATGGCCTTCATGATTGCATTAAAAACATAATATATGTATATGTTATTTAGATACTTTTATGTTATCCAAAAAAGTTCTTAGTCAAATAATAATATATTCTTACTATATTTACTATCAAAACATAAGAGACCAGCCTTGTTTCTTTGTTATCAACTTTTATAACTATCTAATATAAATCATATATCAAAGTTCCTTTAATCTCCCAAAGGTAGACTACCCTTATATTATATTTTATTAGAATTATGAATAAAACATGTAATTTTTTATTGTTTCATTTTTCCATAGTATGTGATGGCATTACCTCCACTTTCATTAATCAATTTCTTACATGGCTAGGCTTGGCTCTATCCTTTTATTATACCATGTCCAAGATTTATTCCAAGTATGTCTTCATTTAACCACAAGGTTAGTTAATATGCGTTCAACCATATGTTGAATGAATGATTTTTCATGGAATATTTAGGTACTATATTGTCATTGTTAGCAAATTTGCATAGCTTAACTCTATAATCCACCCTAATAAATGAGTGAGAGTATCTCCTCCTACCCTCCAATGATTTCACCACCACCTTAATTTCTTAATATTTTGCATTAAATAAGGCATCTTATTGGTTATGAGAATAGTTTTGTAGCTTTAATCTCTCTTTCTCTTCATAATTATTTATTATTTAAATTTTGACTCATTTATGACTTCTTCTTTTATTTTTAGCTAATTGTTTTCTAATTTCTTCACTGACACATTAAGGCTTGGTGTCTTGTAGCATTACTTCTTAGTCTAATGTCTTACACAATCATTTTTAGAAGTTGATTAAATTAAATCATTTTATTTTTTTGTGATTAAAATGAACCACCATCTTATTGGTTATAAGAATAGTTTGATGGCTTTAATCTTTCTCTCCATAGTTATTTCTTATTTTTAATTTTGACTTATTCATGACTTTTTTTTTATCTTTGGCTATTTTGTTTCCTAGTCTTCTCAATGCTTGCTAGCTAGTTGCATTGCTCTAGTTTAATGTCCCAAATAATAAAATTTAAAAGTGAATTAGTTTATTTATTTTTATGTATTTTTTTAAGATTAAAAAGTACCATCCCACTTTATGGTTCCTTAATTTGTGATGTTTTCTTGCTCCTGATTGGCCTATTTTTTATCCATAATTTAAGGTTTTTTTTTCAATCTCTTCATTATAAGGTTAAGGCTTATTGGGCACTTGTGTTACTCCTTAGTTTGGTGGCATGAACTAACCCTTTTTAAAATATTACTATGCTAAAATATATTCTTTTTTGTTATCATGAAGAAGTATTTATATTAGTTTGTGCCCTTTCAGTTGCATTTGCTTTCAAGGATTTCTTTTTTAATAAAAACTAATAATTTTTTATTATCATAAAAATATCTAATGATTAAATTCCCATATCGATTATCCATTAAATATTTAACTCCTTTATAGAATTGCTCATGAAAAAGAAGAGAGTTGATACATAACATAATTGTAAGTTTTAAGATATTTTGTCTATGAAGAAGAAAAGGTCCAGATTATCATTATTTTATAAGCTTCATAAAGTAAGAGAAGGATTTAAATGGTTCCCAAAAGTTTGGATTAAAAATATTATAATTATTTTCTTCAAAATAACATCAAGATATTTTGTCATTTAGTGAAAAATATGAGCTTTGTTAAGCCATATAAGAAAATTTTGAAGTATTTTCTCTTTCCTTCTTATGAATAGGAGTCCCCTTTTCATGGCATAACACCTTCATGCATGATAATTTTATTGAAAATTGTTTATCTCTCCTTTTCATAAACTATGGCAACTCATAAAGAAATGAAAGCTTAAAATTTAAAATAGAAGGAATCAAAGTCTTGAATTATAGAGAGTTTACACAAATGGAGCTTTAAATGTAAGAATTCCTAAATATTTTGGCCAAGCATTATTCTTTTTCTCCTTTCCATAATTTTTGGTGCTCATAAAAAAAGTTTGAAGTTCAAAAATAGAAAAGACCATGGATTAAAGTAATGAGAAGTTATATAAAAATCAACAAAGAATTAAGAAAATAAAATAAAATTCAAATTAGGACTCAATGCATGACAAATTTTGACGAGAACAAGGCTTAAAATAGAAAAAATTGTACAAAATATGGATTAGTGAAAAAAAAAATTCAAAATACAAATTAAAAAGAGATGGCCAATGCTTTATACATTTTTTATGAGAAGTATATGGGAGACCCCATAAGTAATTTTATTTTATTATTTTATTCACGTAGTTAACATGAAATGTTTATAAATATGTAGGATGTACAATGCTTTATACATTTTTTTTTACTTTTGAAAAAATATTTATAGTTTATTTTAATCTTGAATGAAGCATATAAATTTTTTATGGTTCTATTTCTTTCAATAATTACATTATCACTAATCATGAAAATGATTTACACATATCATTATCTTCACTCTCGACAAATTCATTTCTTATATGTGTAGGGGTACCCTTTTTTTCCACCACAATCATGATCCACTCCTAGCAAGTCTTCATTCAACTATAAGATTGGTTAATGTATCTTCATCTAATGTTGGGTAAATGGCTCCTGATAAGAATATTTAGGTATTCCGTGGTCATGATTTATAAATTACTTATGGCTTCACTTAATAATCCACCCTTCATAATAAAAATAATGAAGTTATTTCCCCTAACCCTTTCCTACATCTACCACCATCGACCATCCTTATTTCTTTTAATATAAAGAATCTAATGACCCATTACCTTATTAATAAATTAACTACGTGTATGACATAAAAAAATTTAAGTAAATCAAAGAAAATTTAAGTAAACCAAGATTAATCTTCACTCAAATGAATTGATTTTCTACTTGAAGTAGTTTATCACTAATTATAGGAGTCTTCTCATGTTTATTAATTACCAATTATAATGGCTAATACTTATTTGCAAGCATGGACCTTAAAACCTTTTGTTTGGTCTTTTTTTTTTACCAGTTGATCTTTTTTTCTATCCATAACTATCATACAACTATGATATCCATAAGGCATGCATTATATATGACAGAGATAATAACTTCTATCTCTCTTTCATTTAATGACTAGATAATGTTTGAGAATATAGTGAGCAACACACCATAAATTTCTTCAATACTACCCCAAAATATTATTTGCAATGCCATCTAAAAATGCCATTGGATTTATCATTATATGCTTATATTATGTGCTATAGTTGCATTTGATGCAAGCATGGTTGAGGACTACCCTACTTGTCTCTAACATTCCCATTTAATCTCTTAACTACCAAAGAAGTATGTATACCTAAATTACTTTAGCTACCTAATGATAATTTTATAAGTTATTAAAATTTTTGACTTCCTCTTTTAATATTTTTCATGTAAAAATCTAACTTTTTCATTAATTATGTATATGCATAACTTTAAAAGTGAATCATAAATCGCTTGACCTTTCTTATCAAATTTTTTTTTTTTGAACATGTAATGCTAGTGTTATGATTTTTTTTTTTTGATATTTTAACTTCTATATAAGTTACTACAAATTAGAACTTGTATGTTTAGATGATGAAAAAACATCTTTACAATGCTTGGATGGATGTGATTATGCACACTAATTGAAAAGAAACAAATATCGATAATATTTTCAAGAAAAAAATTTCTCTCAAAAACATAGATAGATTATCAAATAATATCATTTGACATTAATTAAATTTATTGATGATTATAAATGCATACTTCATTAATAACTCTTATAATTAATAATCTATTGATGAGTCAACCTAGGTCACTACTTGGGTTGTTTAAGTAAATCATTATCAATACATTAATACTAATATATCATAACTAAAATACAAAAATAATTAATGATAAGCTATTTAGTAGATAAATATTTTAATAGCATAGTGATTTTACAATTATATTACATAAATAGTTAAAATAATCCACAAACAGTTATATGTAATACCTTATAGTCATATATGCTCCATCTAATTAAAATAATTCTTTGGAGTTATTCCATCTACAATAAGTTTTTCAAGTTACAATTCATCTAAACACCATATAAAAGAAGTAATACATGCATGCATTAGGTTGATCTTCTTTAAGATCATCTTCTCATTTTGTAATGTGCACCATAAAGATCAACTTGCCAATCAGATAAGATGTTCAACTGTACTCGAATAAGTTGATCAAAGATAATAAAACTAATTCTAAATTTTACAAAAGAAGAGGGGGATAAAATGCAGTAATGACATGCAAAAAAAATAACTTGAAATAAAAGATGTTGTTCACCTAAAAAAAATATAATTTTTGTTCTTCTCGCCACAACGTGACAACGTTGTATTCAGGGCGCGCAGTGTTACCCTAGCCTTCTAGAAGGATAACTACTCACGTCAAAATTAGTCTGATGCCATGCCATAATCTTAAGAGGAGCTACATCGGCTATTGAGAGGGAATAGTTACAAGGAACACTGTTATAAATAGCAGTATTCAGCCCCTGCTTTTCTTCCACTTTTTTCTCTCTCCGACCACTCTTACTCTCACTGCACTCCAACATTACACTCGCGCTCCCAGTGACCTTCTTTTGTTCTAAGACACTTTGTTCACTTCAGGTAAAATATTAATGTCATTTTACCTTTAAAAAATATGTTAAATCATAATCCTACCATTGATCATGGATCTAATGATAAAAAAAATATTGTAGATTTGAAGACCTACCGTTAAACTTTATTTTGATCAAAGATGAAAACCCCTTCCCTCTATCAATCTTAAATCTGAAACAAGAGAGAAGAGTGTTTCACACTATGATTTTGAAATATAGCACTGTTAAGGCTAAATGCTACCAAATTTCTTACTCATGGTGTCTTGATGCTGAATATTAGTGCCGCAACACTGTGCTCTCAGGGATTCCCATTATAATAGCTAGTGCCATGGCACCAAAGAACTAGCACTGAGGTGCCTTACTCAAATCGCCTTAGTACCATAGTGCCATGCTCACTTGGCACAAGAAATATGACTTAGAGAATATCTTTTGATAAAATTCTCGAGCATTGCAATGCCATAAGGCCAACACCTCGATACTCTATCTCTCTAACACAAGTAAAAAGAGTTTAGAAAAAATTTTGGCTAAGGGGAAAAAATATCACCCCAACTCAATGGCCCATCAGTTGCTGGTTATCGGGTTTTCATTACGTTCCTGAGGGCTTGTCACTTAGATTTAATTTTTTTAGATATGTTAGAATATTTTTTATTTAATCTTGGAGCGATAAATCAACAATACTAATCACATACAAATATATAACATAAAAATATTAAAAAGGGAAATTTTATTTTTAAATTCAAGAAATTATAAATTATAAAAAAGAAAAAAGTATAAAAAATGGGGAAAACTAATAATCATATTCGTCACTCTCTTCTTCTTCCTATTCTTCCTCCTCTGTGCCTGATATTGGCGAGATAATTACATAAGGCTAATACTAAGGTACCGAGGTTGAGGTAGAGTGGCACGTGAGCCTTCACTCACTTCAAATCACGACCCAAATCCCCTAATTACCCTCTTCATTAGAGGAGCCTTCTGAATGAGTTTTTCTTCATCAGGCTCTCTTACTGCTCCCGCCGAGGCATGTAAACCATAAATCAAGAAGAATGATCGTCCTCGATTACAAATAGAATTATAAATAACTTTCCTGATATCATTCGTAAATCTCTTTGAATAGTAAAATTCAAAATAGTTGTCTCTTTGGTAACCTCACTAATGTTACCAGTGGACATAAGCTTGCCGGAAATGAAATATTACCAAGCCTTAGATTCAGCACTGAGACTGGTAGCAAGAAAGTTGATAATTCTTTCCTCATATCATTTTCATTGCACATTTATATTTTTGCAAAAAGAAAATGGAGAATCTCATCAAAATCAGAATCATTATAATAAGCAAGATATTGATCATAATCAATATCTTAGAGATTGCAATATGCATTAGTAGCACTATTGTCAAAACATACTAGTTTCACCCGAAAATATGCTTTTTGTACGGGTTTTCTCATGCATTAACAAAGAACTTGTGCACCACTGGGACAATGCATGAGCTGTTGTCGTAGGCCAATTTGGCCCAGCCTCATCTCACGATTACTCCTTTGGCACTATCGTCGAGATCCTGAAAGCTCCTCTTCAGGATCAAGTGTTTGTGGATGAGGGCATGTTGATACCGCTCCTTGGCATCAACGTTGACAAATCTGTCAGCACCGCTGCATGCCAACATTGATCAATTATTTCCTCAATTAGGTTCTAAAATATAAATCAAATCTACATTCAAATAATCTTAACCGAAGCCAAATCAAACCAAATCCAAATCTAAGCCATGTGATCTAATTCAATGCACTTAGCCAAATCTCCATTCAAATCAAACCCAAGTCAATTGATTTTTACATAAATCAATCATATCTTCAATCATCTTCACAAATATAAATGAACTATACATCTAAATCATTAAAACTTAATCAAACTGTTCTCTAAGCCTTATGACCCACCTTCATGAGCTTAGCCAAATTTGCCTTAAATTCAAACCAAAATCAATTGCTTTTCTCATGAATCAATCATTCCTTCAATTACCTTTTCTCAAATAAATCAAAACTCATCCAAACCCAAATCAATTGTATTTGAATCTATATATCAATCCCAAATCCATATATAAACTTAACTAAATTCAAATCAAACCAAAATTAAGCCAACTAAACTCATTTAGGCTCACTTGACCCAAAGTGACCTAAGGGGCCCATTTGAGCCAAACTTCAATTCAACCCAAATGGGATTGAACCAAGCCAACCTAAACCTCATACCATGATTTTTGACCACCTTAGGTTGATCAATTATCAATAATTGGATCAAACCAAGTCAACTTGGTCATGTGATCAAGTCAACCCTCTTAACCCATATGAACCAAACTAGTCAAATTATAGCCTAAACCAAATCCATTGAAACCAAATATTCATACCAGCCCAAAATCGATGTTTGAACATGACTTGACCTTCAATTGAGCCAAACCAAACCTAATTGACCCTTTGATTCAAGTTGACCCAATTCGACATAAACGATCGAATTGGGTCAAATAATAACCTAGCCTAAATTGATTACAACCAATGTCTCAATTCCAAATTGATTGTTGAACTTGACCAAAACTCCAATTAAACCCAATTTGACCAAATGTACCCAATTAACTTATTTAGCCCAAGTTGACCTAAAGGGTCAATTTGGCCTAAACCTTAACCAAATCTAAATTAATTCAAACCAAAGCCTACAATCATCTTCAATTGGTCAATAAAACCTAAACCAAAACCTAACCCAAGCTAATTTGGCCAATTCAATCAAATTGGTCAACTTGACCCATTTGACCCATTTGATTCCAAATGAGTCAAAATCAAATCCAAGCCAAATTAACCCAAACTAATTGGACCAAAATACTTCAAATCATCATTTGAACCTAACCCAAGCCTTAATTTGACCCTATTTGACCAATTGGTCAACCTAAACCAACCTAGCCCAATTTGACCCATAAGAGCCAAATTGAGCCAAACCCCTTTGAACCAAGCCATGACCTACTGAAACCAGTCCCAACCCACCTTGGGTCAGGCCTAAACTAGCCCAACCAGAATTTGGTTCAACCTAAGGTAAATCCCCCTTAGATTCTCCTCCTCACATGGGTTTTAGCCAAAATTAGTAAAGTCCACCCTCACCTTCCCATGTGGTAGCCTCAAACACCTAAAAATGGAGCCTAATCTACTTACCTAACCTAACCCAAGTGGGCTAGGTTGGCCTTGGACCAAAGGGAGGTGAGTTAACCCACCTCTCCACCATGGCCAACCCAATAGATCCCAACTTGAGGGCTGGTGCCTTGAGCCACTAGCCATGCACTCCACCATCCCAATCGAGCCACGTGGACTTGACCCTGACCCCTCTGATGGTAGGGCGGTGGCGGCGGCCATCAAATCAATCCAGCCAGATCCAAGTGAGTGAATATACCCCTCATTTTAATTAATTCATCACGCGCAGAGAGCTTCTAGAGACCTTTTTGAGTTCCCCTTTGAGTTCCCTGAGCACCCTAAGCATCCTCGACACTAGATTCTATCGAGGCGAAATAGGACACCCGTTACTTCAATCTAACTCCCTCATTTCTTCACCAAACTCAAATTAACTTCACACACACCTTCCCCATGCCTCATCGAGCAAGAACGAATTGCCTCCCGAGCCCTCCAACCACCAGAAGTCTATGTTCAATCAAAGCCGACCTCCAAATTGATGGACCTTGGTCCACTAAGTGAATGAGGGGAAATTGGCTTGCATGCTGCTCAATAGGGCTTTGTCTCCACTAGATGAAGCTTCCTCAATCAATTGTACCCCGGGTCTTGAGCTCTAATTTCTCAAAATCGTGATTTTCTGAAAAAAAAATGATTAGAGCTTTTTAAAGGAAAGTTGCATGCCATGTGATCTTGACCGTTAGATCCCTTCAAATCCTTCGTACAAAGGTGTGTGATCCATTTTGAGTCGATCCGAGCTCGGATCGACCAAGGAATGGCAAACGACCTCCGTCTTTCATCGCTTGCAAGAAAATGGATCATGCATCGTTCATTCGGCATGATTGAAATGGACGGCAGTGATTATTTGCTATTTAAATCTCGATTTAATCCCTTAAGGAACCACTAGTTTGATCTGCATCATATGATCTGAGATCGGATGGCGGAGATGAAAGCGCATCCACCGTCAGCCAAGTTAGCGCTGAGTTGGACATGTTTAAATAGCCAATCCTAGGACACCACGTCAGCAGTCCACATGGCACCGACGGGATTAGGCTTTAATTAAGGCTACTTAATCATTTTAATGTCTAAATCTTTGAAAATTCATAGTAAATCATAGAAAAATCAAAATATATAAATAAATATTCATTTTAAAGGTATTTCAGAGGAGAATCCTTTAAAATTAATTCTAAGTGGTTTTTGAATAGTAACTGAGGCTTAATTAAGATTTAATTCAAAATTTAATTAGCTTAATTACTCATTAATTACTTAGGCAATTAACCCTAAACTTTATGGGTTCATTAAAGGGAATGATCTCTGCCTCCCCTAATTTTCCTGGGAATTGGTGCATAAGTAATTAGGGTAATTAACTTTAGTTAGCTTAATTACCTTCTAATCTAATTAATTAATCAATTAATCCATTAAATAGTAACATTAATCAATTTTAAATGATAAATATCATAGACCAACAATGAATGAACAAAAGAAATGGTTAGCCCCCCACCCCACCTCCTCCCCGTCAATCATTTTTCCAAAGTTCATTTCACTTGCAATGAATTTAATTAGTATTAAAGAATAATCAAATTACTTTAATTACTTAATATTTAATTAACCAAATTAAAATCATAATCACATCAGAACATAATTGATTAAATCATGGGTAGGTCTTTAGGTTTTTAATAACTTAAATCCACTTAGGGAAATTATGGTTAATCTACATGTGTGGGGAAATCATAAGAGTACTTAATCTAATTAACCATTAATTATGAGCTAATTGCATTAGGGCCCTCTTATTTCTTAGGATCATTAGTAATTTAATTTTCAATTCATATGCATATCATGTTGGCTCATAATTATTTGGATAATTATATTAAGGTAATATAGGAAATGATTAATTAATGTATTTAATGCATACTACAACCTAATTAACTCATAAAATCAACTTAATTATATTTCATTAAGCCAAGTTCATTCACTGATATGGGAATGGGTTAGGATTAGGTTTTTTTCCACACATTCTTTAAATTAAATTAAAACATGAAGTTAAAAGTGGTAATGAAAAGCTTTGGTTTACCTTAAATGGAATTATTTAATATGATTGTCCTTAGGAATTAATTTAATTGAATGAGATTATATGTTTATATTTATATTTTCCTTTTCAATCATGTTAAATATTGTATGTCATTTGATTTCATGCATTCATCTCTTTTCAAAATTAATTAAATCAAATGATTTTCTTTTATGTAAGCTTGTATGTGTTGGATTAATGCATAATATGTGTGGCTATTATTACTAATAAATTCAAATTACTTTTCAAAGTTTATAAATCAATTACATTGATTAGAGTGATAGTAGTTATGAATACATATAGGTTTTACATGTGCTTAAAGCTTAGATATGTGAAGTAAAGCTCTCTCACTTCTTTGATTCATATGTAGTTTTACATGTATTTAATATTAATAAGTATATAGTTTGGACATCCCGAGAATATGAGGCTTTAGTTAGCCCCTAAAGAGGTCAATTGATTACCTCACTTTCCTGGTTAACAATGACACGTACTTATTTGATTTCATTTACATGTATTTATACATTAGGATTTGAACTAGAACTTTAATTCACATATATAAATGAATCAACCAATTAAAAATACTATCTTTGAATGGTTTTTTTTTCTTTATTTATGTATACATTCATGTGTATTTAAGAAAAATGAGTATATTGTTTGGAAATCTTAGGAATACGAGGCTTTAGATAGCCCCAAGGAGGTCATTTGGTTGCCTCACTTCCCTGATTAATAATGACATGTACTTGTTAATGTATATATACATGTGTACGTATATGTGGTTAGTGAATGAAAATCCCTCTTTCTATTGAAATACATGCATTCATGATTGGCTAAGTGATTGGATTAATTAATCATGTGACTTAGAGTTTTTTTTCTTATGTTTATATATGCAAATTTACATATGTTTGAATGCAAATGAGTATATGGTCTGACATCCTGGGAATATGAAACTTTAGCTAGCCCCAAGGAAATTGTTTGATTACCTCACTTCCCTAGTTAATAATGACACGCTCCCATCTAATTTCATCCCTATGTATTTTTGTATGAATTTGGATAGAGCTTTAATTAACAGTTATTAAATAATTCAATCAAATGCAAACATAAACTTCAAATATATATATATATATATATATATATGTTCATCATCTATGTGTTCTAAAACATGTTGTGTGTGTAGGTATACTTAAGATCATATCATATGTATGTTACATGTGATGGAAATGAATAATTTAATACATATCATGTCATAATAATTGAATTAGATTAATATTAAGAAGCCTTCCATATTAAATAAAGTCATTTAAAGTCAACCCAAACTTAGGACTAATTAAAAATTATTTAATAAGCCCAAGAGAATTAAATCAAATTAATATGCTTTAAAATGACTTAAGGTAGGGATGGAAGATGGTAACCTCTTCCTTCTCTTTACAACACTTAGTTGTTAAGTGTAAATCACATGAAATAAAATAAAATACACATTAAAATTCACAAATCAATTAAGCAACCTCAAGTGAAACCAACCTTCATGTTAACATGAATGTTTTCTACACTTAAAAAAATATGACTTTAATGCTTAGTGAAGACATACCACACAAAGCCTTAACACACACATTAAAATTAAGTAACCACTTCTTGCTATAAGTTAGGGTGGTGTATGATGTGATGTATCCTTATTTTATGATGTAATATTTTAGAGTGGATGTTAGGTCGCTCTTAGCATAATCATATTTTATGCAGGGGGTTGTGCTTAAGGGGATGCTTAAAAATAAATATAAATGCTCTACTTGCAGGTTGCTTAAACCCCTAAGCATAATCTAAGTTCGAATATGTGGGCTTGGTTACCCATGTGTAGGGTGTTAAGTATAAATTATAAATATAATTGCTTGGTATTATATGTATGTTTGGCTAATCTCTATTTTGCAAGTGTAGTTAGATTTACTTTTTTTATATTAATGTAACTTTGCAATAGAAATTAGGATTAGTGTTATGGGGATTAAGATGAGCAAAGGCTAGAAGGCTTAGTCTTGAGAGTCCTTGTGATGCCTCTGGAGCAAAACCAAATCAGAAATGAAGGACATGGAGACATGAAAAATGACGACCCCTATGCAATGTTTTCATTCAAATTATAATTATTCTTTCATATACTAGGTTGAATAAAGGTAGAGCTCGGCTATCCATCTTTTCTTTTTAGGTTATACGGCGGTGTTCGACTGCACCGACCTCTTATTCATTTGTGGCAGTTATAAAATTGATTGATGATTTATTTAAATTGTGCATTAGAAATGGCATGCTCTTTATAGTTTCTTATGATTGATGCTTTAATGTATGGCCTAGATGAGTTAGGCTCTTAGGATAAAAATAATTTTTCCACCCAACTAATAACTCATAATTAAATTCTAAATAACTCATAACCTCACCATAAAGCCTAAGACAAAGATCAAGATAATTAAAATATTTAGCAACCCCTTAGTTGTATGGTTGTATGTCTCACATCATACATATCATCTTGAATCACTCTTGCAAAATGAGGGCCTCTGTCACGCATAGGTTGACTGTGAGAGAAACCCCTACTAGCAGCTTCACCTATCTCTTTTGATTTGGTTTAGGCTATAAACATAAATCCTCACATGCATTTCCACGACCTTGTCTTTGTGGATCATAAGTCTTAGCAATCTAATAAATTCAACTCAAATAAATAAATCTTTTACTTTCAAATACATAAAGCTCAATTATAAGATAGGTTGGAGCACTTACTAGGCCTCCTAGTATCATATGTCTACTTGTGTTTCCTTTAGATTCAAACAATAAGCCTTCTCCTTGAACTTTTCAATTGATTTTCTAAATATAACCAATGCTTTGATAGTCTAATATGAAAATCTTTGGAGATGATAATTGTCTTCTCTTCTTAAGTAATCTTAGATCTTATCTGCACTTTTAATATTTAATATAAATCTTTATTCATTCATTATGGGAAAAATCTTATAAGACCCATTATCAAGTCCTTATTGTGATTAAGTCCATTAAAGGATGATGCCTCTTTGAGATATTCCTTTTCTCAATGTTACCTAATCACTTCAATAAGTACCTACGATTTGTGTATTAATGCCTCGCCCATGAAAATAAACATAACAAATAGTAAAAAAGAAAAAGAGGACAACCCTAATTTTGACAGTCCAAAAGAATGTAAGCTCAACCTTATATTTGTTCACCAAGTGAACATATATCCATTCGCCATGCAAACACCCCATAATCCATTCGCCACGCAATCAAATTCACATCTGTCTACCATATGGACAACCCTAATTTTGGCATTCCAAATGGATGTAAGCCTAGCTTTATTTTTGTTCAACATGTGAACATCTCCTTGAACGCCAAACACCCTATAATTCGTTCACCATATAAACACTCTTATACTGAAAAACTTCGAGTCTACCGAGATACCAAATAAGAAACCATGGATGCTTGAATTTCTGGATATAATGGCTGTCCTCGATGTCGGTATCTTTGGAATAATGTAGTCCAAGGATAATGAAACCATGGGATTTTGATCAGGACTACACTCATATTTCCTTTTATATGGTCATCTAAACCACACTATACCTCACCTCTGAGACACCAATGCATATTAGATAGATATGTCTGTTTCCAACCTTAATCGAGAGTCCTCTCTTATTGTGATAAGAGGGGTAATTAACTATGGAGGCCTACGTCCATAAAAAGTAGAACCCATATCTAAATAAATTCTAACGTGATGTTAGGGGAAATTTAGTTGAATATATGTCAATCTGTCTCATGAAAAAATATGCTTCTACTCATCACATCCAAAGATGGAAGAGTGTATCCTCGAAGGTGTTTCATTTGAGCAATCAAATTTATGGCGACTCTATTGGGGATTTCCCTCTCTATATCTCTAGTTGAAAAACTAAAAATAAATGGTGTCATAATAATATCTCGGGTCCTATTCCTTAGATTCTTTAATTATAGTAGAACATAACTTTAGGCTTACACTCATATTTGAAATCATCTATGGCAAACTCAACCAATATAATGACTGTCATATTAGGGGAGGGATCCACTGTCAGATTCCCCCAAGCTAACATCAGTTTTGCTGGAGCCACTATCCAATTTGGAACAATCTTGAGGTTGTTCAATTTCGACTAACTGGACCAGTAAATGAATTCATTCCTAAAGTATTTAATAAAGAAAATAGATCAACCCTAAATGAGCCCAGTCCTGACACAACCTCATAAAGAATATTTGTCTTTGATAAGTTATCAACGATAGCCCGCATGCCAAGGATAAAATGACTGCCAAGCCCAAATTGAAATTTATCATAGTCAGCCCACTTAGCATCATGTCTGAGGAATAAAGCCCAACATAAAATACTGTCCTAGCTGGGAGTAGCAAAAATGACCATGAAGCATCTTCGTCAAGCACTAAGATGTACAGAAGAGGTTGAAGAAAATACAATGCCTCTCGTAGAGGTGTCAAACTACCTATTCATACTGAACAACAATGTAACCCACAAGTAAAGGCCAACGTATATATAGGAAACAGCTTTGACCTACTGAGATAGCTTAAGAGAAACAACTTTGAAGAATTTATAAAGAAATCTTTTTGGGACAAACCTACAAGTCCCATGTCTTAGAATCAGTCATTATAAAGAGAAATTGTTCCTTCCCTAATTTACAAGGTCCTGAAGACTGTAAAGAATAGAAGTTTTTAAAGATGGATCAAGAAGTTGGTGAGTTAAGTCACCAAACCAACAAACTCTTACTTTAAAAGGAGTAGGAATATTAAGAAGTACCATCTTGACAATCTTGAGCAAAAATGAAAACATAAAAATTTGATGAGCATCAATAATAAGCCATCCAATCCAATATAAATAGATGGTCAGTTATCAAAAGGTCGACAATAATATCGAAGAAAGTCATATTACCTAAGCTATTCTAACCTAGTCAGTGAGCACTAGGGTGTGACATTTGGGACTCATTCTCAAAGATCCATCATCAAAAGATGTCAAATGAGAGATGAATCTCCAAATAATGAAGAAGCTAACTCTCATATCATCAACTAGAAGCATCAGTCTAAATAGATCTGACCAATGGATGATGACATGGATGATCAACCTTTTAAGGAAGATGAAAAACTCCCAACCAATGAAGAACTGCAAAGTTCATACCTCCAAAATAATGAAGATGTTGATCACTTGGAAGCCAAGGTCATTCGTATGATTGACACTCACTTATGAAACAAAGGTGTAGTGTTCAAACAGCAAAGCGAGAAGGATCAATAGAGAAACCCAAGTCACCAAGACCCTGGAGATGAGGCTCAAGTAGAAGTGGAAGTGACTAAAGAACTCACGGATATTGTAGCAAGGCTATAACAACATATGGATTCTCAACTCAAAGGAGGGACCAAAATCAGTCAGGTCAACAATGACCTTATTGAAATGAGCGGGCTGATGAAGGAATTATTTGGCCAGCTTAATTTTATAGCAACAACAACACAATAAATACCTCCAAGAAATTCATTAGAAATAAGTAATCTAATAGTGGAAAAAGATCGCGTACAATATACTCCACATAATTTATCAGCAGTTGTGGTACCGAGACAAGAACTTCCATGGGAAGTCATATCGAATCTTCATCAGGAAGTTGATGTTATCACCAATCCCAAGTGGAAGACCTCATTAGCCAAATGGTCAAAGCAGTGATAGCCTTAGAAATTACTGAGCAATTAGTAGGAAAAGGGCGAACATATCCAGCTTAGTACGATCAAGTACAATATCTTAAAAGATATATCGTGTCAAGTTAAATACCTTCTTAAGCACACAAAAACCCATGATGACACTTGGCTCAATTTAAAGCCAGAAATACTAGTAGATTAATGCTTTGTTGTTATGCCAATTCATCAGTATTCTCACCCATACAGCCTTCAAATAGTATGTTGAGTTACCTAACAACTCAGTAAAAATATTCATTGAGCTAGAGGCACTCTTCATCAATAGATTTGCAGGTACAATAAAGAAAGTAATAATTATAGATCTTGCCTTGAAAAAAAAGAAGAAATGATGAGAGTGTCATTAAATATATTACCAGATTGAGGAACCTAACCATGAGATGTGATCAGCAGCTCATAGAAAAGCTTGGGGTGGAATTTCTCATGAAAAATATTGACGATCAAATGACCCCATACCTTTCCATGGGTACAATCAACACATTCCAAGAATTATTAGATCGTGTGGCCAAGTTTGAAAGGTTGCTCAAATTAAAAAGCTTATTTCAGGCTATAATAATAACTCTATCGAAAGAAGAAAGTCGCCCAACCTATAAGACTCCAAAAAGAATGATGTGAATATGACATTCACATTTATAATGGACAAAAAGGAAAATGGAGGAGCATCAACTTCATGACCGATCACAAAGCCAACAGAGGAAAAAAAAAAGTATCAACCTTCTAAGAGAAGATGGCTAAGCAATACTCATTTAAGAGAATGTACTATTAAGATTCTTAAACTTGCCCAAAAGTTGGAATTACAGTTGTCAAAGCTACATTGACCAAATCAAATAAACAAGATCGATGATCCCAACTATTATCCCTTCCATAGGCTTATAAGTCACTCGATTGAAGATTATTTTGTTTTCAAAGATTTTGTTTAGAAAAGCTATCATAATGGAGAACTTACCTTGTCAGACAGTGTCTTAGTAAATCCTAAAAAGGAAAATATAAGCATTGTTACAGTACAACTGAATACTAAAGCACAAAATGAGAAGGTAGAGTCAAGCAAGACTCACGATATAAATAAATACAAAGAAAAGACTCCACATGTACAAGAAGAAGAAGAAGAAGAAGAAGGTGGTTGGGAAACCTTCATCTCAAAGAAGACTAAAAGAATGATCAATATTATTTTAGCTATAAAAAGCATTTTATGGAGGAATACCCTAGAACCTGAAATTGATCTCAGGATACTTCCCCTAAACAGGGGACAATTTTTATACAAAATGAAAGAGTACATGAAAAATGATAAACGTTCTGCATCAAAGCTTCGTAAGTAAAAAAAAAGTTCAAAAACAAAAATCTAAGACACAAAAATGATAGATTCTTTAGAGAAGTATGAACAACCTCTTAGAAGACTAGTTAGACTAGAGGAATATATGCACCATTTATAGCTCGACATAGAAGAGCCTAAAGAGAAGTTGTTAAAAACATATTGAATGATAAAAATGGTTACAACTTCAACTGATTCTAAAGAAGAGCTATGCTTTCCAAAAGAAAATCCTATCAAATGAAAAAATAAGCTAGGCTCCAAGAAACTACATCTTGAATCAAACTATAGTTCTGAGAGTCATGAAGACTCTAGAAACTCCAAAGAGTTATAGAGCTCAGAAACTTCTTCTGATAAGGAAAGCTAGGTAGAATAAGTAATACATGTGCAATTAAGAAGTAAAAAAAGATTTTTCCACCTTGATAACAGAAAGCCAATGAAAAGGTAAATAAATTCAAATTAATGAGGATGACTTACCTCCACCACTGGCTAAACCCCAAAAGTCTACTAAAATGAGAGTAGAATATAACGTTCTGGCACACTTACGCAAGCTTCCTACTCTATTAAGTATATATGATGCTCTCATGCTATCCTAGGATATAAGAGAGACCTCAATAAAAGCCTTGCAAAGCCGATGACAATATGAAAGAGAGGATGAAAGAAGATTTTTTTCCTTTTAAAAGCCAACATCTATCACCTTCAATGATAAGAATTTACTACTCGGAATGAATGAACACAATCGACTTCTCTATGTTATGACTAAAATTAATTTTACACATGTAAAGAGGGTGTCTTCAATCAATCTTCTGATAGCCAAGATACTTAGGGCATTAGCTTTGGATGCTCTATACCTTGACAAGAGCATAGTATTTTTACAATGTTTCAATGAACAAGGGCAACAAACCTTAGGGTCCATTATCCTAACCATACGGTTTGGGGAATTATATATAGAAGATAAATTCCATGTAATAGAGGCCAAAGTTGCATATAAGGCATTCCTTGGTAAGCCATGGATTCATGAGTATGGTATAGTACCCTCAACTCTTTATTAATGCATGAAATATATCCAAAATGGTGAAGAGCATTGAATTGATGGGGACATGAATCCATTCTTTATACATGAAATTAAGATCTACGATGATACCAAATAATTTATCCCTAAGAAGGTATAAGGGGTTAATTCCTAAAAGAAAGAAGCTCCACCTATCAAATTAATGTTAAAGAGTAGTGATTCAAAAGGTAAAATTATTAACAAATCAAAACAACCAAAGATAATTTCCCACCTTGGTAGTGATACCGAAGAGGGTGAAGAAGAATTGGTACCCAAGAGGGCCTCAACTAGTCAAAAGAAAGATTAAACTAATACTAGCAATGTGACCAAACAACTAGAAAAAACATGCATTTCTCTAATAAGAACATTTGAATCTCAAGTCTTTGGTGAGGCTATAAAAATAATGCTAATACCAAAAACACATATAAAGCCTTATCAACTCCAAGAAGAGAAGAAATAGAACAATTAAAAATGTTCTATCTCCCTCCTAGAAGGGGTTACAAGGATTGTGGAATTCTCTTCTACAAAGTTGAAGAGCAAATTACAAATTCCACGTGAGAACTATTTAAAGAAGATGATTTTAAGGAAAAAGATGTTTCAATAATCATTCCTTAATACTTCTCATCAACTCTAAAGAGGCTAGTCAGAAATAATGTCCAGCTCTCACAATCAAATTCAGAGGCTCAATTTTTCAAAAGGCTTTGGCGAAGGGATAATGTTCAGAGTTCCATAGGATATAGAAAATTCACTGCATAGGGATTGGGATATATTCCTTCATCAAATTCCTCAATAAGCTCATGTTATACCATAAATGATAAAGAAGTAATCCCGTTCAAAACCATAAATCTACAATGTGATACCTCACAAGGGAATGAAAAATGTGCCTAAAGATGAATTAATAATCAACTTCAAAGAATCCCCGAAAGAATTCAAAGAAGGAAATCAAGCCACGAACAATGAACTTCAAGAAATTAACCTAGGTACTGAAGAAGAGCTTAGGCCAACTTTTTTTAATGCTAACCTCATATCAAAAGATTAGAAGAATTAAAAGTGCTACTCTAAAGGCTACTTCACATGGAATTGTAGTAAAATGCTAGGTTTATTGCCAGATGTACTTTTACATAAATTGGCTATCAAATTTGATGTACAGCCAGTAAAGCAAGCATCAAGGTGAATGAGATTAAAAATTAAAGAACAAGTAATCGCTGAAACTAAAAAAACTCATCAAAGTAGGCTTCATCCGAAAAGAAATTTATGTTAACTAGATTGCTAACATTATCTCAATAAGAAAGAAAAATGGGTAAATCTGACTCTGCATCAATTTCCAAGACTTAAATAAAGTATGCCCAAAAGTTGATGTCCCATTACCCAACATAGAACTCACGGTGGATAATACGTCCAACTATGATATGTTCTCCTTTACGGATGGATCATCAGGCTATAATTAAATTAAAATAGCTCTAAAAGATTAGAAGCATACATCATTCTGCACATCAATCGGTATATATTACTACAAAGTAATGTCATTTGGCCTAAAAAATATGGTTGCCACTTACCAGAGGGTGATGACTCGTATCTTTGATGATCTCATATATAAGTATGTAGAGTGTTATGTCGATGATTTAATTGTTAAAAGCAAAACACAAAGCAAACATAGAAGTGATCTAAGGATTTTATTTGATAGGATTCAGAGCTTCAATCTAAAAATGAATCCTCTAAAGTACACCTTTGGTGTTACCTTTGAAAATTTTCTAGGCTTTATTATATGCCATAGAGGAATAGAAATTGATCCCTCTAAAATAAAATGAAATAATGGAAATGTCACCACTTAAGACTTTGAAACATTTGTGCTCCCTGTAAGGTAGACTAGCATATATTAGAATATTTATTTCTAATATTTTGGGCAGATGCAAGCCTTTTGCTCGATTAATGAAAATATGCACTTTTTATATAGGATGATGCTTGTCAAGGAATATTTTACAACATAAAATAATATTTATTGCATCCCCCAATCTTGGCAGCACTAATTATAGAGAAACCATTGATATTATATATGATTGGCTTATAAGAATCACTAAGAGCACTGCTAGCACAAAATAATGAAGAAGGAAAGAAAAATGCCCTATATTATATAAGGGGGTGTCTAATAGAAGCTAAAATGTAGTATTCTCATATTGAAAAGCAGTGTTTAGCATTAATGTTTGATACTCAAAAATTGTGGCATTGTATGTTATCCCATTAGATAACATTAATATACAAAGTCAACCTAATCAAATTTTTGATGATGAAAACCTTAATAGGTCGCTTGGCCAAATGGACTATCCTATTGCTGCAATTTGATATAACATATATCCTGCAAAGGCTATAAAAGGGCAAGCCTTAGTTAATTTCTTAGGTGCTCATCCCTTACCAACAGACTCCCTACTTAATGATAAGATGCCTGATGAACATATTTTTGAAGTTGAAAAAGCTCAACAACCATCAGGATGGAAACTTTATTCTGATGGAGCTTCATCCATAAAATTAGCTAAACTACCAAGCTTACCTACAATACAAATTAGAATTGGCTTGTTATTCGTAACACCATAAGGGGTATACTGCGATATTTTTATGGTCTTACTGAGCCTTGAACTAATAATGAGGATGAATATGAAGCATTAATTGTGGGCCTAGAGCTACCAATTAATATGAAAATTAAGAAGCTTCAAAATATAGAGATTCCTAACTTATAATCGAATAAATAGTTGGGAATTTTAAGATAAATAAGCCAAAATTAATGCTTTACCATAAACACATCTTAGAGCTTTTAAAACAAGTTCTTGAAGTAATTATCACAAGGGTATTGCATCAAAATAATGGAAAAGCTGATGCATTAGCTAAATTAGCTAAAGAATCGATAGACCCTTTAGGAAATCCAATTACAATAATAGTCCAAAATAAGCTAGCACTAGCGTCAACCTTCTTGCAAGCCTTTAAAGCTAAAGAAAGTCAAGAAGTTGTGACCATAATAGAAGAAGACAACTGGCAAGAACCATTCATCTCATATCTCAAAGGTGCTAGGCTACCAAAAGATAAATCAAAGGCTCATCAAATTTCATAAAGAGCATTATGATACACTCTTATAAATGATACATTATAGCGACATGTTTTTGACTAAATGTCACTACGATACCTAGGACTAGATGAAGCCAAGATAGATTTAAATTAAACTAAGATTCATTATGCCCAAAGGGGCCATATCAAATCCATCATGCGTAAAAAGGCTGGATCCAAAACTTAAATTTAGATTCCATTATACCTAAAGGGGTCAGAGTTAAATTAAACTAAGATCCATTATGCCCAAAGCGGCTGGATCAGATCCACCATGTCAAAAAGGGCCAGATCTAAAACCTAAATTTATATTCCATCATACCCAAAGGGTTGTATCTAAATTAAACTAAGATCTATGATGCCCAAAAGGGTAAGATCAGATCCACCATGACCAAAATGGCAGAATTTAAAGCCTAAATTTAGATTCAATCATACCCAAAGGGGTTGGATCTAAATCAAACTAAGATCTATCATATCCAAAAGGGTCACATCAGATCCACCATGCCCAAAGAGGCCGGATCAAATCCATCTTGTTAAAACGGGTTGAATCTAAACCTAAATCTTGATTTCAATATAATTAAGAGGAGTGAGTTTAAATATAAACTTGCATAAAAGACTAAACTGAAAAAGTCCATAAGCATAGCTCATGTATAAATTCAAATATTATTGCTGATTTATAAAACTCTTAAATGTTGCATGTTCTCTCTTCTAGATATATTATAGGTTGCCTATAATATTTATCTAGAAAAGACCAGCAATATGCCAACCACTAAGCCTACTGAAGAGTAGATATGGGCTATTATCGAAGCCCATGATCCACGCGGTACAACTAGGATACATGACAGGCTATCATGACACCAAAATATGTTAAGATAGTGATATTTTTGAAGACTCGTTTATTTGATCATCACATCTCCCACTATCAAACTCACATTCTCTGGCTGGATATGACCTAATTGACTATTAACTACTTAAAATTGAGACATAGTTATGATGCCTTTTTAGAGAGAGTCATAGATTACCTTAACTTTGGTGATCAAAATGTGTTCTAGCCATCTGAAGACACTTCTTCACTTACAGGCATAGTCAGGCTACTAGGTTACCATATATTACATCATGAAGTAGAAGATTGAGACCTAAAGTCAGTATTTGACACTCCATTATTAGTATTCAATAGGTACATATACTAGGTTCAACACCACCTGCAAATGCATAGTGATGTTCTCAGAAGGGTTGATGTATATTTGGCAGTCTACACATCATTCTTTAACTATATCCACCTTCCATTCATATGGATCAGAAGTTTAGCAGAACACTGCATAAAGTTGGATTAGTCAACATGAGATGACAATAACTATGGTAGACATGCAAGATATAACAAAACTTCTAGTTATAGGGATTCCCTATGAAGAATGGATCCCACCAGATCATGAGCTTTTCTAGCGCTAGTCAGATGGCCAGCGTGGGAGTAGCAACTATATATATTCTTCAGGGCTACATCATGCCTTAGCTCATTATCAAAGACTATCCAAAGAAAAGAGGGTAGGTCACAGATGTCAAAATATGATCACTCTAGATACATGGTCAAAAAGCTTCCTCCATTCAGAAGTACATCTACCACATTTGACATGGCTAGAGGACCGATTTGACATGGATTCCTTATGTCTAGCAGTACCAAATTTGAACCAAAAGGAAGAGCTAATTCTCACCGGATATTAGCATGGGATATTGATGATGAGTCATCTTTAGTAACTTTCATTGCCACTTGGCTATGTTACTTTGTATTTCTTAGACACAATAGACTATTCCATCTTTCTACCTTACTGATGGCTTATCTACTCACTTAGGGTGGAAGAATATGTCATTGGCGCCTACAATGCTAACCTACTTATATAGTAGATTAGGTAGAGTAAGTGTTATGACTGATTCACGACGCTATGATGTGGATGCCCCTTGGCACTATCTACATGGATGGATTCATGCTCATATTTCATGAGCCTTCAGTTATCCTGAGACACCATCATATTTCATAGAGCAAAATTTCCCCATGATTATGCAACTGAATAGACTTATAATCTTCCATATATAGAAATCAAATATGAATCTTCATGTTCACCCTAGTGCGCATGATAGATCACTTTAAGATCATCCACATATCATCCTTCTATAGTATGCCTATTCAAAGTATGGAGCAAAAATTTATAGATTCTCTCATTGATAGAGGCACCCCATTACTATTATCAAAATCTAGACATAAAAACATTGCAAAATATTTTATGGGGCTGAGACACACTTGGCTATGCTATCACTACCATGAATCTATAATCCTAGAAGGCTACAACCCTAATAGGGTGGCTAGATAGTTTGAATTTATCCAGGCTACACCTATATACAGGCTACCACCAATAATGGATATAATAGATACTCATTCATTGGGAGCACTTCCACTAGTAGTCTGTTTAATGGTAGCCTCCATAGCATGGACTTTCACACTTCGCCTGGGATTCTAGTGTCTATATAGCTCCACTAGAGACTCATATAAGAGTCAATCATTTGTAATTGATGGATCTACTACACTTTCTCTTTCTTCTTAGAGCTAGGCTTTTGCATATACAATCATAAAATGTGAAAGACAAGACAAATCCAACCTACCAGATATGACTAATGCTTCTAAAAGAACAATAGACGACCAAAAAGGTAGTAGAAAATGATGGCATCAAAATTCAGATACCCAAGAGAAAGATGATAGAGACCTTTATATCCCTCCACTAGTTAATTCTAATATATGAGTTGTAGATATAGACAACTCTATTCATATCCTGTCTCACCAATAGTAATTGAACCACTAGTAGAGCAGAAGGAGACTGATGTCACGGTGGTATTATCCATAAAACTACTGCAATTTCTCTAATGTTCATCCAGCCTATTAGTATGGATCATATACATATAGAGAAGTCTAGCACTATGGCTACTAGTTTTGAGCTACTTTAATCAGATCCAACTTGGGTGATGGTGAGTCAGACTTAACTCCTCATATATGAATTCTTGTGCAGAAAGTTACACTATCTCTAATCTAAAACATATATTAAAAGGCAGTTATTTGGCATGAAAATTTCAAGTTTTATTTTTAGAATACGCCCTAGGGCTTTAACTCCCTTGCATAGTAGTCCTTCAAAATTCTTATATCATATAATAACAACCCTACATCAACTACTTCTAAGTGTCAACTTAGAAGTTTTGTCTGATCTTTCTAGCTTCTATGCAGAGACAAAGTCTTTGCTCGATTGCACTTTCATTCTATGTCTCATAGTAGGAGAATTACAGTTATGGGAATCCCTCATGGAGATGTTGAATTCAGACTAATCTTTTTATGCACTACCTACGAGGAGATCTTGTCAGATACACTTACTACTATAGAAACATCAGCTAATACTATTTTGCATCAAATTTCCCTAATTAGCTAAGATCTAAAGCACAATCCAAAAGCCTTGAAATCTTTTCAAAGGGAGCTTTCGAAAGTATACATGGAACTCCTTGATATCTCTGCTAAATTAAGGGAATTAGAGCCGATGAGATAATATTTACTATAAAGGAGATCTATGATCAGACAAGCTATCACAGCCATAGAAGAAAATTGCTCATAGGTAAATGCTCAGGTTTCCAAACTTAAGCAAACTCTTTCTTCATTGGAGTGTAATCAAGAGGCTGCCCTTCAACATCTCCATGAGGCACGAGAGAGACAAGATATTGTGGCCTATAGAGCACATACAGCTTCTATTTGCATTAGAGAAATCCAGGCCAACTATTGCAGTTAAAATTTCATCATGTAAACTGTCTCTCTATTATTGTTCAATACATGACAATTATTGGAGTAATACATTAGTGGCTTCAATTCATTTCTTAATTATATCTATATTTGTGTGCCATAACTAATAGATAAGTAAGAAAATGATTGCATCATCTCTTAATGGCATGACACATTCATTTGGGGGTAATTTTATTCACCTAAAAAAGTATACACTTTTTGTTCTTCTGGCCATAGTGTCGCAGTGCTGTGTTCAGGGCATTGTGGAACTACCCTAATCTTCTAGAAGGATAACTACTCAAAGCTAGCTATCAAAATTATGACCGACATCCGTGAGCTTGGCATAGGGTCGCCATTGAGAGGGAATAATTATAGGGAACACTACTATAAATAGTATTGTTTACTCTAATGCTTTTCTTCCCTTTTCTCTCTCTTTGACACTTACTCTCACTGCACTCCAACATTACACTCATGCTCCCAACAATATTTTTTTATTCTGAAACACTCTATTTACTTAGGGTAAAAGATTTATCTCATTTTACCTTTAAAAAGTATGTTAAATCATAACCCCACCATTAATCATGGATCCGGTGAGGAAAAGAAGATTGTAGATTTGATGACCTCTACCGTTGAAGTTTCTTCTGATGCAAGATGAAAATCCCTCCCCTATGTCAATCTTAGATCTAGAACAATGGAGAAGAGTGTTTCACATTATGATTTTGAAATCTAGCACTACTAAGTTAAAATATTGCCAAATTTTCTAAAAAATTTCCTAAAATCTCACAATAAACTTAATTTCAGACTCATAGCATCTCAACATTGAATATCAGCGCCACAATATTATGCTCTTAGGTATTCCTATTATAACGAGTTGTGCCATGGTGCCCAAAAACTAGCGCTACAACTCCCTACTATAATCATCTTAGCACCACAGTGTCATGGCATCAGCACCGTGGCGCCATGCTCTTCGAAAATATGACTTAGAATATTTTTTGATAAAATCCTCGAGAGTCGCAGTGCTGCAGCACCATTGGACCAACTCCTCGATGCTATATCTACCTTACACAAGTGAAAAGGATTTAGAAAAATTATCTGCTAAGGGGCAAAAATATCACCCCAATGCCGTGATGCCATAGGGTCAATGTTGTAGTGTCAAGCTCTCGAGTTTTTCATTTTGTTCATAGCACCGAGGTGAGTGCCACTTAGATTTTATTTTTTTAGATATGCTTGAATATTTTTTATTTAATCTTGGAGTGATAAATTAACAATACTAATCACATATAAATATATAACACAAAATTAAAAAAAATGAGAATTTTATTTTAAAATCCAAAGAAAATTACAAATTACAAAAAAAAAGGAAAAAAACATAAAAAAATAAGGGAAACTAATAATCATACTCATCACCCTCTTCTTCTTTCTCTTCTTCCTTCTCTATCCCTGATACCGATGAGGTAATTACTCGAGACTGATATGAAGTCATCGTAGGAAGGAGACATTGTTCAGATATGCAAGATTGCAATTCTAGACCATGTTGATTAGTGTAGTGTTGAACTAGGCCATGTAAGAGAATTGAATCTATTGTTGACCCATATGATGGTCAAACTTATGCTCCAAAATCTCCTTCTTGCTACTACTCCTGTCCACCCTTTTTTTTAAATCTGTGACCTGACTGCCAATTTCTTGAATTTGCTCAGCTAGGGACTTGGAAGATTGAGGTCGAGGTCATGAGGCATGTGAGCCTTCCCCCTACTTCAAACCTCGACCCAAACCTCGAAATTAACCTCTTCATTAGAGGAGCCTTATGAATGAGTATTTCTTCATTAGTCCCCCTTACTGCTCTTGTTGCGGCACATAAATCATAAATCAAAGAAGAATGGTCGTACCCGATATTAATACTCCCCTTCAACATATTACAAATAAAATTATAAATAACTTTATCGATATAGATCATAAATCCCCTCTAAATAGTAAAATTCAAAACAGTTGTATCTTTGGTAACCTCACTAATGTTACTAGTGGGTATAATCTTGGTAGAAATGAAATATTGACAAGCCTTAGATTCAGCAATGTGACCAGTAGTAGGTAAGTTGTAATTCTTTCCTTCCATTGTTTTCATTACACATTTGTATTTTTTCTAGAAAGAAAATGGAGAATCTTGTCAAAATCAGAATGATCATTATAATAAGTAAGATATTTATAATAATCAATACATTGGAGATTGCAATATACGTTAATAGCACTACTATCAAAACTTACTAGTTTCTCTCATACATATGCTTTATTGTTCAAGTTTTATCATGTATTCTCAAAGAAGTCATGCACCACTGGGACAATGCACGAGCTATTGTCGTAGGCCAGTTTGACCCGGCCTCGTCTCATGATCACCCCTTTGACACTACCATCGAGATCAGGTGTTTATGGACATGAGCGTGTTGATATCGCTCCTCAGTGCTAACGAATCTGTTAACATCGCTGGATGTCCTCTTCTTGCTCACTACCCTTCTAAGAGGCATGATTAAAAATATTAATTGGAGAGAAGACTAGAGCTGAGAGAGAGAGAGAGAGAGAGAGAGAGAATGAAAATCTATAAAGAGAGACTGTTGAATGAAAATCCTTAACAACCCTAGATCATATTTATAAATCAAACCCGGTGTCACGGCACCCAAACATGGCATCGAGGCGCTGACCTCTTAGGTTGCAAAACACGGCACCAGCGTTGTGGCACCCACATGCAACGCTGAGGCGTTGGTCCGCCTATCCCATCAGTTGCTGTGTTGTTGAAAAGATAAATGTAATTATAATAAATTTTGTAACTAATGTGTATGAAAAGTATTACATGTCACAATGCTCTGACCTAGCATCAATTAAAAAGAGGTTTTCATTTCTTTTTTAATAAATTGTACATGTATTAGAAATCTTAACTAGCACCGCAACGCTACAAAGCGACACTATGGCACTGTTGAAACAATTAAAAGGATCAATAATGCTAGCATCGTGATGCTACCTATGCAGTGCTGAGGTGCTGGGCCTCATAGCTCACATGTACACCTAGACTGTCGCCTAAGCAGCGACACCTAGGTGTTGTATTCCAGTGTCGAGGCTCTACCCCCTTAAATAAAATATAATAATAATAAAAGAAAATGAACAACCCTAATTTTGGCAGACCAAAAGAATGTAAGCCTGGCCTTCTATTCATTCACCATGTGAACATCTATCTATTCTCCATCGAACACCCCATAATCTGTTCGCCATGTGAACAAATTCACATCCGTCTACCATTTGGACAACCCTAATTTTGGCATTCCAAGGAAATGTAAGCCCAACTTTATATTTGTTCAACATGTGAACATCTGCTTATTCGCTATGCAAACACCCTATAATCTATTCACCATATGAACACTCTTACACTACTTACACTAAAACTCTTAAGTCTACTCGGGATACCTGAAATAAGGCAACCCATGGATGCTAATCAGATTTTCTGGATATTATGGCTATGTCACTCTGATGTTGGTAGGATGGAATAACGTAGTCTCCGGATAATGGAACCATAGGATCTTGGCCGAGACTACACTCCTATTTTTTTTAGATGGTCATCTGAACCACATTATATCTCACCTCTGAGACACCAATGCATATCAGATAGATATATTTATTTCCAACCTTAATCAAGAGTGCTCTCTTATTATGATAAGAGAGGTAATTAACTATGGAGGCTTGCATCCATAGGAAGTAGAACCCATATTTAAATAAGCCCTAACGTGATTTTAGTGGAATTTTATTGAATATATGTCAATCTGCCTCATGAGAAATATACTCCTACTCATCTCATCTAAAGATGGTGGAGCGCATCCTCCAAGGTGTTTTTTTTTTTTGAATAATCAGATGTCTTAGTTGAGTGTTATAGAAATAGGAGTGTAAGTGGATGTACTACAAAGTTAGGAATGATAAATTAAGAAACGAGTATAGATTTTATAATTATGTATTTGCTAACATTTAAATTAGAGATATCAAGCTAGCATTGATGAGCTTAACCTATCTTATATTTTCACATAGCACTTTGGGCTTATTGTAATTATTAGGTAAGATATTTTACAATACTAAATAAATAAGGTATCATTAAAAATAAAGTGCATTTCATATTTTCATCTCTTAACTTCTATCTTGGACAACTTAAAGTTATAATCTCCTTTATTTTATTTTCTTTTAACTAGTAGTATGCATATCATTTAAAAAGTAAGAAAAAAACAAGAATGCTTCAACTATTGGAAGTATGTTTTACTATATGTTGCTTACCTAACTTTCAAGGCATCTATTTAACTTTAAAATTTTCCTCACCCATTTTTATAAGTCAAGCTATCTAGTCAAATATGTATGTATAGTCACAAATGTAAGAGAATTATTCTTTGAATAACATAAATATATATATATATATATATATATATATATATATATTCAAATCATGTGATTATTCTTTCATTTTTGTTATCATCAATACTCCTTTTAATCCTTAAAGAGCTATCTATTTTTAAGAATATATTATAATTTTATCATTAACTTCAAAATTACATAGATTTTTCTTCATTGCCTTCAACCACTTCATTTTTTTCTCATTTAAAAGTGAAATTCCTATCATACATACATTAAAGCAAATTCTTAGAGAAAAGCTTGAAATTTTAACCAAAATAACATACTACCTATGTATAGACCTAATGCAATGTTACTTATTTCATTTGAACTTGTAAACATATAATGATTATAGAGGGAACGATTATGTATTACTTCCCCTTAGGAGAAAGGGAGATGACTGTTGGTGTATTGAATTCTCCCATTTATATTAATTGAACAATTGCCGATTTATTCTAACAAATGGCACTCACCCATATAAAGGGATCATAACAAACCTTGGAATGAACATGAAGACCCATTCAACCTTATGACCCACTAAACACAATATCATGTTTGGGCAGTGAATTTGACCCAAAGCCATAACTTCACCCAACCCAAAACTGATTTACTTAATCGAACCTGATCAGTTCAAAGCCCTCCTTCAGCACTGCCAAAGACAAGAAGATTAGTTAAACACTCAAGCAAAAAAGCTTTGTGGCAGTTAAGCGGGCACATTGCTTTATTAAACTCATTAGAAAATCTAAACATGTCAAAATCTAGTCTTCCAACCACACATGTTTTTTTAATAAATTTCCAATGTGACATAGAACCACTTACTGGTTACTATGGACAAGTTGCATTCTCCTTTTTAATATGGTTGCTTTTTCCGTTCATTATCTCTGTAGGAAACATTGTCAACTTTAACTTTCTGATGTTGACATTTAGAACAAGTGGGTCCACCACAGCAATTCACATTCAATTTATTGCCCTGCGTCTCTTCTCCTCTTCATTGGGTTCTTCTCTTCTCTCCTTCTGAGGTACCTTCTCTTCTTTTTTTATTTGTACGATTTAGCTAGTGTTTATGTTCTTCTTCTCCTTAATAATAATAATAATAATAATCTTATGAGTTCTTAAAGGCTAGATTGAGCAGATGGTGATGACTGTTGGTAAACAGTTGCAGAAGCTGGTGGGCGATCTGAAATCGAAGCTAAAGAAGCCATTGAAATCGAAAAAACCTTACAACAAGATGGACAAGACTGAGAGCATGAGAGTGGAGATCAAGAGCCGGAAGGCTCAAAAGCTTATATCTGACACACTCAAGATGGCTGATTCTTCGGCAGGCCGTAGGAGCGATGCTTTTTGATCAAGTTTGTCCATTCATGAGCTCTGAATTTATTCAGAAATAGTTGTTTGGTAGCTGCTCACTTGCAGAGAACTCGCACATAACTCATGCTAAGGCTATGTTTCTCAGCAGTTAAACTTCACTTCTCAAGGGATTTCATTTTGTTTTCCTTTTTTATTATGAAGATTTCATGCCTCTATATATTTATATATAGAAAAAAAATTTTCTTGAAGGACGTACTCAGATGATGATGAGACAAGTACTGTACAACAGTTCAATCTTATGGCTTCCTTAATAAGGGTTATTTTTTTTCTTTCGATGTTTCGATTCTCAGAACTACTCTTCAAATGTCAGAGTCAATTTAACATTGTCAACGAGCTGATGATTATGGAGAAAGAACTGGTGAAAAACATATTAAGAGCTCATTTCAGTTCTTGAAAGACAATTTTTTTAAAATTTATTATAATCATAATTCAATATGATTATAAATTCAATAAATTTTTTTTTTGCAGAATATACTCAAATATAACAGTTTTAATTTTCACATATAAAATAAATGAAAATATCATCATAAATTTTTGTAAGAATTTTTTGTCTGTAAATAACCAAAAAATTAAGAATAACTTTTTAAGAAGATTTTGTTATGGAGCACTAGAGACGCAGAGAGGTCCGATAAGAGTAAGAAATGATACCTAAGATAATTTTACCATGAGGTCTTTAGCAATTCATCATTATTTCCACACAATTCACTCTAAACGAATAATGATTTTTCTTTCTTCCCAAACCAAATTTTTGTTGCTAAGCTAAGCACATCAGGGCCAATAAACAAACCCTAATAAAACAATTTATTAGCATAATATGAGGAAGTCGTTAATCATAAGAGTTTGTCTATGAAAAATCTTAAAGTAGAAAATAAAACTTATACAAAATTTAGAAAGAAATCTCTAGATAGCATCTTTGATATCAAATCTATATGGAACACTCACATTATATTAAAGAGGCTAAAATCTAGAGATTTATGGTGACTCCACTTTGTTTGATTTCTCTTCTTATCTTTGATTAGTTGTGAAGGCTCTTCATTTTTGTATATTATATGATGTTATCTAAAATAACAAAAAAAAATCAAAAATAAAACATATTGATCTAAAATGCTTAATTTCTTTCATATATCGCAATAACTTAGAACAAAAAAAATCATATAAGGTTAGCATTAATGCGAGATACTTTGGCATAAATCTAAGAATTTACCATCAAAATGAGCTAATGGATAGAAAAAAGATTTGGAGCTTGGAGTTGTATAGATAAAGAAAAATTCAGGAATTCAAATCAATAATTATTGATGTTGTGGTGTTTAAAAAATATAGTGGGACACCACACAGATCTTAAGGGGTACATGTTTAGATAATCAAATGCGGCTTCAAGGAATTATATATTACCTCAAGAGATAAAGACATTTTCCTACAATGATCTCAATTATTTAATAAGGACTCCTAAGGTTGATTGATCTACATATACTAGAAATATTTTCCTTATATCACATAAATGAAGCAAGACTTAAACTATGTTACAATTTTCCTATAGGGGCAAGCCCCCATAGTTAGTTACATCCTAGGAGATAGAATCTCCTAAAATAACATTCAATTAAAGTAGTTGGTCGACATCTTTATAGATTTCAAAGATTATAATCAAAGGATTGGTTTAGTTTGGAAACTCAAATGGGAGAGATCAAATGAGAACAGTTCTTCTCAAAATACAAAGGATGAACATGAAGTGTTTATATACTAAGAAGCCTAGTGAGCACTTCAATCTATCTTATAATTGAATTTTATATACTTGAAGTAAGATTTAAGTTCTTTTGAATTAACAAATTATTATAATGCTAGAACTTATGTCCCAATAACACAAGTTTGTGGGAGCACCTAAGTGGTGAGAACTTAACCTATAGCAAATGAGAAATGAGTGGCCTCCTATCATTAATGGTGCTTTAGCATAAGCTAGAAGCTCAATTTATTCTATCAGAAAAGGTAAGATATAATAGCACACTCTCACCTAAAAGTGTGAACCTATCCTGACTCTTCTGAACTTACAACCACTTAAAGTGGCTCCTAACTAACACCACCTATGCTTTAAAAGTATGTAGTCAAGTCTTATGTAAATGAGAGATATATTGCTTATTGTTTATTAGAAAAGAACCTAAGAGCCTAAACACGCTATTTAGGATTCTAAGATCATGGCTGGTATAAGTAATGTATATAACTAATACAATAAATTTTAATCTTTTATGAATTTTTTACTCACAAATTTGACTAGGCTCTAAAAACTTAATATGTCTATATGAAATTAAGTTGTAGGCTAAATCAGTGAGAGAAGATGATCTTCACTCAAGAGTGGTTCCCCACAATAGTCAGGTTATGCCCCCTCATTGTACAATGAGTGAAGATCCCCCATTTTTCAAGGAGAGAAGATCAATATGATGTATGATTATATATTCATCACATACCTAAGGTTTATATATCTTATATTAATTAATCCTAGGCTTTAAAGTGATGTTATGAGTTTTATTAATTTTAATTCAAGTTAATAGTTAAGTTAGGATGGAAAATTTATATTCTAAAAGCCTACTGAGTCTAAGCTAACATACAACAAACATCATACTTGAAAAAGCCTATAAAAGTATGTAGTTTACTGTTGTGCAATCAATATAAGAAAGTTCTAAACAATCAAACTACTATACACCCAAAAAAAAAAAAAATTGGGTAGCCAACCTTTGTTATTATGCAACCTAGCATAGAACTAAATATAGGGGTCTTCATCTTCATCTCCATAGTATAGATACTATAAACTTCATAGTGCATCTTAGATCAAAGTCTTTTAGCCACTGTTTATCCTAAATTACATAGTTCTAATCTTAATTCTAGTATGAATTACATCTAAAATTTAAAATAAAATTTTAATTACACTTACAAAATAAAAGTTAGCTAGAACATACATACACACTAAATAGATATATTCCATATGATAAGGTTTGGCACAAGCAGGTGTCCAAGCCCACTGTCTTAATGGATTATGCTCAAGGAAATAGCACCTACAAGAAAAAAATTTTAATTTAAATTTATTATAGTGTCTTAAGTATAACCACTCAAAAAATAATGTTAGTCTAATACTCTCACAATATCCAAACTATAAGCATACATTCTAACATCTAGTCTAAAAATATTACATCACAAGATAAAAAATTAAGTCACAACAAAACATTGGCATAACTTAATTCTAGTATATCTGGTCTAACATTCCAAAGTGCACAAGGTTAGTGTGTTGGGGCAATACTATGCTTTAAGTGTTTGAATTATAATTTAAGCTAGGAGTTTAATTTATTAACACTAGGATGATTTCAATTTAAATGATTAGTAGCTTAATTGTGAGTTTTAGTTTAGGAGTTTGATTTTGGTTGAAATTTAATTTAGTGCTTTAAAGAATGTGAAAAGTGGTGAGGTATAAGAATATGGATTTTATGGCTTTTTGTTAACTTAATGAAGGGTTAAATTTTAATTAAAATGCAACATTTGAATCAAGCCTAAATGATATTATAATTATATGAAATATAACTTAGGTTTAAAAGCATAAGCTAAGATTTTGTCATGACATGCATCTAATTCTTCTTTATCACCTTAATATTTTCTTTCAAATATTATATAGTTTTTATAATTTAACAAAGTAGTTCATCATTTCTATTTAGAAATTACTTATGCAAGTGACTGATGATTTAGTGAATGAAATTCTACCATCATGCATGCATGTATGTTTGTATATTTTTATTTTAATATAAACTAAAATTTTATATTTTAAGGAAAATAATTTCTAATATTTAATAGTGTGATAATAACATTGAATATATTAACATGCCATAAAGCTTAAGGGTGAATGAAATTCTACCGTCATGCATGCATGTATGTTTGTATATTTTTATTTTAATATGAACTAAAAATTTATATTTAAAGGAAAATAATTTCTAATATTTAATAGTGTGATAATAACATTGAATTTATTAACATGCCATAAAGCTTAACAATTAAAATTTTAAACAAGGATGTAGATGAACACTTGATCAAATGTACATATGTAAGTTGATAAAGATAATAGCTAACTGTCATGAAACTATCTACTTAAGCCACTAATTCAAAGGTTAATAACATAATCATAACACCCTTTAAACTTAATTAAGCTCTTTACTTAAGGTATTTGATTAGAGTGATTTAAAACTAATTGAGGAGATTAGACACTTTAAAATTATCCCACAATCCCTCTCAGGTCATTAAGTTATTCAAAATTCAAATATATTATTTTTATGATTTGATTAGAGTTTAATGATTATTAAGTACAATTAACCCCAAAAGACTGAAAATTTAATTAAACATGAAATATAAGATTAAAATTATAAAAATAATTATAGAACATACATAAACATAAATAAAATATATTTTTAAAATTCTAAAGCATTTGGGCTTATATTTTATGAATAATTAAATAAATAAGAAAAATTATAAATTATTACTTACACTCAAAATACCTCAAACTAATTAAGTCTTTTAGTTTTATTAAAAATTACTTTGTTAGCTAAGCATAAAGAGCAGTTGATTATAAATTTTAAAGACATAAATAATTAGTTATGAATTTTCTAAGATAATTAATAAGTAATTAACTCAATTAATGTGAAAATTTGAGATTGATTAAGACTAGAGGCCTTAGTCATTCTTCTTAGGTGATATGATGTTAAGTTAAGGTGTTGAACAACCAAATACCTATTTTGAAATAATTATGGAGGTAAAAAATATAATAAGGAATGTTTCTTAAAAATTTCATGTCACTTAGATGAATAAATTAAGATTAATTTCAAAAATATTTATTAAAAGAACCCTAAATACTCTCTATATAATTGATAATAATTGAGATTATTATTATTTTTTTCATTTTGCCTCTATTCACTGACTCTAGAGAGCATTTATTTTCATTTTTAGATTTTTTTATAGTTAATTATGATTTTAAAGTTATGCTTAATTAATCTAATTAAAACCTATTTTAATTAATTGCACAGCTAACAGTTGAGTCAGTCATCTTTACACATGAAAGTGAGGGATTTATGATTAAAACATCCAACATGGCATTTGACTCAGTGGCAACGAATGTAGTTTGATCATGAGTTGTTCAATCAAATATTGAACATCTTTGATTAATCACGTGTTTAATAAGATTAAATTGAAGGAATTCCAACATAATTTATCATGGTTGTCCATTTTAATCACACAGGATGGATGGCTCTTGATTCATCATATTCCTCGGTGAGATATGTACATCGTTTGTTTATGTGTCCAATCCAAGCCAACTAAGGCTGGATTTTTTAAGGAAATGAGTGCAAAATGATCTAGGAAGAGAATGCGGGGAATCTTATTATTTGATTTAAGGGATATGCATGAACTCTTTACAAATGATTAACACCTAGAGGCCAATCTATGGTTTGAGATTGCTTATCTCACTAAAGCCTATGCTTGATGGATTTCTCAATAGAGGTAGCTTTATCTTGAAGAGGTGAAACCCTATTATTTAAGTCCTCGGTTGTCTCATTAACGGTTACTCCCAAGATCAAGCTTTGTCACACTTCATTGGAGTTTGGTCCAACTCTATTCTTTGATGCTTGAATTGAATGGGATTCAATTTAATTTGATTTTTGGGTGTGTGGGGAAGTTGAGAGGTGAGTTAATTTGGGGTTTGAAAATATTTAGATGAGGGTGATAGTTAGGACAATCAGGTTTTAGGAAAGCTCAATATCACCAGTGATGGGGTGTGAGGCAGGATTTGGGAAACTCAAGGACCCTCTCTAATGTTCTAATGGTGTGTGTGAAGTTTGAGAGTTTGAATTAGTCTGCTATTGTACATGTGAACCACCATTTCTGGTTGGTCCATCCATAGCGACAGACCAAGCTGTGGGAGATGCTAAAAATGTGTTAGAACTAATGAGGTGAAGCTCCTCTACTGGTTGAAAAAGACTTGTGGCACTGAGGTGAGGTTGATAACCCATTAGTTGGTGAACCGAAGGATGTTCAAGGTGAACAAGACTCCATCTTGGTCAAAGATTAAGCAAATTAGCCTTAGGTCAGGTTGGCTCAACATGGGTAAGCTCAAGGCATGCTAAGAGTGTTGCCTTGGCCAAAGGAAGGGCTTATATATTTTGAGATTTTATTTTATTTAAAATGCTTAGTTCACTTGATATAGATTGAATTGGGTTCACTTTAGGTTGAGTCTACTTGGGCAGGTCTAAGAGAGTCTATAAATAAGTCATTCCAAGTTAGGTTGGGTTTGAACTTGATTTGGTTAGGTTTGGATTAATTTGACTCATATAGGTCAATTTGACTTAATATTAGGTTAGGTTTACCCATTGACAAAATTAATCCCAAAAGTGCTATTAGGTCATGTTCAAATATCAATTTTAAGCATATTGGAGTGATTGGTTTGATTCAATTTGTGTTAGATTGTAATTTGGCTCAACATAGCTCATTTAGATTCATTTGGGCTAAGTGAGTCAATTGCTTAATTTGGCTAAATTAGGTGCAACTAATTATTAAGTTATGTTCAACAATCAATTTGGGATTGATTGTTGGTGTTAGTTTAGTTTAATTTGGCAAACTTGGTATTTGTCTCAACATGGTTCACTTAGGCCTATTTGGGTCAAGTGAACCAAATGGTTAAATTGGATTGTAATTGGTCATGAAAAATGTGCAGTCATGTATTTAGGGTTATTATAAGAACTTGGGTTAGCTCAATTTGATTTGGATTGAAGTGAATTTGGTATGGGTCCAATAGGTTTTAATTGGGCTAACTTGGGCTAAGTGAGTAATTGGCTAATGTGATTCCTAATTAGGATTCAATCAAGTTCAAATGATGCTTGAGATGGTTTAAGAAAAATTAATTTCAAATGATTTGAGTTTAACTTTGAGCTTTAACACCTTTAAGCCCAAATGGATCAAGTTTGGTCAATTGAGCCAATCAGTTAAATTGGATCTCAATTGGGTGTGATTTGAGTATAATTGGTATGTTGGATGTATTGTGTGGTTGATTTGTTAAAGCTAATTCAGATTTGATTAAGGTTTGGGTCATGGTGACCTAAATAAGTTGATTTGAGTTAAAGGGCTAATTAACCCATTCAACCAATTATGTGTGGTATGTGCTTGATCATATTATGCTTGAGGTTAAGATTGATTTGAAATTAATTTGGCTTTGTTCATGTGAGTTTAGGTTAGTTTGTGCTAGGTGGGTTCCACAAGTCTAATAGGAGTGTGACCTTAAGATTAAGTCTTATGAATCTCTAGGCTTAGGTTTAATGACATCTTAATCACAAGAAGTGTCTTAGACTTTGAGTGAGGAAATCCTAGTGCCAAAATAGATATCCTACTGACTAAAAAGGATAATTGTCAACCTCACTAAAAGTGAGGTCAACAAATACTTACTCTTAAAAATCTAATTGGATTTTAAAAGAAGATGTTTCTATAAGTAATCATCATAATGGTCAACACTCTTGAGAGCCATTCTTTTTCCAAAGACATGAATGGCCTCTAAGGGTTCCCATTATAAGCTAGTCCTCATCATAAAAGAAATAATAATTTTGAAGTGGATCCTTGCTAGACCTTCATTTGTGTTTTTATATGTTATGATAAAATTGAAGAAATGAAGGGGCTAATTTATGAAGTCAAGGACTACTTTATATGGAAAGCTACTAAACTCAAAGGGATCACTTATCAAGTAGCAATAAGTTATACGTGGCTTAAAGGTAAAAAGTAAGTGACTACATAAAAAAAGATAAAAAAAGTAGAATTTATTTAAGATATTCAAAACTTGGGTAACAAATAATGTATTATTGAAGAAGAATAAAAAGAAGAATGGCCAAATAGATATTTATATCAACTTTTAAGGCGTCAATATGAAAGTCTAAAATTTGTTGTAGGATGATTACTTCAAATTTTAAATAAACGTAATCAATCCTAATTAATTTTAAAGATTTGATTGAGATAATCATATTGATTGTATAGTACATTTGTATATTGCATAGTGATTAGTTTATATTAAGTAATATAAATTTATCTTATTAATACTTTTCAAAATTAGCTTAATCATATATGATAGTATGTAAATCATACAATAAAAACATTAAGATTAATTTTTATTAATTAAAATATCTATAAATCTAAATAAAATGGCCTTTTTATAATTTTAAATTATGATTGCATAGTATGATTAGTGGTCATATAGTCCCATCGGCTCTAGAGATTTTTTGTTTTGATTTATCATATAATATGATCAACTAAGAATAATTTAAATATCTTTATGTAAGATTTAATTTGATTCACTTATATGTGTGTTGTTCATCTTATATCCTTAAAAGTTGAAAACACAATATATTACTTAAAAATAAATAAATTAAGTTCTACCTTGAAGTTTTAGTTTTAATTCACTCTAGCTAACTTGAGTTATTTGGACTATCAACTTCTTTTGAGTATTTTTTTTTTTTAAATTTGAAGTGTATTTTACTCTTTCAACCTTTATCTAATGTGCATACTCTTAGACATGCAAAAATCTTGTTTAAATAATATTAATTCAGTAAAATATTTTATTATCATCAAATTATTTATTGTAAGCTTAAAGTCATGGGGTTAATATAACCCATTAGAGGTTTCCAAACATTCAAAACTTTGACATACAAAAATTCAAAGTTTGTCATATTTTTATCAATACACCACATATGTTAGGGGTTTTTTTTATTAGCATTACTTTTAATCATACTCATGTCCTTTCATAATTTTCTAATTGTATTCACCTAGGAACAAAATACACCTATTGAACTAAATAATGCTTTGCCTTTTTATGATTGAATACTAAATATAACTAGTCAAATGAGAAGTATCTAAATCCAAATCAAACTAATGTGCTCAATCTTCTTTAAGGCAATAAAATGAATTATAGATTAATTTGTGCATCTTTGTGTTGGATATGGTAAAGTTCATGTTTGATTAGGATTTAGTCTAATTAACTTAAACTCAACTTCAACTAGATTCTATATTAGATCCAAGCTTAATTAAGCCCCAAAATATTTATTATCTTAATTAGTTAGCCCAAAAACAACCATGGGTTAATTAGTGATCATAATTAAGCCCATTAGGTTAACCTTGAGTCAACAGTAGCTAGATTAATCTCATGAGCCATAAGCTAGATATAATCAAACCACAACTTACCTTTAGATGCAAAATGACTTTAATTCATTTTAATATGGATTTAAAAAAATACAAAGAAACTATAGGAACCAATTTAGCCAAGTCAAAATTCATCAAATTTAATCTTGAGACAAACTAACCTAAGTTAACCCAAGCCTCTCCTAAACAAACCTAAGACCTAATTTATGGTCCATAATGCCTTTAATTCACTTAAAATTAAGTAATTAAATTCTATAATGATAATTATGATTTTTGAATCATCTTAAATCACTTAAAATTATAGCCTAGGTCAAATTTAACATTAGCTAACCAAATAGCCTAAGTAAACCTAAACTCAGAATTTTGGTAAATTAGTTAACCAAATCTTTAGACATGTTTTAGGAAGTACATTAAACTTAAATAAGCATATTAAGCTCATTTAGTCTACTAGATTTAAGTCATTTGCCTATTTTTGTCCAAAAAGTCAAGCATGGTTAAATAGAGCCAACTGGATTAACATTGGCTAAATTAGAGGTGACTAAAGATTGGATCTTGTTCATGTGACTAAGACCAAGCCATCATTTAAAACTTGGTTTAGTTAGTCAAATCCAAAGGAGAGTTATGAATGTTGCTTGCCTCCAAGCTAATCATTAAATTCCAAACTTTCAATTAGATTTTTCAATACCATGCCAATCACTACAATGCAATTGTTAATCTTAACATAAGGAAGAAAATGATGATCTTTAGCTTCTTGTCACATAATCTCTCCTAATTTGTTTCATGTCATAATTAGACTTTAAGAAAACTCCAACAATCTCTCTTCAACTCCTTAACCTTTGCAATCTAGGTTAGTATTGTTATGTGAATGAACAAGCACTTGATATTACAAGTTAAGGGGGGCATTTGGGATCAATTTTATTTTTCTATTTTTTTCTTTTGTTTTATTTATGTTTATTTAAAAATATATATATACTTGATAGTAATAGTTGTTTTTAAAAATACTCAAAATATCTAAATATTATTTTATGCTTTTAAAACTAATATTATTTATTTAAAAAATAAAAATACTTAAAAATATTAAATAAATGTTTTTAAATAACATAAAAAACACACGCAAACCAAGATTTTATGCTCTAAGATTATAGGGACTAATTTATTTAAATACTAGGAAATTGCTAAAGTTCATTTACTGAACTAATCTTAGAGGAATAAACTTTGAAGAATATTTAAATCAAATATCTATTCATATGTATTTAATATAAATTTTCATTAGCTTTTGATGAAATTAAATAATCACATGATCTATAGAGTAAACGTGACACTTTAATGAGTTTATAATAGTTCAATGAAACCGCAATCTTCACTATTTGAGCATTAGATTATTTAAGATCAAATTTTTAGAGATCTATGTCATCTTATTTTAATTATTCAATTAAAACTAAACACCTATTAATTAATAAAAATAAATATTATTTTTGACGAGTTAATTGATTGATTTAAAGAACTAATCGATCTACATTAATTCTCTCTCTCTCTCTCTCTCTCTCTCTCTCTCTCTCTCGTCCATTATCACATACATCATGTTAATATTTACATATTACACATCAAGGATTTTTCATATGGACGTTGGTTAATTAGAAGGTGTGTATATCGATATATAATCACACGCATAGAAGTATTTTATATACTGCGAGCATGCACATAAACATTTACCTATGGTTTGGGCTATTATGGATATTTATGGAAAGGAGCTTAGTCTTGTAACATCTTGAGTCGATCAAATTTAGACTTAAAGCAAGATATTTCTCATTAACATTCATTAAAACTTGATACAAGCAAAAAATAATAATAAATAAAAAAAAAAATTGCCTAATTACAAATGATTTTGATATTCTAAGATATATATATATATAATATATATATATATATATATATTTGGCAATCATATAGTCAAGCTAACCCTCTTAATAAAAAAAAAAAAAAAAAAAAAACTCGACAACATCAAAAGTAATCTAATCCAAGTCCAAAGAGCCTAGATCAAGCATTTAAAATATAGTTGGAAACTTCAAAAAATTATTTGGTTCTAAATAACTTCAAAAACTGGCATATCAATAAGCAAATTGAGAGTCTCGACAAGACAAATCTAATGAGCTCAAGATTTCTTAATTATGAGTTCATTGAGCACCTAATTACCTAAAATACATCTTATAATTGAGTGAATTATTTTGACCCATGTGATGGGATGGTTTGGATTTTGCTTATAATCACAAAGAATGCCATTCCCTAAATCTATTAATAGGTCATGGTTCTTTACATGAAGATGAAGAGAGCTCTAAAGCTAGAAGAATCCCAAAGAATTGTAAGACCATTGAACCATTTTACTACCGCTCCACCACACCTTCGCATCACTTGTCAGCTTGTCGTTGCTTAGCCATCATTGTCAAATCACTCCCACTCTCGCCTCCATCGCTTCATCTATCGTTCATTATTATCGGAGGTCATCGTCACTGGTTTGTCATTGACCATCATCGACTTTTCGATTATTTTATTGCTCGACTATCATCATCAGATCATCATTCAATCATCATCTTCAAATGATCACCTAACCACTAGTATAGGATCTCAATCTTGCTATTATCATCATTAGACCATTGCCTAATCATCATTGTCAGATTGATGTTTGACCATCATATTGGACTGTCACACCATCACCATCATCAAATTGCCATCTGCCCATTGCTATCAGGCCGTCATTTGGCTATCATGATCGAACCACCGCCTAATCACCATCATTGAATTGCCATTTGGCTACCATTATCAAACCTTTGTCTGGCCATCCTCATCGAACCATTGCCCAACTACCATCGTTGAACCACCACTTGATCAACGTCGAACCACTACCCGATCATTGTCAGATCACCACCTGAACATTGTCATTGGTCTATCGCTTGATTGCCATCACTTATTCATTGCTTAACCACTGTCATCGAATCACCACCTGTTACCTTCACTAGTTCACCACTAGACCACCATCACAAGACAATCAACGTCAAACTGCTTATGACCTCCGTCGATAGACCACTACCATTCACTATATGACTGTCATTTGACCATCTTCATTGGATTACCTTCTGATTTATTGTTCTAATCATTAGCACCCAGCTACATCATTATTTTCACTATGTCAATAAAGTTGATGAATGCCACCACTTATATGCTAGATGTGTGATGTTGATATATGCTATTGCCTTAAGTTTAATGCACGTAATTGACTCCTATAATTGAGTCTATTCTTTATGATTCTTATTTATTATATTCTATTAACATCTTTTTTTATGATGAAGAACATTATTTGTAACTAATAATACATGCTAGTGAGATTATTTTGACTAGGCTAGACCCTATATATATATATATATATATATTTTCTTTTGAGATTTTCATGTAAAAACTTTTGTGTTTCTTATAATTTTTTTTTATATCTCCGCTTATACTGAATTTTCATACAAAATTAAGAAATAAAATTCTTATCTCTTCTGCTGCTAATTTTTCGGTACACAATAATATAGATTCTTATAATAAAATATATAAATATACATAAACACTATATGCACACATTCTTGTATGTATGCATTTATGTGAGTGTGACACTCGCACTCACATAAATGCATACATACAAGAATGTGTGCATACAATAATATAGATTCTTATAATAAAATATATAAATATACATAAACACTATATGCAAACATTCTTGTATGTATGCATTTATGTGAGTGCAAGTGTATATATATATGTTGACTTTAAGCCAGACTCACAACCAAGTCACATAAATGGATCTTACTATTACACATTACGATGCGGCTAAATTTTCATAATAGGCCTGTTTAGTAATTAAATTAGCTAATTAGGCATCTTAAAAAAAATTAAAAATATGTCTTGTCAGTCGTGGCAGCCGATCGCCCGTGGCTAAGCTCAAATATTTTTTTTTAAAAAAATTAAATTGGCAGTCCCCGTTTTTTTGGCTATATCAAGCTCATTAAATGTCAGAATTTGACGTACTTAGTATCGTTGGAAAGATAATGAAAAATTTTACAACTTTCATGATGACAACTTTTTTGACGAATCTCGTGAGCATGACTAAATCTTTTCATGTAATAATATTAATTTAGTATGGATATGTACATTTGAGTTTGTACCCCAACTTAAAAATTCATATTTGGCCAAAAAGTTCTTAAGTCAGAGTTGAAATATATGTAGTTTCACGTTGAATCTTTGTTCCTCATGTTTGCATTAACCAAAACAAACTAAACTAATAACAAACAATACTATAAGTATATAATCAGAAGAAACTAAATGAGTGAACATTAAAAATAAAAACAGCTAAAACTACATGTCATGAACCGTAAAAATAAGATAACACAGCTATCGTCGTCGATGCCTGCGTGGTGGAATCGCATCGCTACCAGGGGTGTAATGGGATGGTGGTCGACATGGCCGATCACGTAGATGATGCTGATGATGGTTCTCCTCTTTCACCTGCTCGCCAGGTTGTTGCGAACATCGCAAGTCCGTAATATGTGGTATATCAACGAAAGCCTGAGATGGCAATGAGCACCCGTAGCACGCTCCGTATGGCGGTGTCATATGGAATGACGGCGGACCATATATCGGCGGGATTTGTACTGGACGATTTCTCCCACCAATATATGTTGGAATGAACTCGTCGCTTACCCTAAGTTCACCACCATAGTAAAGAACTACGGGCGAACTCATCACTAGTAATAATGAAACACTGTATCTCTACCTATTACGCACAAGAAAGCTTGCATTAATATATGATAAAGAAGGCTGAAAGAATCACACATTCCTAGATGGCAACTTAATCTTGAAACAATCACTCTATCCTAATATGTGAAATCGACATGGAGCTTGATCTTCAAACGATCACACAATCCTAGAAGAGAACATGATGCCTCTCATAATTATCAGGTTATTTCAGCATAACAAATAAAAGCCAAATACTGGAATGTCACAACAATCAATTTGTGTGACGACACACTTATAAAAGCCAATCGGTCTCTTTTACATCTATAAACAACCACGTACTTCATTTGCAAAAAAACATCACGCACAAAAATATTAACCAAATAAGATCACACATAAAGTAAACTTTTCCCAGAAAAACAAAACCACATATGCGCCTAGTCCAACTAAAGAGCTTGATAACACCTAATTAAACTACACATACACACTTAATCAAGCAAAACATATTGCGCACAAATTACAATCCCCTAAAAAAATAAAAACAACACATACAAAGTGAGATCCAACTAAAGAGCTTGATAACACCTAATTAAACTACACATACACACTTAATCAAGCAAAACATATTGCGCATAAATTACAATCCCCTAAAAAAATAAAATACTATATACAAAGTGAGATCCAACTAAAGAACTTGGTAACACTTAATTAAACTACACATACACACTTAATCAAGCAAAATATATTACGCACAAATTACAATCCCCTAAAAAAAAATAAAAACACCACAAACAAAGTGAGATCCAACACAAACTTTCTATGAGAATCATAATAATTAACTTAAACATAAAAAATAAACTCATACAATTCAAAATCTAACAAATTTTTAGTTTAAGGTTAAATACCTAAATCCGGAAAATTTCAATAAAAATCCTAGCGAGATCCTTCTTCACCGGTTGAGCGCGGTGGCCTACGGCGGGATCCGTCACGACCGAATATCTGGGGATCAACAGAAAACCCGAGAGCTGCGAGCCAAACTCGGGTTTTCGTTAATTGGTACATCCCAAGCTGCCTCACCGACCGACTAGCCTATTTTAATTTTTTTTTTAAGATGCCAAATTAGCTAATTTAATTACTAAACAGGCCTATTATGAAAATTTAGCCTTACGATGCATTAATACAAACACAATACGATGCATACATAAAACACATATTTTATTAAAAGTGTAGGATAGAAACATAAATTTGATACATCATTATAATATTATATTTTAAAATTTTAAAAATTATGTAATTGCATATTTTAATAAATTTATAATGAATAACTATAATAATAAATTTATTATAATTACTTTTATATATATATATATATATATATTAAATATTTTATACTCATTTGGAGAAGAAATGATTTTATGATTTATATAGTGTTATTTTGAAATTAACAAATTATCTTTTTATTAAAAATAAAAATATTAGAATAAAGTATTAAAATAGTGCAAAATAAGAAAAATGTAAGTTCATGTTAAGTGGTTACAAAGTTATTTAAATAATATACTTTATTTAAAATAAAAAAATAATTGACTTAAAACTAATAGTGTAATATATTTTTAATATTAAACTTTTTATTTATAATCTATCTACCAAATGCAGCCGCATACCATTTTTTAATTTTCAGATACACATAATTAATATGTCAAATATTTGTTGAACCCGTATTGAGAGTTTTGGTGATTTGGAGACATGATTTCAAATGCACATATTTTAACTTTTTGGGTATTTTGTTGCAAATAAAGTAAATTTCCAATGTAATGTATTCCAAATATATTATAAAGTCCATTTTCGGTGTATTTGGAATTCACTCGGGTCGTTTGGTTGCGATTTAGAATGCAGAAATACAAAGTAATAAAGAAATTCAATATTTTACTATTTTCTACGTAAAGTAAATACATGTAAACTATATTTTCGTTTGGTGAAGATACGTGAAAAGAAAATTATATGAATACTCTTGTATATTTAGAAATTAGTGAAATGTTTTCATTAATTGAAATATTAAATTAATAAATTAATTATATATTAAAATATAAATATTTTATAAATAAAATTTATTACTTAGTTAAAAAAAGATTATAATATATTTATTTTAAAAGTAAAAAACAATATGATGAATCATATAACTTGAACTGATAAATAAATTTATTTTAATGATATCTATTATTTATTTTAAAATATTTTTTATTTTGCCTTTCATAGGAAGATATATATATATATATATATATATATATTAAAAATTACATAATCTTTTAGGTCAAATAATGACCCAAAAAATTGAAATTCTATAAGATGAGAAACAAGAAAGTAATGATATCTCAGAACAGTATGACAAAAATCAAAGAAAAATATGAATAATGAACTCAGATTAAAAAAATCACTAACGTAACTCCAAATTCACAAAATTAATACTTAAACTATTAAAATTCTTAAAGATAACAATTTTAGAGAGCTCTAAACTTGGTTCATTCGATGCTCATGGGGATGCAGTGTATGAAGAGCTTTGGGTGCTTGTGTCTAGTAATCTAGAAATGGCAAGATTTGTTGCACAAAAGCGAATGAGGAACCTCAACTGGAAACTATGCTCTTATCGAATATCTATGCCGCAATGGGAGGTAGGAAGATGTAAGAGCTTTGAAAAAAGAAATCAACGAGAGGGGATTGCAAAAGACTACTGGAACTAGCTGGATGGCTATCAGAAATCAAATCCATTCCTTTACTGCAGGAAATAAATTACTTACTAAAAATGATGTTATTTATGAAAAACTGAAAGGATTATTCGATGATTTGATAAGAAACTGGATGATTTTCTGATTCAGGACATGTCTTGCATAATTAAGAGGATGATTAACCATAGCAAAAAACAAAATATTTCAGGAAAAATGGTTGCACCATTTATATGTCTTTCAAGTCATCCTTCACGCCTCATAAATAAGTTAATTTGGCATCAAAGATCTGTTCATACCTGAAATCCACAATGTCGAAATGGATTTCAAAGCAATGATCTCCACATGAGGGCACGTAAAAGAAATGAAGTAATACCACATTTTGCACAAAAAAAAAAAATAATGCAATCACTTTAACAACACCGATACCAGAAGTGGATTAAAGAGAAAATTACCATTAATTGAAGATATCACAAGAGAATAAGATGTAAAGCCTGGAGCACCGAACAATCATTGTCATTACAAGGTAGATTGGAGTGAAATGATCGAGAAATTTTCTAACCTCAGATCATATACATGCTTCAACATTTCCATGGGAAACATAGAGATATTCCATGAAAGGCATCTGACCAAGAGATTACAGAGCTCACAACATTTTCTAACCTCGTATCATATACATTATTAGAATTATTTGTATGGCTTTGAATAAGAAAATGTTTTTACAGTTGTTTGGCAATTCTTCAAAGATTCATAGTAAGTAAAAAAGGAACATAAGGAATTCAGTTTCATAAAATGGCATAGATTCGCAAAAGCATTATGGTCATTGCAAGAGCAATTACAAGTCTTCTTCAACATCAACAAAGAACACCTAAAGCAAAACCTGAAATCAAGTTTCATTATTATTGTTTTCTACAAGACATTCTTCCTACGGTTCTTACTCAAAACTCGATGAGCAGTTCCAAACCTTCCTACAATTTCTTTCGCTTGAAGAGCGTTAAGTAAATCTGGATTCCAAAAGTTTGCTCGCCCTTGCTTGTGCTGGTGATCCCAAAAAAGACTCTCTTATGGATGCTATAGCATAATTTGTTCAGATGTTGTGCATTGTTTCCTGCACCACTTGAGAAAATTTGATTTTGCTGTGATGGAGAAGGAAAATTGGGAAACCTGGATTGAATCTGCTTGTAAGTGAGAAGGGAGACTGGGAATCTTGGATTTCCACAAGGTTGTAGCTGCGAAGTGCTAGGGTATTTGAAGCTGCTAATGCATTTCCCCTTGTCTTCTGGAGTCACTTGCAAAGGAGTTAATGTAGCCACTGATCTCCTCCTTGGTATTATCCTTAGCTGAGATGGTTTTGTAGTAACTCTGGCATGGTTCATATGATGCTTCTCAGACAATTGTGCTAATGTTTCTAGTTCGGTAGCACATGAGGCCCTTCTCTTATTTTTTGATATATTGAAAACAACTGGGGACAATGAGATCCTTCTAGCTCTTCCAAGAGGCTTGGTTGTAAAAACTTGGGTGACGTCTTTGATTGTTGAGTGAGCATTCTCCATATTTTCAAGACCAGTTTTTACTATTTTATGAGGAGGAGCCAATGGAGGTAGTCGATTTGTGATTCTGGCAAGTGGCGGCCTTTGCTTGAATGATGGCTGAAAAGATCTAGACGTCTCATTTGCAAAGGTGAGCTGACTTCGGGCTTTCTTCTCTTCAACTAGCTGGTTTTCCAAGTCCTTGATCTTCATAACATGAAATGATTTTCCAAGGAAAAAGATGGTCAAAGGAGTCAGAAACAAGACAAAGATAGATCGACAACAGATATTTAAAATGATATTAAAGATAACAAGACAAAGATATATTAATAGATATTTATGGTAGCGTTTATTAAAAGATAAGATGATGGAAAATAAATATAGGTGATTTAAAATTTTGCAATGAAAGGTAGAAAAGAAAACACGCATGTAGATAAAATTAATGTCCAAAGCAGAACGATGAAAAGGTTAGGGGCATTTATGAGATGATCTTAATGGCAGTTGTTCAAGTAGGTTTGCTTTAGAATATGTTTAATACCTCATGAAACATACAACTATATAAGAATGAGTGGAAATAAAAATTCATAAAATCAACCCAAAATAGTTGAATATGTTTAATATCTCATGCAACATACAATTACAATAAGAATGAATAGAAAATGAAAATTCAAAAAAATCATTCTGCAGGTATTTCACAAATGCATAATATTTCAAATAATAAAATACAAAGAAAAAAATTGTACATATTAGATACTTCAGGTCAAGCAAGTTTCAAAAAGTGAATGAAAAACGAGATGTATTACTTACGAATGAGAACGACTACTCAGTTCATTAGCATTAGTTGACCCAACTGACCTATTTCTTCCTCCTGATTTGTGCATCTCCCACACCTCTTCTACGCTGCATACTTGAATTTCAGCTAGACCAGGAACTTCCAGGGTTCCTTCTGCAGATTGTTTTATGTCCAACCTTCATAATATTTACAAAAGAAAAAAAAATTACTCACAAACGTGATAAGCTAAAGATCTGAAAATTGTAATGAAAGAAAACAAAGCCTACTTCTTGGCACATAGATCTGAGTTATCTACCAGAAGATCCCTGATTTTTTCATTATACACCTCCAACATGCTAAATGAAAATTCATATCGCATCAAGGACATTCTCTCTTTCATAATCCTGAAGAGTTCTTCTAATGCCCTATAATTCACACCTCTACATTCAGGTGTTCCTTCCATAGTGAATGTCTTCCCAGTTCCAGTTTGTCCATATGCAAATATGCAAACATTGTAGCCATCCATGACAGATTTAACGACTGGCAAAGTCTCAGAAAATACAATGATGTAATGAACACACCATGATGAAGGGGAACTTAATGAACAGAAGCTGCTATTATATGTATAAAGAAAAGATTATTTAGTAACTTAATTTACATTTTATAATTTAGGGAAAAAAATACAAGCACGATTACTCAGATTAATGTATTATTGGAAAAGTCCAACAAAGCAGCCTTCCAACTATTCCATGAAAGAATAGCTTCTTTGCCCTACAAACTAAGTCCTATACTGCCTCCTTGGAAATTTATCTATTTTTCATCATCAACAGCAAATCAGATATAGCATATGAGAAATATAGCATATGGCATCAATCTAGAATTTCAATGAAAAAGATGACTTACAAATGCAAGGTAACATTGTGTACATCAAATCCTGCCAAGACCTCACTTCGAATACTAATTCTGATTTTTCGTAAACTAAGCCAATGTATTCTTATATTTGAATGCTCAGCTGCATCTTAAAATTGGATGAACAGGAAAAATTAAAACATACATCCAAGGTGTCGAAAAATTTCAACAAAATATCATACAGATACATTCAAACATCATAAACTATCGCTAGTCCATATTCAACTAAAAAAGAAATTTAAGTTCGTGGATAAAGATCATTGCATGTTGTAAACAAAAAAGATTTAAACGAAAATAACATAAACACAAAACACAAAATCATCTTCCTAACTCCTTGTGCATCCATCTAGCTTTTGATTCTCAGTAGGCCTTGAAAGGAAGGATCAATCATCGAGATTATTTGATAATTTTTCATAAATTGTGTCAATCTCCCGCCAGAAAATCTTGAAATACTAGAAAGCGTCATTAATTCATAACATTTGTCTCTCCTTAAAATATCTTGTTGAACTCAGACAGATTGCAACGCTACACTATCGCCCATCATCACAATATAATCATGCAGATTGATCACTTTTTCTTTTTTAGTCTTCTTGTGTTTATATCCTTTGAGATGAGGGTCCCGCCTCTTTGTCTTCTCAAGAGTTTTGTGTTAGATCGACATCCGGAAACTCAATGGATGCATCTATATGACTCGACAAAAACTCTGAGACTCACATCATCTAAACTTATATGTTGAGTACCAAATGAAGTTTCGAATTTCGACTTTGCCCATTCTCCGCATGACCTTCACCACAAACTTTCTCCAATTCATTATAACATACAATTGAATATTTAAAAGCTAGCATCTTTTGAAAACCTATAATGAAAGAAGTTAAAAAAAAGTTAACGTAAATTTATTAAAAATTTAATGTGAGAAAGTATTACAAAAAAAATACCAATATGTGATATGTATTCCTCTTGTCCCATCAATATCATTTTTTTATTTTCATCCCAAGACACACCGATTTTTCTTCGCCTCACGGATGTGATTCCATATTCCTCTTGATGCCCGACCGATTTTTACATTATTCGTGTGACTTCAATTCCAAATTGCTTCAATTTATAAGAAACACCTCAGACAAATGTCTTTGAAGCCTGAGCTTCTCATATTTGAATCAATATACTCACACATTTGTAAAAGCTCGGAATCCAATATGGTGTATTCCAAACAAAATGCTTTCTTTTAGTTTTAGTGATACTGAGGGTTAGGAGGTAGATTGTCCATTTAACCTGCTACAACAATTATATTGAAACAAATCATTTAGTTAGTGAGTACAAAAATAATCTTATAGAATAAATTTTGTCAAATGAAGATAAATCTATGAAAAATAAAGATGCTTAATGGTACAAAAAAATTAATTTTTCTATCATCCAACATATATATGACAACCAAAAAAGTTAAACAGTCAACATCAAAAAATATGTAAAGTGAGTACTAATTAAATATGTTTTACTAAAGCATATTAAATCTACCATCCCAAAATATGGACTAAGTGCCAGCAAGGATATTTTCTGTCATCAAAAATTCTAGCTAATAACCAACTTCGTTCATGCGGCTTCACATTGCTTGAGCTATTTGGTCTTTGTACAACCACTCACCTGGATTCTTCTATAACCCTATGTCATGCCCACTATTATGTGCTCATATCCCACTCATTCTCTGGAAGAATGAAATCATCACCCCCTTCTAAAATGATCCAATTATGTAATATACAAGATGCAAGAACAATATTAACTTGTGTTTCTAATGGAAAAATAGTCGCACTTGATAATTCCAAATCATTTTTCAAAGAACCAAAAGCACGCCTCCAATCAGTAGGGATGAATGCCAAGGTTAAATAATCGAGCATTTGTTGTCTAGTGAATTCTTTTAGATGATATCTTGTGGCACGAAATGGAGATATAAAACCCTTTCTAGTGGAGTAACCACCGTCCACTAGGTAGTACTTACCTGTGAGTAAACATAAATCAAATTTTCTTATAATTAAAAAAATTTATGTTAATGATATTTATGATAAAATATTTTATACCTTCGAATAAAATGCACCATCACGACGCTCCATTACGAGATCAGAAGATCATTTAACCTTCCCAACCAAATAAGACATATATAAATTTCAAATCTAAGTATGCAAAGCACATTTTGGGTGGGATAAGATTTTCTCCCTAAAGGCGATTCATGCTCCTTAGAACCCTACTTTAATATGGGTTCCATCTGAGATCATACAATCTTAAAATTAATAAGTGATATTAGTAAGAGCATTAAAATACTTATATAAGATAACACTAACATACCTTGAAGAAAGGCATGAATCTATCGCCGATTGTATTTTATGTGGAGTTTCCAATGTCGCAGTTTTATCATCTCATGCGTAACCTCCTACAGATATAATGCGATTAAAGTACCTACTCACGCTTTCTCGTGATCGTTGAAAGTTGAATCGAATAACCCGATTTCGCGCGTGCCCGGGTATGCGAATATAAGAACTTGTTCTTCAATTTTACATTGGCGTGTCTACAAGTAAACCTCTTAATAGATTGCATAATTTGAAAAAGGTGTTTTTTTCATTCAACCATATTCATAATCAAATGGATCCAAGAAATAATCTAAAAGGTATGTCACACGCATGAATATTTTGCTCGTGATTAATTTGTTGATTTCTCTTAGTGTCCAATAATATATATATATATATATATATATATATATATATATATATATATAATAGTGATTGAGCCTATGCATGCATGAATGGTTGAAGCAAGTTGATTTCCATTGATCTCAACATCAAATAGTCATAATCATAGGACCATACTTCACCCTCTTGTGACGGTCGCCATTATTTTTTACAAATAAGATCCAATAAGTCGTTACTTTAAAATAATAAAAAAGAGTTTAGAGCATATCAAAGCCATCAAATTAGTTGAACAATGGTTAAAATAGTAAATTGCATGAACCATTCCTATGCTTTTTTTAGATTTAGTTCAATCGAAAACAGATAGTTCTTTCCCATCAAAATATGTTATGGATCTAATATTTAAAATCAAGATAGAGTGCTAGTCATGTTAAACTCCTACGAACTAAGATAAAATTGGATCTTAATGAAGAAAGAACTACTATAGATATGGGACAATATTAAAAGTTAACGGGAAAACTAATCTACTTATATTACATTCATCCTAGCAGCGCATTCACAATAAGTTAGCAAAGTTATGTATAAACTCAAAGAGTCGCATCTTCAAGCCACTTATAAAATGATCAAATATCTTAAATTTAGCCTAAAAAAGTTTATACAAAAGCAATGACATCCTACAAATTGAAGGATACACGAATGCAACTTTGTTGGACAACCAACATGAAAGGTCTACTTGTGGCATTGTACATTCTTCTAAAATCTCATAATTTGGAAGAGCAAGAAAAAACCTGTGATTTCTACATCGATAAAAGCGAAAAATACATAATCGATGGATGAATTGGGTCGAACACTTGGTTGAAGTAATTCGGTGTCAGAAAACCTTTATAAAAAAATTTTTAAAACTTTGAGTGAATAAATCTTTTGTTGGTTCAGAAACATGAATGTTATGATAGATATATTCTTTTTACTTGGAAGGATGAAAATAGTTAGTTAACTTGTTGCAGAGTTAGTTAAAGAGGTGGTAAGAATAGGGCTTGTGTAGCTAAGGTTGTAAAAGCAGGAGTTTAGTGGTTTGAGCTGGGACAATAAAAGGTAGAAGAGACAAATAAATAGAGGAGAAAGTTAAAGTGAAAAGAATAGCAGGAGTAATGGGTCGAACACTTGGTTAAAGGCAAAACATCGACTTGTGTAGAAAGAAATGTTTAAAGTAGAACTAAACCATACACAAGACTCAACATGAATGCTTAATGAATGGAGAGGTAGGATGCATTAAATGAAGTAGCTAATTAAAGCTAATGATCATTCTTTGGGCCATGCAGAGTAGAGGTATATTTGGGAGCTTTGTTCAATCAATGTTGCTCAAACGGGTTGAGCATTTGTGCGAATCTTCAACAAAATAAGGTACTCATAAATGTTAGGATAATGATAAAACTTAAAGCAAAAAAATTAAACAAGATATAAGAATGATTATACCAAAGATTAAAACTCATACATGAGTTTATTAGGCATAGTGATATTCACTTACATCCACAACTGCACAAAGATCAAATACTTACAATACTTCAAGAGAGATACATGATAAGATTATACTTCATATTAATAAAAAAAAGATATGCCACTTTATTTGTATTTTTAACTACTAAGAAAGAATAAAACTGCCTATTGATGAGAACTAAATGTGGAGAATAAAGAGTTGAAGATGCTTCTTCTTCTTTTCTTTATGAAGAGAAGTTCTTCCTTTCTTCTCATCTCTATTCCACCTCCTTTCACTTTATTGGTGTAAGAAAACCTATATAAAAAATCTTTTAAAACTTAGAGTGCATAAGAATCTAAACATGATATTAAAGTAATAACCCAAAGGAAGGAATTATCACAAGCTTTTATGATATCCTTGTAAATCCTAAACAATTGTTCTAAGAAGAAGAAGAAGAAGAAGAAGAGCAACAACAACACTTCTAGTGATATATGAAGAAAAGAATTCACATGGCACACAAGCATCAAAATCTCAAAATATACTTTTAAATGGAATCTATTCTACTAAATCATTGAAAATAATTTAAAAAAAAACAATTTTGTAGATATAACAGCACCAAGTGAGTCAAAGAGCATCCAATATATGATAGAAGGAAGTAGTGATCTGAGCAGACCAACATACATGAACATCACGAGATCCATCGGAATTTCGATTCTTGAAGAACATTTTTCTAACAAGAACGCCTCCCAAACCCATCACCAGATAAAAAAATTTCTACTTTTTATCCTCACTTATTTTCATACTAAACCAGATAACTGCAGCTGCTAAACAAGCTGAAACATCTGAAGCTCACTCCTGTTTCTTCTCCTTCAGTACAACGGACATAAATAAAAAAACTCTCAGATATAATTCCTCCAAACAACCACATTCCATACTATATAAACTATTCCCACTTGATTTGAAAAAACATGAGCTTGTTAATATGCTGAAGGAAGTGAAGGATATCTTTAGCAGAAGCCATGTCCCAGTTTATAGTGCCGAGGATCTTTAGAGCTGGAGCTGGCATTCTTAAAGTCACTATAAGTGAGGAAAAATTATGAAGGAGGATTTTCTCTATGTTTTTTTTGTTCTAGCACTTTAATTTCTATGTGAAATGTTTAATGATCCCATAAGTAGGAGAATTTTCTCTCACATTAGTAAGTGGAAAGATAGGCTAATGAATAATGAAGTTCATAATGTACAGTTGTCTGGTTCAAACTTAATCTGCATATCAAGGATACAAATGTAGTAAATGGAGCTTCAACAGATAGAGGAACTAAATCTCACAAATATGAACTGAATTATTATGTTATTTGTAACATGGAAAAAAAATTCATTTACCGCACGAGAGAGCGACCGAGGACGGGAGAGACGGGGTGAGAAACAGAGAGCGAGACTGAGAGAGAGTAAGAAGATCGGTCAGCACCGTGCGAGCAACGAAGTCGATCGTGAGTGGGAGACAGAGAGAGGAACAATGTTGCCGAGTTGTGTAAGAGAGTCGAAGGCAGGCCTTGGAGACCAGAGACTGCCACAAATAGCTGCCGCAAAACCTCTTCGATGGCAGTACCTCTCTCCGGTATTCACCTTCCTTCTGATAATATTCCATTTACACGGAGAAGGAGAATGAGAAACAAATAAGGTTTGCGGCTCTCAATCAACTCCAGATATACCTGCGACTGAAGGAAGTGGAAAAAGGGAGGAAAAGGGATGTACCTGCGACTGAAGGTTCTGCTAATTGCTGAGCAATGTCGCGGCGATCTCACCTCCCGCCGTCACAAGGTTTGCGGCTCTGTTTGCGGCTCTGTTCTCTCACACTGGCGGCGGGTATGCGAAAGGCGGGTATGCGAAAGATTATAGCGGGAGACGAGGAGTTCTACGCGCGGTCGTTAACCGTGACTTCTGAATTTGCTCGATTTCGGGGGTATTCCATTTATACGGAAAACACTTTGCGAAAGGAATTTGAAATGCCGTAAAATTTTACACGGTACCGCAACCCAAACACGGAAAAAAGAGAAATGCGCGTATTTAGGCTTCGTTTGGGAGAGCGTTTTTTTAGTAAGTTTTGCTTTGAGAGCCTGAATTTTTAATTTTGATACCCGTTTGAATAATGTGCTTTTTAAAACTGAGTTTTAGCTCCATCTCACTGAAAGTTCCGTTTTAGCCCCTTTTCAAAAAACCAAAGACAAATAGCTTTTTAGGGAGCACTTTTTAACCAGCTTTTTAGGAATCCAAAAAACTTAGCCAAACGAAGCCTTAGATTACATTTCATGCTAATTACACGGAACCAAACAACCCCTTGATTTAAAGAATTCCACACACCCACACCCATCGCCGCCACCATCGCTCGTCTAATCCGGCCTCACCGGCCGTCGGCCAATAAGTCGCACGTCGCTGCCGGACATCAAAACTTTCGACATTTTACATTATATTTTTCAACCAAATGTAAAAAAGAAAAGTCATGAAATCAGAAACTTCAACCAAATAATCAGAAAGTAATCCTTTATACCGAATCATTTTACAACGATTCCTTTATATCGATTCCAAATGACGCTAATATTGCTGTTGCAAAGTAAAATTAACAGAATGTAATACATTTCAAATACACTAGAAAGAATTGCCAGATTTGAAATTCGATTTCTAATTCCAAATACAACTTAACAGTTGAGTGGCCGCCATGGTCACGGGGTCACGGTGACTGACGGCCACCTCCTCGCCGCTACCGTCATCGTCAGCCTGCATCGCCTCCCCCACTGACACAAAACTTTCGCCATTTACATTACATTTTGTAAATTAAACAAAAAAAAGTAAAGTAATGAATTTATAAAGCTCTCAACTAAACAACTATAAAGTAATTTTTTTACACTGAATTTTTTTTACACTGTATTTCTTTTATACTGTATTTCAAATACAGACAACCAAACAACCCCCAACTCCTAAATGTATTGGCAATTGTGGGCCCGTGATGGATGCCAAGCCCAGCCAAATGTATCCCGGTCCAGCCCAACTCTGGGTCTTGTCGGGTCGGATAGTAGTGTGGAATAATGCCCAGTCCAATCTATATACTGGGGCGGCGGCGGCGGCTGGGCATGCGCGCTTCGTTAACGGCTCCGGAGAAGAGGCCAAGGTCTCCTTCGGGGGTCGTCTGAGAGAAACTTGGAGATTTCGTTTCTGGGACCTGAATTCTTCTAGCATGGATTCTCTTTTCCTTGCAAACACTTCGAATTTCTCTTCTTGTCCTTTCATCATCCCAAACCGTGCGCCTCATCTTACCATTTTTTTGTGCGATTTAATTATCCTCTACTGTTCTATTTCTGTTACTTTTTTTCTTCGATTTACTTTTTTTAGGAGCAAGCAGAAGGAATCTAGAAGCGCAAGCAGGTTGGGGACCAGGAGCCCTAGGTGCACAATGGGCGTTGCACTCGGTGGAAGCAACAACTATGGTTAGCTTTTTCTTATGCAATGTTGATTCCTGTAAGAGTGAGATTTTATAATCAGTCTGATCCTCTAGTTTTTTTAATTTGTTTGGGGTTACTAATGTGGATTGTTCGTTTTTTAGGGTGGAAGTTCTGATGCTTATATTCTGTTGTTTGGGTGGACAATTTTTTTGTGAAAATTGCCGAGCATTGTACTGAAATTCCTAATTATATATTAGCAAGAGTTTTATGGCCTACATGGATTAAGTGAATGCAGCTTACTGATCTTATCCACTTCTAAATTTTATTGCTATCTTTCACCATCTAGATTCCGCATAATAATTCTGGGCCTTTGAGCTGGTGTAAGCTGAAAGTTTCCATTTTAGTTGTCAACTGTGATTGTTTCTTATTGGTTAATGTTATGAGTCCCTGTGGTTTATACTGTGATCAAAGAGAAGAAATTTGGTTGTTAATGCATGAGAAATTCTTAAATCTTAAAGTTGAACAAGTTACTCATAAGAACTATGATTTATTAGTTAGAGTTAACAAATTGTTCTATTACTCTATTTATTTTTTTGGGGGATTAAAATATAGATATTTACATATTTCACACGTCAAGCTTTTTTTTTTACTTATATAACATTCAAAACTTCTTTATAACTCAAAACCAAACTCCGTCAACGACTGTTAGTTTTTTTTGGTAATTTTTGTTGCTCCATTTTGGCAAAATTCATTCCATTGCCACCACAAACTCCGTCACAATGCTTTGCTCATGTCATGCTGGACATTGTCGCTCGCCACAACGACCATGTGATGGGAATCAACCAATGCTACTTTGTCTTCATCTAGGTCTTCTCTACCTACGTTCAATCAATCTAGTCCAACATCTGTTGATTTGATAACTCATAGGCCTATAAGCTCTTCATCAAGAGCTGCCACTTCATTGTTGCAATGGTGTTGCGAAACTCCTAGGCAAGCCCATGTAGTCTCCATTCAAAAGCCAAGCAAGGGACATAACCAATAGAGGTGTGCGATAAACCAAGCAGTATTAAACTTCACTGCAAAATTTGCAAAAATATATTTTATTTTTCTTTCTCTCTAATTAAACTTCACCACAAAAATTGCTAAAAGAGATAGATGTTGGGTTTGATATACCACTGATCTCTCACATTCTCAACACAAACATAAATTCATGAAAGACCCAATATATTTTGAACTAGTAGGCTAAATCTACTACTGTGTCATGTTAAGTCCCCAATCAATGCTTAAAAAAGAAAGTGGATACCTTCACAACTTCAAAGAGGTTGATGATTATAGCAGAAAGAACTACAACTCTGGTGGAAGAGATGGCCTTGTCGTCGAAGCTCATCATGGAGTCAAAGGAAAGAGAGCTTATTATATTAGGAGGTCAAGGGGATGGCGATTTGATGGAAAATTGGTATTCAATTAACTTCTTGACTCCGCCATGGATGCTCAATGTAGAATTGGATGAAGCTTCCCTTCCCGCAAGAAAGCAATGCTGAGAGATTTGATGGATGAAAATGATAAAAATGGTCAAGCAATGAGAATTATTAGAAAACTGATGGCTATTCACAGAGTGTTGGTTTTGAGTTATCAAAAAGGTTTTGTGTGCTATATAAGTAAATATAAGGTTTGAGATGTGAGATTTGTAAACATATATGTTTAAGTGCTATGTATGTAAATCCCCCTTATTTTTTTGGTAGTTACTAGATGATGTCATTGATGCAAAATTTTGTGTTGTTTTTATGTGGTATGGTATGGTTGAAATGAGCTTCGAGGAATTGAAGGCATATATAACTTTCTATTGTATTTTTGTAATATTTTTCCTCTAAAATTTTTGCATAAATGAGAGTTTAAAAGAATGGTTAATTATGTAGTGTGGGGCTATTATTTTTTACAATCAATGTTATAGATTATAGACTAAGGGCTAGCTTGGGACATCTACAACTGTATGTAAAATTAATTGTCAAATTGTTGTGGAAAAGCAAAGTTTTTGAAAGCTATTGTGGGTTTTATAGACTTTTTCCCTTAAGAACAAATCAAAAAATAACATTTTTTTATAACTATCACATTCTAATAGATCTAATTATGAAAAACTTGTAATCATAAAATTTTATGAAATGCAACAAGAAAATTGAAGCCAAACAAAAGTGTGTTTGATATTTGTGAAATAAAACTAGAAAAGGTGTCTCAAATGCACCGCCCACCCTAATGTGATCTGTGATATAAAATAAGGTAGTATGATGGAGATTTGGGTTGAGTTTCGTCTGCCTTGATTAATTGAATTGAGAATAGTTATGGTTGATGGCTTTATGTGGAGTTTGAGGATGAGTTTTTGCACTTAAGATTTCTTTAAGAAGAAATAACAACCTAAACACATAATGGAAATAAGACTTCAAAAGATACCTTGATTTGGAGGAAGAAGAAGGGGTCAAGAGAAAACAAAAAATATTGGACTCTATGGTTCAATTATAGCTTAGGAAGTCTTAGGATCAAGCTCAATAGATATGTCAAGTATAATCCTAATTTTAGGAGCAATATTCTGAATTTGATATTTTTATGAGAAGTTGTTCCCTTGATCATCAATTTCTAAACTATAGAGTTATACAAATATTTTGTAATGGGAGAAAAATACATGCTTATGCTTATGTGAGTTATCATCTCCTCTTCTAGTCTTTATCATGTGGTTACGGAAAAACTTATCCTACATGTGGTGAATGTCTTGGAGGTGATTCCTTGTGATTTAGGGCATTTTCTGATTTTATGTTTTTAAGAAAGAATTACCATGAGATGCATAAAATCATTCAAACACACAATTTCATAGGCTACAAAATCTTAATTTTAACAATACTTTATTACTTTCATTGAAATTTGAAAATATGAAGGAATCTTACACAAAGGACAGTGTAATAGTTTTCTACTTTAAACACTTTGTAAAAGTTTGGAACCATACTTTTAATTGAAATTCATGTATGCTTCCATATTTTATCTAATTTGAATAAACTAGTCACACATACAAACCAATAAGAAGATTTGGAGGAATGGAAATAAAGTGAAAGAAAATAATTCATTAAATCAGAAGAATCAAGCTTCATGCTTGTAAAAGACTATAAGGAGATAAGCTCTCTTGGAAATCTTCAAGTTTCATACTTGATTAAGGAGTAGATTCTCATAAGTAAAAAGAATAAAGTGTCTAACCAGATCTTTATTTTGTTAATTAAATTAATTTGTGGATGTCCAAGACTTTTATTTATAATCATAAAGTACCCTTTGAATTTCCTATTTTAAAAAAAGGTTGGTCCTAGAGTCATGTAAATCCTGCACAAAAGTTGCAAGTATCTTCTTATGACAAAAGGCCATCATTCAACTACTATCACACATCTTGCAAAATGCTGCAAGGATCCCACAAAACCCATCAAATCCTATAATCAAAGGAAGTTGTGATTCTTGTAGACTACAAGTACCGTAATAGAGTTGGAAAAAAAATAAGTACTAGTTGTAAGGAGGCAAAATGGAGGGAGGGTTTTGTATCAATTCTGTCCATCTTGAATGAATTATTTAATTGATATTTATCTGGTTGATTTGGGTGTAATTGATCACCTCTTGTAGTGAACTCAATATATCATCCCATTTAGTTCTGTCCTCTATTTTATAAGACATAGTTACTTTCATCTCAATGACTAGTTTCAAGAACAAAATTGATAGAACTATCTAAAAATTTGGAATTTTAGTTTTTCATAAAACAATTATCATGAATAAGTCTTTTAATATGTTAACACAACTTTACTTTCTTCATAATTGTTTTTTATAAAATTATAAAAAAAGAAGCTAGGAACTAAAAATAAAATCAATATTAGTTTGCTTACTCATATTTAGAATAATCTTCAAAGATAATGTTAGTAATTATATTATCAGATTTCCCAATTAATTTATCAACTTCAGTATGATTTATTTGTTCAATTTCAAAACCTTGAGAATATACAATTCTAATTCTTATTTAGGTTCATGTAAAATCCTATCCTCAAATTCAATTTTAGATTTTAATTTTCACTCTTGTTTTATTTTATGTTCTAGTTTACAAACATGTTCTAGTGTAGATTTTGATGTAAATTTAGATTTAACAAAATCAAATTTATAATTTTATCCTTATTTGATATTTATTGGAGATGATTTAAAGTAAGATTTGCTATGAGGGGATTTATGGTTGATATGGAATATGAGATAGAAATACAATGGGAGAAGTTATTCTTTATTCCATCATAACTTACATATTTTAACAAGAGGAAGAATATTTAGTTAATTATTAAAGTGGGGTCATCTTCTTACTTGGCTAGATAAACTCCTTATAAAGATGGTATGATGATTCTTGTAATGTTTGATCACACAATTTAGAGCAATGGTTTTAGATGTATATTTTAAGTATATAAAAACAATCAACATGAATAATTGCCCTATGTTAAAATGGTGAAATTTTTAAGATGAGAAATTGTTGATCATTAAAGATAGGTTACTAACATATTAAAATTGGACTTTTTCAGTTGGTACAAACCTAATGTGGACAAGATATTTAGTTTCATTTAGAAAATTGTTATAAAAATTTCAAAAGATTCTAGAAATAGGTATTATATTAATAAGAAGACTTGATAGTGTAGTGAGGGGATTACAAAATGTTATCCAAGAAAATAAATGTGCTTTGAAAGAGTGGCATTGTTAAATACTATTGAAGCTTATAATTAAAAGAAAGCTAAAAGCTTATAAAGATTGTTATGAGCAAAGAAAAGCTACCTCTTTTGATTGTTTATATACTTAATGCTAAGGAATTCAAAAAAGAGATATAGAATAGCTACGACAAGAGGTGATAGATCTAGAGCTTTTGACTATTAGAAGTGAATATAGTTGAATTTTAATTAAAGATAAGGACATTAAGGAAACATAAAATTGTTTAATTTGAATTTTAGAAAAAATAATTTTTGGAAGAACATAATAAATAATATAATGTATATAGATTGATCAAAAAAGGTATTAGTTCTGAAAAAGATTTTAGTTCAAAATGAGATTCTTGTTGAGATTTCAAAAATTATCGAGGATATTATGGTGTTTTGACTAAACAAATCTTTTTAATAAAATTTTAAAGGCTAAATGGATTTCAAATAATTAGAGAAAAGCATTTATTTAAGAGTATAGATGTTCAAGATTATTCTAACTACATATGAACTAAATTTATGTTTTATATAATGAAGATATTGGAAAGAGTAATTGCATGTAGGTTTTAAAAAATTATAGTAGTTAATAGAAATAATTTAGCTTCATGCCACAAAGCTTTTTAATGAAAGTAATTTAGTGTGTTAGACCAATTAAAAAAAAATAGAAGATATATGATTGTTTACCATAAGATTACTTTAATGTGCATTAAAGTCGAAAGTTGTGTGCCAAAAGTATGTTGAAGTTATGACAGACGCGTCAGTTATTAGAGATTTTTAAATTATTGTAGGATTATATCAAGGATCAATAATGAGGTCATAATTGTTTTTGTAGCAGTTAATAAAGATGTTTACAGTGAACATTGAAAGTGAGGTGCCTTAGTTCATGTTTCTTTTGCAAATGATACAATTTTAATTAATAATACATCCATTACAATAAACAAAGATTTAGAATTATGGAGAAAATATTTAGAAGATGGATGGTCTAAAAGTAGTAGGATAAAGTTTGAGTATATAATATATAATTTTAGTTGGTGTGATATTAAAAATTATTAATCAATGTTCTTATAAAATAAAGTGATAGATTTAAGTCTATTTGATCTGTTATATAAAAATTTTGAATATTAATGAGAATATAAATTCTAGAGTTAAGATTGACTGGTTAAAGTAAAGGAGCATCTCAAGTGTATCATACAATAAAATGATATCATTGAGACTTAGGACAAACTTTATAAAATCAAAAATTAGGTTAACTATGTTATATGGATCTGAGCATTGGATGGTGAAAAAGTCGATGCCTAAGTTGAGTGTAATATAAATAAGAATGTTAAAATATGCATGACAAAACTAAGAAGGATAAATTTAGAAGTGATTATGTTAAAGGAATGGTTGCATTGTCATTTGTTGAAGGAAAATATAATTGAATTTTTCTTAGTTGGTTTGAAAATGTATAAGGAGGGAAGATAAATGTACTTACTAGATTAGTAAATAAAATTAGTGTTCGAGGATTATAAATGAGTTGGTAATATGGATAAAAGTTATTCAAAATAATTTACAAAAAATAGCTTTTACACTCACACTATAGGAAAAATGGGAAATGAGGATTCATAATGCTAATGATGATGAGATTTATAATCATATTATAACATCAAAATTTTTTCATCAAGTTTGCTATTTAAAAAATATGTATGCACCACAATTTTTTTAATAGGATTGGATATGGACAGAAAGGATACTTTTGTTGGTGCATTTTGAAAGTGTATATGATATTTGAATATTTTTTCAAAGATTTTAAGTGCAATAATCTTTACTTGAGGATTGTTTCTTAAACTTTGAAGTTTGTTATGGTCTATTGTATTCTTTTTACTAAATTCTAGCTTAATTCATTTTAAATTTATCTTTAAGATTTTTAATTGAATAGATTTTGATATGAAGTTGTCTATAGGGAATTTTTTTTGGATATAAGACCTTTACATTTTATAAAATATTTTAGCAGATTATTTTCACCTTATTTAATAAAGCTCTTAACTTTGTTATGCAGTTGATCTCCATAATCACTAGACGTCAACAATTATTTTTTAAGTTTATGTTTCATATTAGCATAAATATATTTTGTTTAAGTGACAACACTTCACTAAAATAATATCTTATTGATTTTTGTTTCAACAAATTAAACCTAGGGAATTTGACATTATTGTTGAAAGCATTCCTTTAAGTTATCTATCCAATCTAAATATAGGTTAGGATTGTATATCCCATTGAATGGAGGAATATAATTCTAATTCATAATATTCACGTTGAAATCATTTTGAATCATTATAAACTACTTTCATTTAAATTGCATTTTTGTTGTGTTTTTAGTTAACCTTGATATTATATCCTACAACTATAGATATTATAATGCAATCTTAAACTTTGATACCAATTTTGATACAATATATTATAGGATCTAGTATTTTAAAGTCATATCTATTATAAGATGCATAAAATCGCATTTGTGAACATAATATCATCAATTACTAGTTGTTGTTTTCAATGAAACAAATATATATTACAACGGATAACATAATAGTTTTCTATTGAAACAATATATAGAAGTTTAAAATCACAAGTCATACATCTAATTAAAACCTAAGCAATTGTTAGAAATTTAGATTGTATCTAATGTGAATAAGTTTAGTCATGAAGGAATAAAATAGATGGAAAGAATTCTTGAAATCAAAGGAGTCATGCATTACGATCACACAAGGAGGTGACATCTTTGCAAAATCTTCAAGTGTCCCACTTGATCAAGGAGTAAACATTCAAAAGTAGAAGGAACAATACATTTAGTTAGAGTTTTATTAATAAATAAATTATATTGTTTTGTGTACATGCCATAGGCCTTTTTTTAATTTTAAATTTCCTCTTATGTTTCTTATTCAATGAAAAATAGAAAAGTTCTACAGTTTGTGAATTCCTAAAGTTTTGATAATCTTGATTTTATATAAGTTTGCCATTCAACTATCACCATGCATCCCACAAAAAGCCGCAAGGATCTTGGCAAAGCCTGTCGATATCTTGCAACCAAAGGAATTCACAATTACCACTTGTCACTAGATTATAACAAGTGGTAAGGAGGCAAAGAGGAAGGTTCTATCTCACCTTGTTTTGGTGATTTTTTTTCTTGGATTATTGTAGATGTAAAAAATTGCTGAGTAGCACAAATTCATTAGCTTCCTAGTGTAGGAAACATTTTGGCTCTTTTATTCTTGCACATTATGTTTTTTTGTTGCACTGTAATGAAATCCTTTCCTAGGGTATGTTTGGGGTAGCTATAACTTTTTGAAAAATTATTGTGAAGAAAATAATTTTTTGAAAAGCTGCTGTGAGTGTTATAAATATTTTTTTGAAAAATTCAAACAACTACTTTTTTGATAGCCACTATATTCTAATAGCTTTGGTTCTCAGAAATAGCTTTTTACTATAAAATTTTTTAAAAAACAGCCAAAAAGTTGATAGTTAAATGCGGTATGATTATTTTTTGATTGCTTTCTGAAAAGCTAGGCAGCTAGAAAAGTATCCCAAACGCACTAATTTGCTGAACCATGCTCTTTCTACATATTTGTATGGTATGATGTGAAACATGCCATTAATTATTTTCATTTGCGTTTGGGTCCATACTTTGACCTATGGTTGGTGTAGTGTCATTTAAAACCTATGTTATGCTGATAACTGCTTGCACAACATATGCCACCTTTTTAATAGTTAAAAAAAGTATAAGCCCAAGCACTTGCAACAATAATGTGGTGCTTGTATTGGTGGGAAAATCCTAGTTTACAAAGAAACTTTTGGTTGTAATCTTTCAATTTGATTGATGTGAAATTGTGGTGATATTGGCATGACATGTGAAAAGGAATATATCATAAAGATATTTTTACCAATATGTAGGAATGAGGTCATGTATTTGCATTGAGCTTCTAATTTACGTAGACTTCATCTAACATAAAATAGTGCTAAATGCTATCACAATTATGAGATGAGTTTTTTTGTTGACATTAAATTATTTAATGTTCTTGAGCAAAATCGCAGTGTCTAATTTGAGTAAGTGTATCTGAATTACCGTTTCACTTGATGATGCTTTTTGGTATCTTGTTTTTTCAACACACTATTAGTTGCTCAATGTTGATGGTGGCAAGCAGTTTGATTATCTTTTATGGTTTCCTAAATTTTGTTAAATCATACTTCTTGATTTATCATGTTCCTAATTCTGCAATTTATGCAATACTCCATGAGCTGCTGTCATAAATGTGGGGAGAAGCTGTGATTGAGGGGGAGGATTGGATGCTTTCCAATTACCATGGTATCTACGCCTAAATCTCAATAATTTAATTCACTTTGGATCACTGTGATTAAGTTTTGATTTAGTTTAGTATTAATCCTGTCCAAAATTTATTGTTTGGTTGGAATGACTAACAATTACCGTGTATTTGGAGAGGATCTAAACTAAGAGAGGGAAAACTGAAGGTAGGGAGAGTGTTGACGGGGGGAACAAAGTTAGTGAGAGGAGTGAGGGAGTATCCTTGTTCTACCTTATCCGCGTTCAACTCATTGTAAGTTGTTTGTTTTAGGATAGAAAGAAGGTGGTAAAGGATAGAGCGGGACAGATGCTGGAAATAGGTCACTAAATGCAATTTTTGTCAATTTTTATAGATCTGATTGTTGCATTATTTTTATAACTTTTAGTAATATGTGGGACTGATTTTCTGGTTGTTGAAATCCCGTATGATAAACTTTTACTTTGAGTAAAAAAAAAGATCCAATGCAAATCTTACCCAGAGCACTTGTTTTGTTTTGTTTTGTTTTGTTTTTTTTATGTGGCTCAAGCTTTTACATATCACGTCACAGAGAATGTTTTGAAATTCCCTCGAATGCATGTATGGGATCCTTACAAGCGACTTGGGTTAACTCGGGATGCTTCTGAAGAAGAAATGTTAGCAGCACGAAATTTTCTTCTGGAGCAATATGCTGGTCATGAGGGAAGCGTTGAGTCCATTGAAGGTGCTTTTGAAAAGTTATTAATGGCAAGTTTCAGGATGCGTAAGAAAACAAAAATCAATCTTAAAAGCCGGCTGAAGAAGCAAGTTGAGGAATCACCTCCTTGGGTTCAAAGATTACTTGCTTATATAGAAGTTCCTCCCGTTGATACCATTCTTAGAAGGCTTTTCCTATTTGCTTTTATGGGGGTTTGGAGTATTATGAATTCTGCTGAGACTGGACCTGCTTTCCAAGTATGGCTTCAATCTTTTTGTTTTACATTATGTGTACTTTAGAAACAAAATAGTAAAAACAGAAACAAAAAGTTTTTGGGGTAATGCAATATAAAGTCGAGAAATTCTTGTTGAAATTTGCCATCGGTCTACTCCCTGCTTGAATCTATCTGTGTGTTGAGATATGGTTGGGTCAGATTGGTTATGGCATGCAGCTAATTTAGCATCCATTTCGTTACATTATTAATAGGTTCCAGTTGCTATTTGTTTTTTCTTCTATGCTACTTTTAAAAGCCAGATTTGTTACAAATTTGATTTATGCAGAAAAGCAAATGTAATGAAAAGTCTTACACTGCACATGCACCCATCCTTAAATAACTTCATGAATATGGGCAATGCATTTTAGAGCAATTCATACTGGTTGGCGAGCTGTTCTATTTCATATGACACTGTAAAACACAGCTCTACCGCACACAACATTGTTGAACTAAGTTTTTGAGCTGGCCCCTGTATCTAGTTCGAGTTAACTGTATAATTTGTTTAATATGTTAATACTTTTCATTCAGTCAAATGATTCCTGAAAATTATTTTTTACTAGCTGCCTTTTAAGTAGAAACCCATATAAATTTGTCTTTTTTCTGCTTTTAACTACTCTTTCATTAATTTCCTATCTAAAAAATCATTGACAACAAAAATTTTGTCGTAAATCACCTGTTCTATTCTACAAGAAAAGGATCAATGCTTTTTTAATGAAGTATCAACATGCAATAATATTTATATTTATTCTACGTTTTCCTAACACTAAACAGTGTTTATTGAATCCTAAACATGATTGGCAAGAAAAAAAATAGTTATGTAGTTTTTTAGTTCTGTATCATCATTGTTAGTGGTTTGGAGTTTAAAGATCGAACCAATTATTCAAAGAAAAAAATCTTAAAATTAATGGAAATAATAGCTTGTACATATCTTCATTGATTTTCTGATCCTCTTTTCTGCAGGTTGCATTGTCATTAGGATCTTGCATCTATTTTCTGAATGAAAAAATGAATAATGTTCCAAGAGCAGCAGTAACTGGGTAAGTGATGAATTAAATTTAGGTAATGCGGTGAACTCTCACATTCTATTCATCTAACGTTATTGCTTTGTGTGCCAGATTTGCAGCTCTTGCTGTTGGTTGGATTGTCGGTTCTATTGTGGTTCCCATGATTCCGTCAGTTCTACTGCAGCGAATATGGAGCCTTGAGCTTCTTACCTCCTTGGTCTCTTACGCCTTTTTGTTCGTTGCCTGCACCTTTCTCAAGTAATGTATCTACTTTCCATGAGTTAAAATGTAGGATGAATCTGAAAATTTGATTAACTTTTGTGATAACCATAAATCATGGAGAACTGGTTATTTTTCTTGTTCATGTTTTCCGCATAGTTACACATCATATGGCCACGAAACAAAATATAATTAATTAATAAATTAGGAGAAAATACTGATGTGCAACTTGTTTATACAAACACTTTTGTAAAGAAAATGCTTTCTTGCAGTTGAATTTGGTGACCGTATGGTGTTAGCATGTGGCAGAGTATTGCTTCGGTGAATAGGGTGTAATAGGGGCTACATGATTGTTATGAATGAAGTGAAGAACACTAAAAACAACAATGAAAGTGTAATGGGAAAGTGTGGAATTTATTTTTACTCATTAATGTTGTACAATTGTTATGCTTATATAGAGGAACAGTCCAGAGTTTGTTAGCACCTAACGGTGGAGAATTTGATAATGATTGAGGCTGTATGGTGGAGATTGAAAGAGTTTGTTATAGGCAAAGTCAATTATCAGCCATTGATAGATCAAATGGCTTATCACTGACAGTGAGCTGACTTAACAACTTGACTGTAACAGGTTGGAGTGAAAGGTATGGAAACACTTGTTGAAAGATTGAGCAGCTGTTTTGGTTTTAGATGTCCTGTTTTTGCTTGTGTTTGTATAGGATGAATATTAAGTGGTGAGGACTGAAGACATGCAAAGTTGTAGGAGATGGTGAAGGAGGTTGTAATGAGGAAAGAGGTGAATGCTGTGAAAGGGAGGCAGTGGAGGGGGTTCTAGAATTTGAACATGTAGCTGGGTTGGTGGGAGAATTATTAAGAGATGAGGTTGGTACAAGAAGGGATGGAAGGTGAGATGATAAGTGGGAGGTTGAAGGTGATGTTGATGGAATGGCAGCATAGGGAAAAAATATTTTCAGCAAAGGTGACATGTCTGGAGATAATAAGTTTGTTTGTTAGATGCTTAAAGCAGCAATATGTTTTATGTTGGGTATAATATCCAATGAAAATGCATGATGCAAACCGAGTAGATAATTTATGTGAAACGTACAGTGTTAGCCAAGGCAAGCATAAACAACTGTAAGTTCTGAGATGGGAATATGAAGGAATTTTGTTGTAAAGATGGTATGGTGATATGTTATTGGTTGTGGTTGTAGGTAAGTGGTTAATTAGGTAGAGAGAATTTAACAAGGCTGATAGCCAAATTTGTGAAGGTAGATGTGCTTGTTGAAGCAACGTTCTTGTAGTTTTAATAAGATGCCTGTGTTTACGTTTGTCGAGGCCATTTTGTTCAGGGGTATGAGGAGCATTGAACTGATGAAGAATTTCATTTTCTATTAGAAAATTTTGTAGAATGTGATTGCGATAGTCACCTCTCATGTTTGATCGTAGAGTTTTGATGCGAGCACTTGGAAATTGTGTTTTGATCATAGTCACAAACTGAATAAATTTATACGGTGTCTCTGATTTTGCTCACATTGGATATACCTGAGAGTAATGAGTGTTGTGATCAACAAACAGAACATAATATCTTTATTCATCAAGAGATAACACCGGTGAAGAACCTCAAACTTCTGAATGGATTAACTCAAAGGCTTGATAAGTGGTCACACTATGTTTAGGAAATGATAATTTGTGGCTTTTAGCAATTTTACTTTAAGTACAAGTAAAAGAACTAACCGAAATACATAAGGGTTTATATTGAAAATTGTTGAGAGCACGGAGTAATGTGTCCAAGCTGGTTATGCTAGAGTTATGAGTTGGTAGAAGTTGCAGTAAATGCTGTAGAATGGACTTGAAGTATGGAGAATTGGGTCGATAGACCATTACTGCTGGGACCTTTTAGTAGTGTGCAGTTGCCCGTTTTGTCCTTGATTGTGTAACCATTGTGATCAAAAGAAATGATACAATTATTGTTATATAGATTAATTGGCTAATAGAGAGTAGATTATGGGATAAGGAAGGAACATGAAGAAGGTTAAGAAGAAAGATCTTAGGAGAGGGGATTGGAGTGGAAGAATCTCGTTGCCACTGTGAGCAATTGGTTAGGATTCACCATTGCCTACCAATATTTCTTCTGATCCTTCATATGGGGTAGGCTACTGAAATTGATCAAGATTAGCTGTCATATGGGAGGTTGACCCACTGTCAATTGTTGGAATCAGTGGACTGTGCTGTGAAGAGTAAGGCCTTTCGATTGTGGGAATTGTAGTGAATGTTGAATCGATGCTTGTAGTTGATAGTTGAATGTCTTTGTTTATTGCAAATTTGACAAACTAAGGATGTGACTGATTGTTGATCTCCCTTGGAGGAAGTTGCAGCACCTCATCGAAGGAGCTCCCACGACCGCGATTGGAAGAAGAATATCTACTTCATGTAGATACGAGAGCAAGAAAAGAATCAGCTGGGGACATTTTCTTGATTTGTTCATTGTTAATATTTATTTCTTCACTGCAGAGAAGAGATAAAGTTCATCCAATGTAATTGATGATGGTCTGGTGCGGATTGCTGTTTTAAAGGCTTGATAAGGAGGTAAGCCATTGAGAGTACAGAGTATTATATCTTCAGTATTTAACTGCGAGCCTGCTGTAGCCATATGATCAACAATGTTTTGATAGTGAATATATATTGAGCCGTAGTCTGATTTGGCATTGACACATTGTGAAATTTAAGTGTTGTAGAGATTTGGATGTTTAGTTGGATAAGTGTGGTACAAAAGTATTGTTTAGACTTAAGAGAAAATTTAATAAGATGATGGTGAGACCTTCAATGCTTTTTGGTTTAGAATATTGGCCAATAAAAGAGAAACTTAAATTTAAGTTTAATAGAGATTTGGATGTTTAGTTGGATAAGTGGCTTTACACTGAGAGACAAAATGTGAAATGAATATATACGTGGAAAGGTTGAAGTAGCTCTAATGGTAGAAAGTTTAGAGAGGGTTGCTTTAGATGATTTGGTCACATAAAATGTCGGCTGTTCGATGACCCAGTTAGGAGATTAGATGTATTAGATTCAACCTATGTTAAGATGGGGTAGACCTAAAAAGACTTGGTTAGGAATTATAAATAATGACATTATTTTGTTGGAATTAAATCAGAGTTTGACACTTAATAGGACACAATAGAGAAGGATTATTATAGTCGACTCTATATAGTGAGATAAAGGCTTGCTGTTGTTGTTATGCCAAGTTCTCCAAATATGGTCAACCTAATTCAATTTTTTTCTTCTGAATTCTTCAATGTTTGTAGGGGGCATCATTGTGCCCCATTTCACTACTTTTTAAGACTTGATAACTCCCTAATATGGCCAAATATAGTCTCATCACCCTCATCCCTAAAGCATTAAATACAATGTCCTCAAAGATCAATACATTAGTAGTGTAGGGTTGTAAGTATCATCGCATATTTTTCCACCACAATCATCCAAATAAAACTCTAAAAGATGCATCCCTTTTAATAATGTGAAACTTAGCTTTACCTTCAAACTCTCCAAATTGTAGTTGGTTTTTATTGAACCCATACAACATTAGTTTACAACAACAACAACAACAACAACAAGCCTTAATCCCACTAGGTGGGGTCGGCTACATGAATCCTTCGTCTCCATTGTGTCCTATTATGTGTCAAATTCTCATTTAATTCAAGTATACTAAGATCATTTTTATACATCTTAACCAAGTCTTTTAGGTCTACCTCTACCTTTCTTAACATAAGGCAAATCTAATGCATCTACTCTCCTAATCGTCATCTGACGCCGACGCTTTATGTGGCCAAACCATCTAAGGTGACTCTCCCTAATCTTATCTACCACCTGGAGCTACTCCAACTTTTTCCAACATACTCATTTTGCATTCTATCTCTAAGGGTAAAGCCACTCATCCACGAGCATCCTTATCTCGTAACACTTGACTTAGTCTTATGTTTCTCTTTATTGGCCAACATTCGCAATAAGTCATCGTGTCTTACCACCATCTTATAAAATTTTTTCCTTAAGTTTAAGTGGAATTTTTCTATCACATAATAGGCCGATGCATTCCTCCACTTCAACCATCCAACTTGAATTCTACTAATAACATCTCCATCTATTTCACCATCATTTTGAACAATAGAGCCTAAATATCTGAATCGCTCACTCTTATTAATGACTTGATCACCTAAAGTTACAACACTACCACTAAAACTTCTACAACTAAAATTACACTCCATATATTCAGTTTAGATCTACAAACGAAAACCTTTAGACTCTAAAGTTGACCTCCATAATTCAAGTTTTGGACTCCTCTCTAGTCTTATCAACAAGAAGAATGTCATCGCAAAAGCATACACCAAGGTACATCTTCTTGTAAATGCCTTGTAAGAACATCCATAACTAAAGTAAAAAGATAAGGGCTTAATGTTGATCCTTGATGTAATCCAACTGAAATAGGAAAATATTTTGTCAATCCTCCTTGTGTTTGGACACAAGTAACAACTCTAGCATACAACATTAGTTTATTATAACATAATTTGAGTTTAATGAAAACAACTATAGAGTGCAAGTGCTTATAACATTCACTTGCTCCCATGGTCCACCAATATATAATTTAGAGAATTCCCATCTATTACGACTATAACTTATAATGGATAGTTATGATCAATTGTGTCTAGTAAAAAAAAATCTTTATTAATGAAGGTAAAATGATAAGAATATCTTACAGGTAGGTTTCAACATTTTTTAATTTCTCCTTCACAAAATAAGCTTAAAAGGGGGCAAGCTTAAACAAGACTTCTACGAAAGTTTCTCAAAATGCAAGAGACATTATCATTGCATCATATATACTTAATTATGTAAGCAAATTCTTAGGGGTGTGAAGATAAAATAGCCAACCATGGCATGAGAGGCATGGGGCCCCGGGCCCATTTTCCCTAATTTTTAATAAGTGGGAGGATCTTTCAAAACCTTTGAAGATGAGAAGGTCGTTGTATTTACAACTCTTATTGTAATTTATTATTATATGATCACACCTTTTGGTCTTAATTATACTAGTGTAGTCAATCAGTGGGCTATGATATGAATCTTTGATAAATTTATCTATAATTAAGTGGAATGTTATGGCTTGAAAACTATGTTTAAATAGTTGCATCGATTTGATCTTCAAAGGAATTTTTTTAAAGTATGCCTTTGAGGTGGCTTTGGCTTTATTGTAAGACTCCATAAAATAAAACCTAATCTAATTTAGATTAAGCCATCTTAGAAATAAAACTTATTGAGAATTCTTGATAGTTAAGATGTTTAATTTTGAATCTATTTGGAATATGTATACTCTTTACTATTTTATTTAAATTATTTTAGAGTTCTATTAAGATGGTAAATGTCAAAATATTATTAGTTTCATAAGCAATAATTGTTGTTTCCTTTAATTTTGGTTGCTCTCATCCTTGGAAATTGATCCTTTATATTTTAGTTTTAGATTAATCTCTTAGAGCTCTTATTAGCCAAAATTAATGAGGAACATTAAAATATTGCATTTTATTATTTAAGTCATTATCTAATCCTCATAGAAATAAACTTTCACCCTATTTAAAAATATTATGTGGACTTCATTTTGCTTTATAGAAATAGAAGCATTACATGTTTTCTTATAAAGTACATTTAATATCTTATGACACATCTAATATTGTTTGGACATTTGGCAACTTGATTTATGATTTTACTTCAATTCAATATCACTTTCATACCTTTGCATGCCATAAAATGTTATGCCTTAACTAATTCCTTAGCTACATACTTGATCCTTATTGAAATCTCTTCTAAATGATGACTTTTGAATAAATCAAGAGTTAAAAGCACAAGAAACCCAACTTGATAGCTTTATTTTGATGTGCAAAATCTCTCTCGCTCCAAAAAAAGAAAAGAAAAGCCAGCCATAATATTTTCTCCCATGAATGGCTAGTATTGAGTTGGTTTTTATAACTCTCTAATATAAACAATGAATTTGAATTTGAATTTGAAATTTTGATAATAATCTAGAATTACCAATTTAGATGGAGATTAAAATTTTTAGAGATTTACAATTGGCCATCAACCAAGTTGTTGGAACAAGGGATTAAACCTAGAACTATTAGAATATCACTAATATTTAATGCAGCTCTTCAGGGAAACTCCTATCTTGATTTTTCTTGTGTAGTAGAACAATGTAATAGATGCTTTAACAAAACTTGTAAAATAGTTTGCTTGAATTAATAAAGACTCCATTCCTATAGAAGTTTTAAACTATCAAGTATTGTCTTATATAAATTTTGAGTATATTAATAAATCATTACTCGAGAGTGAGGCTTTTTTCACCATGGATGATGCATAGGATGATTGAAGATGCTATTTAATGGATGTCTGAAGAGGGAAAACTCCCTCATGGGAAATCTTTTTCTAATTTGATTAAGAAGAGAATTGTGTTATATGCTTTAATAAATGACTCTTTTTGTCGACAATTAACTGTGGTTAAGTTACCTTGGAAAATAAAAAGCTCATAAAGTGATGACCAAAGTTATATACTATATTGTGTGGTGCTCAATAATTTGGCATTTGGCATGAGAATGAAGACAGAGATTTAGGATTTAGATATTATTGGCTCTCAATGATTCATTATTGCATAGACATTACATGACATTGTCTTTAATGTCAGGTACATGGTATAATTTTTCATGTTGCCATCTTATAATTAATTTGTGGCCTGTTGAGATTTGGAGTGTGGATATTATTAGTTTTATTAACCCTTCTTAAAGTTCATTGGTTAATGTCAATAATAACTAATTACTTCTATAAGTGGGTAGTGGCTATCTCATTATGAGGGGTCAAAGCTCACCATGCATTTTCATTATTCTAAGATAATGTTGTTTATTGATTTGGTATATTTCATCAAATTATTTGATAATAGGCCCAAAAGAACCAAAATAATTAACTTTGTTAATGAATATAACATTGATCAAAGATTCTCAACCATTATTATACTTGGGCTAATAGGTTGGCCAAGGCCTTCAATAAAATACTTGTACAACTATTGAAGAAAATCTTAGTTGAAAATAAGTGATAGTGGCATAATAAGTTGCTTGAAGCCTTATGATCATATCAAACTATATATTTCAGTTTACTCTATTTTTTGTTTATGGATTTGGTTTGTGATCTTGATCAAGGACCACTATGAAATGAAAGGGATATACCTCAATGATAAAATAGTATTTTAAAACCACATTGAAAGTAGGAGACATTCTTAATTTTTTGAACATCTATTTAAGCCAATTATAAGGTGGAAGAAAAGTTTGAGCCTACATTGGAATATCATTTATGATAGAGAGAGTTTATCAAGGTGCATCTTATCATCTAATTCATTATAAGAGTTAACACCCTATGTTGCCTATCAATGAGTGTTACCTTAAAAAAATTATGCATTATTGCATCAAAAATAAGTTTTAATATATGAAATATGAAATGAGACTTTTTGCGATGCACTTGTGTTTATTTCTAATTATTTATGAGGAATTGGCTTTAATATCTGAAATATGAAATGAAACATCAATTTAAGGTTTTAATTTACCTATAAGTAATTAATATGCTTTGATAAGTCTTTTTTTTATATATCAAAGATAGTCATATTACTCTATTCTTTGAAGACAACCAATGAAATAAATACAAGCTATTTTTGGTCTTATCAAAAAGGAAAGATTACAAAATCCTTATATTTTCTCATTTCCTAGCTAGGTTTATCTTGTCTCTTTATCAGAGATCTAATCTTTGGTTTCACTATGCCTCATTTCTAGAATTGCTTGGGTTAGTAAGTTTATGTAGGCTTTAAGTCTATAAGTCCCCTTCTTATTATAACTCAATAGAATCTAGTTTAGTTTATTATAAACATTCATAGGACCAACACAATTTTCTTAAATTTGTTGGTCCTATTATGCCATAGTTCATTCATTAGGTGAATAACACTAATTAGTAAATCTAAGTTGGAATAAATTTTCTTAAGTCTTCTCCAAGCATAATTATTGAAAACATGTAGATCTAGTCTAACCTATTTTAACAACTATAAATATACCTCTTTAATTTTATGAGATTTCAGTCCCATAAAGCTCTCTCGGACTAGACTTATAAATTTAAGTTTGAAGAGGTCTTTAAGCCCTCTTTCTAGTAAAGTCAATAGAATGTAATCTAACTTTAGATACCTATAGAATCAAAAATCTCTTTAAGATTGATTGCTTTCAACTATACTATAGTTGATTTAGTAGAACTACATCCTTCACTTGGATTTGGATTGAATTCCTATGACTTTGTTGCTTTCATTATGCCACATTTTATTCAAAAGACCAACATTAAATTAGCAAGTATAGGTATGAGCATATCCTTTTATTCCTCCTAACATAGGACTTTTTATAGTCATATTAAACTAGCACTAGGTGCTTCTATGTTTATACTCTTGACTTTAGTTTTAGTAGTTCAAGTCTTCATAGGTTATGTTCTAAAATCAAATTTAAAAATAAATCTCAAATGAAATCTAAAATCTAAAACCTTAAACTTATATTCTTTTTAAGTATTATTACTTGGAATTAATTTTAGGTCTTTTTGAATCTTATTGGTGTAGTCAGTAATACTAATACATGTGTATTTTTGTGAGTTTAGCACTCTTATTAACGGTTTATTTTATTGACCTCATTTTTGTTTAAGGTTGACTATTCTTTTCTCAATCCAAACATTATTCTATAGATAGTCCATACCCTATCTTGGAGATAACTCTTTATGTAATCTGAAGTACTTATCCTTTGACCTTAGCTTAATCCAATTATATAAAATTCTCAAAATTTGGATTCCACCTCATGAGTTTTAGGGAGACTTAAACTTTCTAGGTGGTGTTGATAGTGTACCGTAGCCTTGCTATGAATATTTAAAATCCATTCTTTAAAGTTTAAAGCAACTTTTAAACAATTTTGAACTTATAGGGTTTTGATGACCAAATGACCTCTCCATGAGGTATGTTGGCTTGCTACTTGTCCTATATTTTTAGTTTAGTTTTTTCTTAGGCTAAGCTAAACTTAATCAATCCTTTCAACCCTTAAGCCAAATCCCAAATCCAAACATAAGGTTGCCTTAGACCCTACCATATAACCATTAGGCCATTTGGGCTAAATTGACCCTAGATTGACTCATGGGATACCCAAGACTCTTAGGAGTCTGTCCTAAAACATTTGAAACCCATTTGAAACCTTTTCAATCATTGCAAATTTTTTTGCATTGGAATGAATCCAAGTTTAAACTATAGTAATCCAATCTGGACATAAGTGGACCCTTGGATTCAATGGGTTCAGCCATTAAACTAATTGACCCAATTCTTGCCTGGGACAAAACCTATGAACCAAAAGACATCTTTATCTAGCCAAAGATTAGGTAGTGGATGCCACCTGATCAACTCCAGAACTCTTAATCAGCTAAACTTAACTTAAGCCCTTTGGCATTGCATTTGTACAAACCTTGGGTTCCCTTGACCTTAATATCTATCCTACGTGACTTTAGGTGAGCTAACCCATGGGTTAGGAGGATTTATCATTAATTTCAAATGATTCTAATTTGTTCATGAGATGATGTAACCAATGCTCGACCAAAATCAAGCCATTTCAACATTGATCAAGCTTGGCTTCACTAATTAGACCTAAATGACCCATTTAGGTTATTCTTGAACCCAACCTCTCAACCCGACTCTATTTGGCATCCCATTTAACTAGACATTGCTTAACATTTCTAAGGATGTGCCTAAGCAAGCCCAACTTAATTTTGCTAACCTAAACCTTGAACCGGCCTAAATTGAATTCAGTTGCATGAACCAAACTCAAAATCAGGCTAGGTTACTTGATCTCATACCTTTAGCTTTCATCCTTGGCTTCTCTAAGATGATCCTTACCATTCCCAACCACTTGAGTGTTTGAAGACCTAAGAGAAGCAACTGATTGTGGCTTATAGTTGGTAATTTGATCAGTGTTCATGAATTTCCACCATAAAAATTTAATTTGGAGCTAATTGTTGAGTTGATAACCCTAACCATTTCAAACAGCTTAGATAGCTTGAGTCTCCTATTGACTTATCTATAAGAATCTCAACCCTTAGAATCACAAGAATGCCACTACCTTAATCGACTAACCATTGACCTTGGCCTATAGACAACGAGGGTTTTGTAGAAATTTGATTGTACAAACTAATTCCTTCACATCACCTAGAGCATTAGCAATCATCCCCTACCATTTTGTAGTGCAATTAGCTAGTAAAACCCTAAGAATCACCAAGCTCTAACAAGCTATTTTAGGTGATTTTAATCTCATATATAGGGACCTTAGTAATAGCAATTGTCTTCATTAAATTTCTTCTTCTTGGCTAGTGAAGCCTTTGGAGCCAAGTATCAAATTTGAAGCCCTTGCATTGGGTATGTAAACCCTAAATTTCATATTTGAGTTTGATTTTTATTGAAGAAAAGTCAATTAAGATCATATAGTAAATTGCCCAAAGTCTTCTTGTTCCATTTGTAATTGCAAGTTTTAAAAAAATTGTTTCGATCGCTATCGATTAAAGCCATTTATGTGAACAATTTCAGTTCATGAATTAATGAATGGGTTAATTCAAGGCTTTGGATCATACTACTCTTATTGATTCTACATGACTATAGACCTTACTAATTAAAAAAGCTAATGCTCCTTTCCTATCACATTTAAAATGCTTACCTACCATGTAAAAATAGTAAACAAGGTTAAAATGAATTAATAAAACATTTAAAATTTTAAAATTTATATCTAATTTAATTTTTATCTAAATTTGACCGTTGACTCCATTATGGAATAAGCAGTTAGAAAGGGATCCAAATAAATTTAAATTAAAAATCAAATACCTTTCTTTATAGAGAAATTAATCATTGAAGGTGTAGGGATATAAACTAATTAAATGACCTATTCAAGTCCAATGGCCTTTAAATTCTTACCTCTATTTGAATTTTTCTTATAGGTGTTTGATGTGAGGGTAAACCTAACTTGGATTTCTATGTTTTAAATCTTCAACCGCCCATTAATAGTTCAAATCAGCCATTAAAATGATTAAATGAATTCTTATAAATCCTTAATTGAATCAAGAATAGAGGGTAAAATTTTTGAGCGAATAAGAAATCATAATCCCCCTTTTTTATTTTTCAATATTATATGTTAATTAATTAATACAACAAACTTTTTTTTTTTTCAAATGAACCCAAATGACTTCAAATTCTCAAGAAATGATTCTAAGGCTATCCTATAGTTTCAAGTTCATGAGGTTTAGAGTCTATTTGGAGTTGAAATCTTAATTTCATTGTTTAAACTCTCTTAATTGGTCCATATCTTTTAAAATTTTTAATAATTTGAAGAAAATTTTAAAAAAATTGTAAAGTTAAATTATTTCACAAACTCTTGATAATCTTTAGAAATAAATAATTAATTTAAGTCATTTTAAAATAAAATAATATATTTTCTTGAATTTTCAAGTTAAATCAATTAATAAATCAAACAAAACATAAAATAAAAAATATCTTCAAATAGCTTAAAAAATTTTATTAAATGGTATTGGTGATGTCATCTACTTTTATAACTAATTTCATAAGATTTTGTGTCAATTATGATAAAGAATAAAATTAAGCTCATTAATAAGTTTTAAAAATCATAACAAATTTAAAATAATTCTAAATGATTTTAAATTTTATGGGCAATTTTTATAGTCATCTATGACCTCTAGAATTAATTTCACAATTTTTTGAGTTCATTGAATGAATGAATATATATTTTCTATTAAATAAATAAATAATTATAAAATTAAAACTAATTCTAAATTTTTGTAGGTTGTTTTGATATCACCCCTAATTTCTCCCTCTAGAATTAATTTTATGATATTTAGGGGTTGTTTGGTATCACTTTTTATTTATGTTTTTGTTTTATTTTTATTTTAACATAAGACCAATATATGTTTAGTATTCTTATGTACTTTTAAAAGTAAAAAATATAATTTTTTTAATATTATCATTTCTTCAAAGTATTTTTATATGAAAATAAAATAAATGATATTAATAGTTACACTCCAACAACAACAACAACAACAACAATTAATTTTTACATGAATCCTTTCTATCATGAATGTAAATTCTCATTTAATAGTATATTAAGATCATTTTATAAATAATAAATCTTTTTTCTATCTATTTCTTTTGAAAATCTAATCATCTACTCCTAATTCATCTAGATGTAACCATCTATGACTCTCCTAATCTTATCTTTGGTATCCAACTTTTTATACTCATTTTGCATTCTTATTTTAACATAAGAGCATCCTCATCTGTATATTTAACTTACTTTAGTTTCTTTATTAAAATATAAGTCATAATATTATCATCTTATAAAATTTTCCCTTATGACAAAAAAAAATATTAATAGTTACACTCCAATTATTTTAAAATAAATTTGTGCAACAATTTCATTATTATCATGAAATTTTAGTCAATCCATAATGAGGTAATTGCATGCAATAACATAAATAATTGGAATAATTCCAAATCAACTTAGAAGATAAAGCTTAGCATTCTATAAAATTAAGGTAAAAAGAGTTTAATATTACATGATCACGATTGTTCAAAAATCTCAACATCTAAATTAAGTGATGACTAATTCTATTATATGCATAATTTTATAGTTTTTTTGTAACATGATCATAAAAGAGAGTCATATACTACAATCTCAATTGAATAATATTAATCTTAATGACATTGTGTGTATACAATTGATGCAGAATTTTATTTTATATCAATTCTAAAATTCTAATTTTCATACATTTTAAATAATATATCTCCCTTAGATTAAGATCTTATAAAAATATATATATATTTATAATATATCATTTTTTTCTTTTTTCTTTTTTAAAAATAAGGGGGAATTTTATTACCACAAAAAAGGGTACAAAATTCTTAAAGGGGATAAATCTCTAAACTATTGCTCAAAGAGCTACAAAACATACAGAGATAAATCCCCTATCTATTACATCAAAAGCAAATGAGAAAATAAAAAGAAAAAGACCAACTCAACAACAACACTTAGATCTTCTGAGAACAGTATAAACCACCTCTAAGATCCCAGAACTTGAAAGAGAGCCCTACAAGATACCTAAAGAAAATATAAGTACAATTAATTTAAACAAAAATAGTCATAGATAAATATCAAAGTAATAAGAGTTCCTGAATAGGCTCAAGCTCAGTCAAAATTATCTCAAGGGGCAACAACATATCTGAGTATCTAATCTCCAATAAGAGGGTTACAATCACATATATAGCTACCATCCAAAGAGAAAATAAAGAAAAATCTCAGCCATCACTGCCAACTTACCTTGCCTAAAGCCTTCAACCAAGGAATAATAGCCACCAAAACTCCAGAATCTTCCACCATAATAATAGAGACATCCAACCAACAATGCCACCCAGCCAACTAAAAGCCACTGAACAGAAACAATAGAAAGAGCAACAGAGCTACCACTGATATAAGATAACATCAAAAACCCACAACCAAAACACACTGAAAATCATCTAAATAAGGTAGCAACAACCAAGGCAAAACATCAGCCAAAAGGTATCCCCCATCCAGCCAAACCAAAATAGGAACTAAATCAACACCAGACAAAAGACCAAGCTTCCTGTACTGCCACTAACAAAGAACAAACAACCGGTCAAGAAAGTCACCCAGCTAACCATAAACATCACTAAACCAAGCACTAGCATACAGAAAAAAAATAAAAATAATAATAGTAAAAAGTAATAGGAGCAGCAATAGCAACGACCACCCCAATCAAATAATATCCAGATAACACTAAACCATAACTCCAGAAACTCAAGCCACAAGATAGAGACCATAGCACCCACCAAGCAATAGCCACCCAACCAAAATAACGTAGAAAGTACCAGCTACAAAAGATCATAAACACAATAGAAAAGAGAGAGCAGCAACAAACTAACCCACCAACCAATTAGCTAAGGAGCCAGCAGCCAAAGCAACAAAGCTGGATAGACAACATCCATCAACAAAAGACAGTAAAGACTCAAGAGGACCATCCTGGACCAATCATGCCAACCACCACTTGGAGAAACCATAGATTCCAAATGTCAAACATCATACCAAAAATTAGAGAAGGGAAGGGCAACCCAAACACATTCAGAAAGGAAAGAAAATTCTAACATAAAAAGGGTTTAGGTTTAGGAATAGGTAGCTCATTTCCAAAATAGCAAGAGTAAAAAACCTGAGCAACCAAATTACTAAAAGAAAGGCAATGAAGGCTAATGAGAACATATAAACCAGATAAAATAAAAAAAAGGAATAGTAATGGATCAAAAGCATCATGAGTCAGGGAACACCTAAAGCAGCCAACATCAGAAGCATAACTACAAGAGGTGCACTACACCAAGCAACAAGAAAGAACCTAGCCAAATGAAAATAAAGATACAAAACCATTCATAGAAAAACAGGAAATCAAAGAAAGAAAAAATATACAGAGATAAGCAAGAAGAGCAGCTAATAGTCTCTAATCTAGGGTAAACCAATTTTATCTGAATTAATAAGGCCTCTCAATAAGAATGGAAAATCAACATTGGTAAACAATGTAAAATTAGAAAGCTTCGCCCTTAGATTAGCAAGAAAATTAGCGCAAGAGTTTCCTACACAATAAATGTAAGATATATGAAAATCTAATTTAGCAAGTAAATTTTTTGTGTTATTAAGCAGATAGAATAATTCAGCATTGCCGTAAGAATCAGAGTTAAGCAAAGTCAGAAGGAGAAAAACATCCACTTCAATCCATATTTTATAAATACCTTTTTCTAAACAAATAGAGATAGCTTTGTAAACAACTTTAAGTTCAACATATAAAATAGAGCGAGGTTCTGAAGGAGCAGCAAAAGCACAAATCACCTTGCCACCATGATTCTTACCTCTATAACCACAAAGAGCATTAGAGATAGAACCATCAGTATTAATCTTAATACAATCATTTTTAGGTTTAAGCTAATAAACAATCTTCTAATTAAGAGGCACATTGTTAGAAGGAAGATTAATCCCAAGTTTAGGGGCCGCAAATTTGTAACCTTTAAAATTGGCACCTTTAAGAAGATTGGCTTTAAATAAAGAAATGATTTTAAATTTGGATCTAGCAATGATACAATTATGATTCATAGGAATATTTCTATGCTTAGCAACATTCCTATCCATCCAAATATACCAAATAATGGTGATAACTAAAATGATATTGACATGACCTTAGAAGTATGAAGGAAAAGAGTTTCAAGTAATTGCATTAGGGAATGAGAGCCATTAAAATGAGAGGTGTTAAATATTTCACTGTACCAAATCCACAATTTAGCAGCAATGGAGCCATTAACAAAAATATGGTCAACATTCTCCACATGATAACAACACTGACATTTAGAAGGAAGAAAAAACCTTTTTTTCCAAAGTAATGAATCCATAGGAATGTAATTTCTAAGAATTCTCCAAACAAAAATAGAGAATGAGATATGAATAACATGGTTCCAAATTTTGGAAAAAGGCCAAGGAGTTTTGATTTTTCAATCTAATAAAGTTCCACACATCTTTAAAGATAAAGTCACCAGAGGAAGAGATTTAAAAAAGGATTTGGTCTGGCTCATTAGAGGTACGATGAATATTAATAATTTTACCAACTAAGTATTTAGAAATCAAATTAAGAAATTTAGACACATCCCACCAGCTATAGTTAAATAATTGATGAACCTTTAAAACAACAGTAGAGTGAGTATTAAGGAAAGAGTCAATAGAACCCTCACCAAGTTAATTGTCTTGCCAAAAAAAAGGAAGAACTATATTTAATACCTAAAAAAAAAAATCAAATCTTCAGCATCCCATTTAATCTTGCAAAGTCTTCTCCAAATAGGAGAATTACTAGATTTAAAAGAGCAAATAAGATAATGTTTACCTTTGCAATATTTAACATGCATGAATTTAGACCAAAGGCTATCTTTTTTTTTTCTTGAAATTTCACCACATTTTATATGAAAAATAAGTAATAGAATCTAGCAGAGTTTTACAACCAAGACCTCCCTCTTCAGTAACACCACAACAATTTCTCCAATTGGTCCAATGCATCCTTTTATAGGATGTATTGGAACCCCAAAAGAATTTATTAATAAGCATGTTAATTCTTTTGATTATAAATAAAGTTGGTACAATAGTAGATGAAAGGTAAATAGGTAAAAGCATAATGTGCTTTTATAAGAGTAAGTCTAGCACAAAAAGAGAGTAAATGAAACTCCCAAGAGGAAACTTTATTATTTAATTTTTGAATAACATCATAAAAAAGATAAGATCTTTTTGTACCTCTATATAACGGAGTTCCCAAATATTTGATAGGTAGCTGTTGGTAGGAAAAACTAGTAACATTTTTGATACTGATGATCTTAGCAGAAGATATATTAGAGCAAGTAATGAAGTAACTCTTATCACTATTAACATTCAAGCCACTCTCTCTACTAAACTTATTCAAGAACATACTCAATTTTTTAATGTAATGGATAGAAGCATTACAAAAAATAATAAAATCATCAGCAAAACTTAAGTGATAAATAGGTAAACCACCAATAGTTCTATAATATATGTAAGACATTTTATTAAACAGATGTTCAAGACACCTAGATAAATACTCAATACCAATAATAAAGAGGGCAGGAGATAAGTGATCACCCTGTCTTAAGCCTTGAGAAGATGCGAAGAAACCATGTAATTCACCATTAAGCATAATGAAAAATCAAGAATTTTCAATGCAATTTTTACAATATATCATTGTTTGTATAAAGCATAAAGAGGCATTCTCTTAAGAATTGAAAATATATCTTTCTAAACTTCAAAACATCACTAATAATATTTCTTAAAAAAAAGATATCTATAAAGTTTTTGTTGCCTTTGAGGTTACTTGCCTCGTGATAATCACACAAATAATATCATAACTCTATGTGGTGACAAAAAATTCACCATAATAGGATATCCATAATTAGCTATATAATATATATTTTTTGTTTTAAAAATATATTACTTATTAGAAATAAAAATTATCATTTTATAATTTCAAAATTTATTAACTAAAAATAACATTAACATATCTTCTGGTGACATAAGAAAATTTAATCAAGGAATCGACATATCCTAAGAAATTTTAGCATTATTTGTCATTCCCTCCAAGCTAGATTGTGCAAAAGTAAATCATATGTCGAAGTCATATGCACACATTTTATTTTGAGTTGACTTGTTGTGTTTTCTTTGATATGAAATTTGCTATTTTTTAAGCATATTTATAGTAGAATATGTTTAATTACTTATACTAATACAATCCAATTCAAGTGACTTATGTATAAACATACTATCTTAAACTAAATAAATTAAGAAAATTTTTAAATTTCAATATACCTTAAAAAAGGATAATATTTTAGATTATATTTTATTTGGAGAAAAATAATGTTCATTGTTTGATAAATAATTAGTTCAATTCTTAATTGTAATTTTCTTCAAAGTTTTTTTGAAATGATTTGCCATTGTCTCCAATGAATGTTGAAATCATCGAAAAGCTAATCATAAGCAATCATTTGTGATAACAGTAACAAAAATATTATGAGTTGCTCCTTAAAAATCAACTACTTTGAATATTTTATTGGGCTTTTAATCTTTATTATTTTACATAAGTTTAAAAGAATATGAAGTTCCCTTCTATAATTTTATATTGATGAAATATTAGAAACAAATTTATAATAAAATGAACAACTCAAACATTAAATCTTATGCTCCAAAATGTTAAAACTCAATATAGGGTAGTCCATAGTTTGTTTGAGCTTCTTAGAATCTAGTTTTCTCTACTTTTCTTTCATTGGTTTCTTGGAAAGGACTTGTTCCTAAGTTGAGCCAATCCCTTTAAAATTCTAAGTTATATCTTTCTTTAAAATTTAAGATCATAAAAATAGTTGTCACTAATTAAATCAAGACTATCTCAAGGGATCATTTCTCTTTGAATTTACTTAATTATAAGTACTTAACCTTTTTTGGGGAACCTATAGATCAATGGGGTACCTTATTTACTCCATAATCATCAACTTTGAGACTTACATTATAACTACATTTAAATACATAAGTGATCCGAAAACACTCATGAATAATCTTAGATCTTGTTTTTATCAATTTTATTTTATATTTTTATTTTTATTATTGATATTATTTTTAAAAATATATTTATATGATGCATTCTTACATGTTTTTATTTTTTTTTATTTTAAAAAATAAATAATATTATTTTTAAAAATATTAAAATAATTTTTTAAAAAAATTAAATTATTTTTAAAAATTATTGTCACCATCAAATACATTTTATTTCAAATTAAACTATATAAAAAAAAAATATTGCTTCTCGGAGAGATTCTTAAAAGAATATTTCGTTAGCATAAAACTAATCGAAGTTTAAATGGAGACAAAACATTGCTATGCATTTTAGACGAGTACCAATTACAACATTAGCTCATCTTTCTATTCCTCTATTTATGATAAAACATTTTATTGTTTTTAGCTTGATTAGCAGCCAAGACCGATCGATACAGTATAAAATAAATAAATAAAAAAAATAAAAAAAAATTATTTAAGGGTTACATACGTCAGAATTAATTTAAAAAAAAAAAAAACAATGCAACATCTGTACAGTAATAGTAATTGGAAAGCTTCATAGGAAAGAAACAGTAAAGAGCACAAAAATGCGAAATCAAAGCTCAGTTAGAGGCTGTTTTAAATTTTATTTATATTTTACTTGGAAATTAAATATATTTGATATTAATTTTATTTGTATATTAATTATTTTTAATTATATTCAAAACATTCAAAAATTATTTTGATTATTTAAAATAATATAATTTATTTTTAAAAAGAAGAAAAATAAAAATGTTTAAAGGCCTGTTTGAGGTCAATTTTATTTTTTATTTTTATATTATTTTTAAAAATATTTTTATTTAATCTATTCAATATAATATCTGTTTTAATTTTATTGATCTAGGCATGGACCAAGGGAATCTTTAGAATAAGATTTAGATTGATGGAAAAAAAAATAATAATATAACAACTTTTCAAGGCTGTGATTGTATTAATGTTTGATGCTCAGATTGAGAGAGGCATCGAACTATTTTAGAGGCTTATTAAAGGATTAAGCCAACAAAAATAGCACTGAGAGCTTTTTTTTTTTTTATTGGAAAAAAAAAAACAGATTCTCATATGATATGATTTAGCTAAAATGTGTATGTTTAATGTTAACTCTCTTTTATGTTGTTATTTTTATTGCTGCATTGTAATAAACTTTTTTGCAGTAAAGTTTATACTCATAAAATTGTTGGCTCTATGTTAATGGCTACTTTATTTTCATATTAATTGAAAAAATATTTATAAGTTGGCAATAAGTTGGCAATTTTTGTCAAATTTGATTGAAACTTGAATGATTGCTTATTGATAATAGCTTATGTTAACAAATCACCCATCCAAGAAACCATATTGGGCTTTTATGTCAACAAAAGTGGCAATGACTTTTTCAAGACATTTAATGATTTTGAGGTCATTTATGAACTAGTTTGATGATGATTGCTTAATGATCTCTCTCTCTCTCTCTCTCTCTCTCTCTCTCTCTCTCTCTTTGTGTGTGTACCATATATCTAACTTATATCTAATTCTAATCAAATCAAGTAAAAAAAATTGATTTGAATTAAGATTTAAAAGATCAATGCATAATCTTATAGGCCTTGCTAAGTTTAAACGAGTCTTATGATCACACTAAGGCTTAGTTCTAATAAGCTCTAGTGATGAACTGTGTAGATTTCTAACCTAAGGAAGGTTCTAACTTTGGAGTGAGATGAGGACTAATGCTAAATCCAAAGAGGAGAAATAACTTGAACCATCTCTAAAGTGGGCAGAGGATCAAGCGAAAGGTACTAGCATTTGCTAAGTTATTGTGACCTAGAATGAACATGGCTAATTCATTTTGACCTAAGAAGCAACTTAAATTAATTAGGCCCAAGTAGCCAACATAATTTGTGATATTTCAAATTTTGTTGCTAATTGACTTATTAAATGCCATATAGAAATAATAATTTGAGAGACAAACATATCATCAGCTTTAATGACTGTGAAGAATCTCACATAGGGTTTATTCTTATGATTTTTAGGGTCATGTGATCTTTAATGGGTGATCAGATTTTCTCATATATTCATAATTATAAATCGAAGGTTAGACCTTCATAGAAACTTCTTCCAATTCTTGCATTGATTCTTAAGAGATGGAAACTATTTCATTGACTGATGACTAAATGCTAGGTTATGCTAACAATTAGACTATTATCATCATCTCAGATGGTTGACCATCACTTTAAGAGAAATATTCTCAAGATTAAATTTCTAAGGTTGATGTGTTCCTATATTTTTTCAAGAGGGGAAAACACATAATAGTTTGTGTGTAGGGCCATTATGACTATTTATTAACTTCTTTTGGTTTGGGTTTCATATTCCCTTTAGCCCAAACTAGCAATGATATTGTTTAATTATAACTTAGTGTCAACATGACTATTGCCAAAATCTATGCTATGCTTAGAAGAATAATGCAAATTTTTTTGTTAATATAAGATTATACAGTTGATGGTTCACTTCCTTATTCCACTTTAGAATGTTAAGCAAGATATGATTTTGTATGCTTGACTTCCTACCACCCTACTGTCATTATTTTGAAGAGGCTATCAAGGTCTATTAAATGTTGGAAGAAATTTTTTTTTCTAGTATTGATGTCACGATAAACCCCCTAATAATGGTATGTAGGCCTTTTAGTTTGATTCTTATATTGAAGGCATCTTGAGATTGTTGGAATGATAGTAAGTCATCCTTAACATTAATTTATTATGGAACCTAGTGCTTGAATTTAGTTAAAAGAGTATGAAAAGATAGTTGAAAAGTCAATCTTGATTGGCTTTGTTATTAATTAGATAGAGAATACAAGAAATAACACATATCAAATACGTTGTAGAGATAATGACTTGAGAGGGAAGGATACCATTGTGCTAAGTAGTGATGACAATGAAAATAATGGTTATGATGGTAGTGAGCATTATAACATCTGTAGAAATAAGTTTGACCCTTATGACCTCAAGGTGGATAAAGTTAGGATGATTCAGACCTTAATGGAGCTATAAAATAGAGAGGGTACTGAAAGGGACTAGTCCAAACACTTGGTTTATAGGGTAGTGGAACTAGCCTCAACACCTAGTAACAGCTTAGAAAATAATGATGGTTATGGTAAAATCATTAGTACAGATTGAACCTAGAGCTAACTAAACTAAAAATTGGTCTTGAAGGTGACTTATGCATAATTGGCGCCTATAAAAGTCAATGAACAATGCTTAGGTTATTAAGGGGTGATCATCAACTAAGCTCAACCTTTCATAGAAAGAGATCGATTCATTTGTCATAAATAGGCAAGACTATGCCGCCCATCTTAGTACCAAGGTTTTAGCATTTTTAAAGAATTTGTTTATCATCATGGGATGGTAGACATGAAGATATTAAACTCTTTTGATTGTATGTCATATCAAATGGACCAATAATATGACAATAATTTTAGTGCTAATGGATTATAGTGGAGAACTTAATTTCTTTTACATTAACATTTTTATTTTTCATTTTTGTCATGTTAATGGGTATAAAGATAATGTAATTTATTAACTTTGATAAGTAATGAAAATATTATATTTATGAACATTTGTCATACCCTTTTTCATACAACTATTAACTCCTTTATTTTACAATTTAAAAGGTTTTGAAATGCTTTGTATTTAATATATTTTTTTTAGGCAAATAGGAGAAGGAATCTCATAAACCAATGGCCAGCAAGGTGGCAACGACCTTTGAAATGGTGGAGACAGAAAGTGGGCAACAATGGATATTTAAAGTCATGACAGTTGTTAGAGCATTGATTAAAGTGTTATCAAGCCTAGTGTAAGAATATTGATAATAAATAATATTAATTTTTTTCTTCTATAAGTTAAAAAAAAATTATAACTTAAATACAACATTTTTTAAGGACATCAAAGAAGTTTCTTGCAAGTTGATGATTGAAAAAGAATGGTGAGTATCCCTTAAGGTAAAGGGATATGATAGTTATGAGAAGACATTAGGCAAGGATATGCAGAGGTCATTGTGGACATGCTGTCCAAGTGAAGCATTGGGATCTAGATTGGAGTAGTCTAATCATATTAAGATCCTAAGACTCATTGGTATGCTAGCATTAGGTACAAATGTTGATGACCTATCATGGTTAGGTGAGACCCACTAGTCGATTATAGTATTAAAGATTAGAATCATTTAAGTTTACTAACTCAAACTATGGTCAAAGAGTAAAATTGGGATAGTTGTTGTAAGGCAATATGAACCTAAAGATGTATAGTTGAAATAAGTGTATAATAATAGTTACCACTCAAGTAAGGAGAGTGAAGATATCCCTAGTAGCATTGTTAGTAATTTATTGATTGTAAAAAGAGCTTGAGCCGATGAATGACACAATTATGCTACATTGACCACCATCGTTTGAGAAAAGCACGATGAACGAAGACTTGTATGGTGATAATAGATTATTTTCTACCTGATAAGTGATGCCAAGTAAAGTTTATTTTGATTCTAAGATGTGGAATTCTTATGGCAATAAGCCCTAATGATAATTTACAACCTATATATGGTGCCCAAGGAATACATTTTTAATTAAGAGTGATTATTCTTATATTATAGTATGCATTATTATTCAAGGGAAAGTTTGTGTGTGTGTGCGTGTGTTTTAATAACAACCTAATAGTATACAAAACTTAATAAAAAAATGAAGATATCATTAAAATAAAATGATCTTTTTTATTACATCATAAAAAATAATACATGATTTTATAGTGGGCAGAACTTACTGAGTCATAAAATAAAATATATGGCTAAAACTTTTAAAGAAGACATACATGATTTGAGCCTAGCATAGCTAGTTTCTAAGATAAAGTACTTGTTGGTGGGGAACCCAATAACCCCACATAATGTTAGTTGGCTATTCTAATCATTATGAGCTAAGGGTATTATGACTCTCTATTATGCTCAAAGAGTTATTGGTTTAAAGTTAATGAGAGTGAGGACAAATAAGATCAAAGCTGATGATCCAACATCTAAAAATCTTAGTTATGTTAGTCTTATACATTGACATAAGGTTCCATCAATCAAGATCAATGCATATACTAGTGCATAAATCATAGCCATAGTCCTGGGAGTTTTAGTACATGAGCAATCACAATTATAAGATGAATACATTGGTAGAGCAATGTAAGACGCATTGAGTATTTACATTGCTTGATCACATCTTTGTATAAGAGATAATGGGTTTCCTTATAAAAAATGATGGCTCTTAGAATATATACCTATTAAACATCAAAAGCTATTAAGAGTAATGATTCATTATAACAAAAGAAAAAGTATTGGGTATTCTTAAAATTTTTTTTTCTATTAAGCTGTTAAGGTAGACTAATCTAATCAAAATATGGTGCTAAGTTATTAACTTTATCAAAAGTTATTCAAGTTTATTAACTAATGGTTATTTTACTTTAAATTATTAATAACTTTGATGATTTAATTAACATATTTTATAACTTATGGTTTTCAATATTAAGGGTTGAAAAGAATTGGTGAACAAGATAGTTTACCCTAGGATTATATATGCCATTATAAGATCCTAAAACAAAAGTTTTAAATGGGGATTGTTGTTATATAGAAATGGTAGATATAAAGAATCTATTTTTATATCTTGGACCTTAAATTTAGGAGGCCAAAGGATCAAAATTGAGGACATAAGAAATAATTTATTCCAATATTCCTAGTTCTTTTGTTAATAAGATTTTAAAGGATCACAAGGATGAAAAAAATCCATTCTAAGGTGTTATAACTCAATTTTTAAATTAAAAAATCTAAAATTTTTCAAAATTTTCAAAACTCTCTAAATTGATACTATACTTTTAACCCTATCATTTTTCAACTTATTTCAAGGTCTAGAGTGTTTAATTCTCCCATAAAATATTTTTGAAGTGAATCTTAGTGTTCTTGTGTTGAATAGGGTTATAGAGCAGGCCAATCCCTTTTATGTCCTAATCTTTAACTTCATAAGAAATTTAACCCCATAAACTCTTCATCACATTCTTGATAAGGATTTTCAATCATAATTGGTCACTCTAAATGATCTCACATTACGACACACCTCATAAACTATTTTTTTTATCTAATATTCACATTAAGAAATTAGTTCATGTTGGACTAAAATATTATAAAGGAGAAGATAAACAAACTTAATGTTGTATAATCTCAATCAACACTAGGTATTATCACCCAAAACTCCTCTTTCTTAGCCATCTTTAAAGTTTGCCATAAGCTCCTTTCTCTCATTCCTCAAAAAAATACAAAAGTTTCCCCAAAAAGTCCTAATTCAATTCTTTGGTACTTCTAAAAACTTTACTTAATATTAGAAATTTTTTTAGGTCTTAAATCTCTCATGGTTAGGTTAGCACTTAATTTGGAGCCTATGTGCAAAGTTGGGTGCCTAAGCAGCTGACCAACTCTTTACAATTGAGATGAAGCTTTTTTAAATGTTTGTTAGGCACCTCAATGCTAGGTCAGGCACTTTGGCATTGTCTTCTCAATATTTTGGTCTAAAAATCTTTAGTTTGGGCAAGTCACTTACTAGTCTAAATTAATGGTGTTTCTTACTATCAACATAGGCTAAGTATTCATCATATAAGTTATTGATTAATTTTATCATCACCCAACTATTAATTCTACCAACTCACTAAAAATATTTATAACCAATCATATGGCCTTGTTATCTTTTGGGAGATAACATTTATACATCCCATATTGGAGCAACTTATCTGCTTCCTTAAGATTTCAGCTGTCATTTTGAGATGAGGATTTCTCTTTGATTATATTGTCTAGATTAACGAACATAAAATTTTACTCTTTAACTATTTCTAGCAGACTAACTAACATCATCTCATAGCCTTCTATATTGACTTGGGACAACACTCTACATGCATATGTCTAATATCTCACATATGTAGCCCTAATGCTTGTCTCAAGTATGCACTTATCAATTCCTAAGAACTTGAAAGTTTTATATGCTACCAACACAAGAGTTTGATGTAGCACATCAACGGAGGAAATGACTTGTCACAAGGTCCCAAACCAAAATATTAAACTTGTAAAAACTTTTATTAGACATTATGAGTAGTGGTAATTTATATTGATGTCCCATGTGTTGTATTATATAGTAGTGGATGTATTTAGTCATATTTAATATTGTATGAGAGTTGTGATTGTGATAATTAAGTGTTTAAGTGTTAAAAGGGCATCAGTAGTATAACACTTCGGTGTAAGTCCTATGGTGCTGTGACGCTATAGTCAATTCCTAATGTGGTAGCGCCTATGCACTGGCTTGTGGCACCATAGTGCTGCAAAATGTTGGGTTCCACATTTTGATAATTTTTTCAATGGTTTCAATGGACACATCCGTTGGAGTAATATACTTATTTAAACTCTTGTTCTAAACTTATAGGGAGATTAGACTTATTTTGTGTAAAAAACGTAAGTGTAGACTCTTTGGTTGGTGCTTGGTAGTCAATTGTCCAGAGGTTTGTGATCTTTCACTGCTGTTCTACTTGGGTGAGTAGAAAATCTTTACTCACTTTCACTTTGGTGAGTGGAAGATCTTGAAGCACTTCTTCTTCCTCCATCTATTGTGATGGTCTCTCCGGGACCACTCCATCAATTTTGGTATCTGAGCCTAAGGTTTGGAGGCTTGGGGAAAGTGCTCGTAAAAAATCCATATCAAATTCAAGAAATGTTAGTCTATATTTTTGATTTTGTGCAATTTTCTTTATATATTTAGTGATTTTGCTTGAAAACTTATGTTAAATTCATGTGGTAGAAAATCTTATGGACGATTGTTTACTATCAACTAGTTGTCTCCACTCATAAAATCTAGCCTTTTCCTACCCAATCTAACTACCAGCTATAATACTTGAGTGTCAACTTGAGTAAGGAAGAGTTCACTAAAATAACCAAACTTAGTATACAAACCTTATATAAAAATTGAACTCACATCCTTAAAAATATGATATTTTTTCTTTATTTGTTTACTTAATGTTTTGTAGTATTCATAAGTTACTTTATGTTTGCTGAAGGCTAGTCTTTTTTAAAATTATGCATCTCATTGTGTTAAATCTAGTTTCCTTATTGCATATTCAAAATCTCATTTAGTGACATATTTACATTCTTAGTTTATATCATGCCACCCAAAGCCATTAGTTTCGACCAATTAGAAGATTTAACTTGGAGGGTAGACGAGATCAATATGCGAAGTGATTAAACATTCACCAGGGTAGAAGACCTTCTCATGAACCTAGTAGTACAAGTTCAAACCTTGAGTATTAGGCTTCAAAACTCACCGATTATCCCACGTTTGAATGATGTAGAACTCATAGGAGGAGAAAATATTGAATTTCTTAGAGATGACTATCCTACGAAAAGGCTAAACCTGAGGAACATTCTTAGACAAGACCATCTTAGAGTCCCTAAAACCTTACTTAAATCTATGAAATAAGTTAAGATAGAAGCTCCAACATATGATGATGTTCACGACCTGAATACACTTTTAGATTGGTTAATCCAAAAGGATGAATTTTTTTGATTGGTATCATAAGGATAATTATCAATGAATTATGTTTGCTAAAATGAAATTAGTAAGTCATGCAAAAATTTATTTGAATATCATTTTAGCTAAAGAATAAAGATTTGGTAGAAATCTCATAACCATGAGTAGAAATGAAAGATTTTTAAGGGCTAAATATTAATCTAAAAATCATGATAAAAGGTTCCATAAATAATCGACTACTTTTAAACAGGTGGATATGTCAGCAGTAGAATATATGAATATATTTGAGGACTTAATAGCTAGAATATACTGCATTGATCAAGAGTGACAAGTAGCTAATAAATTTGTTATTAATTTAAGAGGAGATATTAGAAATGAGGTAGAGCTTCACAATCCCCAGGCTTTAGAGGACACCTTTCACTATGCTTCACTCCTAGAAAAGCATAAGAAAGCGGCATCCATATCTAAGATAAAATCTCAAATATCTTCTAAATATCCAAACACATCCCAACTTCAAAATTTTATTGTCAGATCTAATACATCGAACAACCCATCTAATATGACCTCTGTTGAATCCACTTCTAAAAATGTGAGAGAAATTGTTTGCTTCAAATGTCACAAGAAGGGTCATATGCAAAATTAATGTATGGCTAACATCATATTCCTAGATGAATTGGATGATTTAGGAGAAGAGGATGTCAAAGAGATACATGATGATACACCACTGTCAAATAAAGAAGTGAAACCAAATATAGATAATCTAAAATCAATTATGAGGTGCGTGACTGCTTCTAGGGAAGAAGAAGACTGGAAGAAAAAAATATTTTCTTAATGTATATCTTATGTAAGAAAAAAAAGATGTAAGCTAGTAGTAGACAAATGCAGTGCTATGAATGTTGTATCAATCTTTGTTATCATTAGAGCCAACCTTACCACTGAACCTCACCCAGACTATTCTTTGTTAGTTGGGTAAATCCACATCCCTAACTATTACTAATAGATGTCTTATTCTAATTAGGATAGGTAGCTATATTGATCAAATTTAGTGTGATATTCTTCTAATAAAAAGAGGTTAATTACACCCCCTCATAGAATTCTACTTGCACCTCCTCATAAACTTAATCTTGGACTACAACCTGAACCTAATTGAAAGAAAAATGTGAAACTCTAGTTGACAGTGATATCACCATCTAGCGATAGAGAGGATACTTATTATACACATTTTCATATGTATGAACCTCCTAAAGTACAAACCACAACTTTAGGGTTTAGATGCTTACTTAGGGAGTTCGATGATCCCACTTCTCTATTCATCTTGCACCTTCAGGAAGTCTGTGATGATATTAAGGATCACCACATACATGTTATGATCTTAAATCTAATATCTTAGTTGATAGATTTAATCTCCAATGACTTACTTAATGAACTATCACAATTAAGGGATATATAGCATGCTATTGAATTGATTCCTAGTTCACTAATACCTAACTTACCCCATTATATGATAAATCTAATAGAGCATATAAAATTAAAATGTTAAGTAGAAGAACTCTTGAAGAAGGGTTTTATCCAAGAAAACATTACTCCTTGTCTGTACTAGCTCTTTTAACTCCTAAGAAAGATGAAATTTAGAGAATGTGTATTGAGACCAGAGTAGTAAATAAGATCATAATAAAATATACGTTTCATATACCTAGGTTGGATGATATATTAGATCTTTTTTGAAGTTCATCTTTATTCTACAAAATTGAATTTTGAAGTGGATACCATCAGAAAAAGATTAAACCAGATGATGAATGGAATATAATGTTAAAAACTCTCGATGGTCTTTATAAGTGGTTAGTCATGTCATTTAGTCTTTCAAACGCACCTAGTACATTCATGAGACTAATAAATAATATACTAAAATTATTATTTTGTCAATTTATTATAGTCTATTTTGATGATATTTTTATCTAAAGTCTAAATGAGAAGTCATGTCTACTTCACTTAAGAATGGTATTAGAAAAATTAAGAGCAGTAAAATTATATGTAGATCATAAGAAATATTATTTTTTGTCAAACTAAAGTCATCTTTTTTAGGTTTCATTGTATTTACTGACGGATTTAAAGTTGATCCATCAAAAATTAAGTCTATTATGGATTGGCCAACTCCGAAGTCTTTTATGGATGTTAGAAGTTTTCATGGATTAGTAATTTTTTATAAGTGGTTTTAAAGAAATTTCAGCATTATTGTAGCTCATATCAGTGATGTCTTAAAAAAATATAAGTTTACGTGAACCACAGATGTTGAAAGGGCCATGAAATAATTTAAAATCCCTATGATTTCTTTGCCTGTCTTAAGACTTCTTGACTTCAATAAAATATTTGAGGTGGCTTGTGATGCATTAGGTATTGAAATTTGTGGAATATTACATAAAAAAATCATCTAATTGCTTTCTTTAGTGATAAATTAAATGAAACTAGACAAAAAATATTTTACATATAATCAAGAGTTTTATGTGATTATTCAAACTCTTAAGCACCGGAGGCATTATCTATTACATAAAGAGTTTATTCTAAATACAGATCATTAAGCTCTAAAGTTTATTAACTCTCAAATGAAACTAAATTATAGATATGCTAAATAGGTCGAATACTTTTAAGACTTTTCCTTTGTACTAAAACATAAACCTAGAATATAGAATAAAGCAGCATATACTCTATCTAGAGTATCTCTAATAGTTTCATCCTTTGAATTTCAAATGCCTGGATTTGAGACTTTAAAGAAAGATTATCAATTTTTTTTTTATTTTCATATAATATACTTAGAACACAAATCCAAACTTTTAACTTTTGATAGCTTCTTTATTATTTTAGATGGATATCATTATAAAGGTAAGATATTATGCATTCTTAAAACTTTCCTGAGGGAATTTCTTATTTTTGAATTACATTCAAAAGGTATATCAGGATATTTTGATAAATTAAAGACCCAAAACTAGTTAAATAAAGATTTTATTGGCCATCTCTACAAAAGGATGTTGAACGCATTATAGCTAGTGTTACACTTATCGTCAGGCTAAAACTGTCAAATAAAAGATGGGTCATTACACATTATTATCTCTTTCTTCTAAACCATGGGAAGATCAATCCATAGATTTCATATAGGTTTATTTAGGATGTCTCGTGGACATGATAATATATTTATCATTGTAAATAGATTTTCTAAGATGACATATTTCATACCTTATTCAGAATTAAATGATATATCTCACATAGTAAGATTGTTCTTTAAAGAAATTGTCAGGTTACACGGAGTTCCATCTAATATAGTTTTCAATAGAGATGCCTTGAAAAATTTTATAAAAACTAATGGAGATACAACTAAAATTCCCCACTATATTTCATCCACAAATTGATGGGGAGACGAAAGTCATCAGAAGGATAATGAAAAAATTTACTAAGATGTTTAATAGGAAAAAAATTTAGGAAAATGAGATTTCACATTAACTAGATCTGAATTTGCATACAATAATTCCAAATCTAGATCAATCCATAAATTACCTTTCGAGATTGTTTGTGGATATAACCCTAAAATGCTAATTAACTTAGCTAATATACTTATGCATTTTTTGATTCAGTATATACATTTGCATGTAATTTTCCTAACTTTCATGAAGAAATAAAGAAATAACTAGAAATACACAATGCCAAGTACACTGAACAAAAGAATAAAAATAAAATTTTTAAGGAATATAAGATGGGTGATTGTGTATTGATTCATATCCGTCTTGAGAGATTTCCTTCGACAAAATATAGAAAGTTATAAGTGAGAGCATGCGAGCCATTTAAAATTATTGAAAAACTTGGTACTAACACTTATGTTCTTGAATTGCTCCCTCACATGTTTATTAGCTCTATTTTTAATGTAGAAGATCTAATATCTTATAAAAGAGTTTCTCAACCTCCAAATTGGTAGAATGATACTTTTACAGGAGGAGATTAAAATTATTTATAGGTACATATCCAGCCAAAATTCTTAGAAGAACTACAAAGTTTTTCCTCTGAACTTCTTGAAAACATTCAAAATCTTAACTCTTCAGAGAAGAATTTTTTGGGGTATGAAGGAGTTGATGTAGCACATCAAAGGAGGAAAGGACTTATCACAAGATTCTAAATCAAAAGCTTAAACTTGTGAAGACTTTTAGGCTTTATGTGTTGTGGTATTTTATAGTGATGTCTCATGTGTTGTATTATATATTAGTGTATGTATTTAGTCATGTTTAAGTGTTGTATGAGACTTGTGATTGAGATCATTAAGTTTTTACGTGTTAGAAATGAATCAACAATATTATGCCTAGGCACTAGTTCTGTTGTATGAGATTGTCTGTGTATAAGTCTAGATAACATTGCACATTAGTACTATTCTTAAATTCTTATATTTTTGAGATTCATGGATTCGTAAAGCTTGACTATTTACTTTATTAAATAATTTACTACTAAATATTCTTTTAGATGAAGGATAGGTGCTTTTTTGGCAATGTGTGGGCTATCTTATCTCCACACACATACATACTTTCTAGCATATATAAAACTATGTCATGTATTTGCTATATAAGATATATATTAAATATGAAAGATTATATAAATTCCAAAGTTAAATGAGTTGTCGCATAAATATTTATATTGAATTGGATAAAATATAATTTAATTTATAGAGGTGATGTTGATGGTTGATTTAATTTAAAATATGGCATCTTTTAAGCACCAGTTAGATTGATCTTCGCGCAATATGTAGTATTTAGGTCAACTGTTGCAAATATTATTTTGTGAAGATAATTTGAGATTTTTAGATAGGATATTTCTTTAAATAAATGCTCAAATAGTGACCATTTTTTTCAATTATTTAATGACTTTTAGGGTTTTTTTTTTTAAATACATCCAATTCCATTTGGCCTTAATTTCTCCACTCCTTTTTTGATTTGGATGTGCTTGCTTCAAAGGCATCACAGGGCACCCCAGGACAAAGTCTCCTGGCCACTACTCATCTTAATCCCCCATAATGCTAATCCTAATTTATATTACAAAATTACATTCATATAGAAAAAAATAAATCTAACTACACCTGCAAAACAGAGGTTAGCTAAACATACATACAATCCCAAGCAGTTATATTCATAATTTGGACTTAGCACTTTGCACATGGGTAACCAAGCCCCCATGTCCTAAGCAACCTGTAAGCAAAGCATTTATATTGATTTTTAAGCAACCCCTTAAGCACAATCCCATGCAGAAAATATAATTAGGCTAATATCGGCCTACCATCCAGTCTATGAAATATACAACCTAACATCCAATCTAAAATAATACATCACAAAATAATATATACATCACACCATGCTTCATTCTAACATAAGGCTAGAAGTGTTGACTTAATTATAATGTGTGTGTTAAGGCTTGTGTGGTATGTCTTGCTAAGCATTAGTGTTGCATTTTCTAAGTATAGAAGGATTCAATTTAACATGAAAGGGGAATTTCACCTGAAGTGACTTAATTGATTTATAGATTTTACTTTGTGTTTTCTTTTATTTCATTTGATTTACACTTAGAAACTAAGTGTAATAAATTAAAGAAAGAGAATTGCCATCTTTCATCCCTACCTTAAGCCATTTTCTAAAGCATATTAATTTGATTTGGTTCTCTTTAGTGAATAGCTTATTACATACTTTTAATAAATTCTAAGTTTAGGTTCACTTTAAATAATTCTTTCCAATATGAAAGACATCTTAAGATTAATCTAACTGAATTACTATCACATGAAACATGCTAAACCATTCCTTTCGATTACATGTAACATGCATATGATTTAATCTTAAGTGTATCTATACATGCAATATGTTTTTAGCACACTTATTTGATGAATGTATACATGTGTACTTAAAGTTTATATTCTTTTATGTGATTGAATTATTTAATCATATTAGTTTAAAGCTATATCAAAATTCTTATACAAAAATACATATGGATGAAATTAATTAGGCACGTGTCATTATTAACCAAGGAAGTGAGGTAATCAAGTGACCTCTTTGGGGCTAACTAAAGCCTCTGGTTCTCAGTATGTCCAAACTATATACCCATTCACATTCAAACATATGTAAATTTGTATGCATGAATCATAGGAAAGAGAACATTAACTTATATGTAACATAAGCTAATCATGTAGATGATTATAGAATGCATGTATCCTTGATAAAAGAAAAGGGGTTCTAATTCCATAATTAAATACACACACACATGTATAAGAGACATAAGCAAATACATGCCATTGTTAATCAGGGAAGTGAGGTAATCCAATGACCTCCTTAGGGCTACTTAAAGTCTCGTATTCCTGGGATGTCTAGACTAAACACTTGCTTTTCTCAAATACATATGGATGCATATATAAATAAAGGAAGTAAAACCATGCAAATATTATAATTTTATTTTATTGAAACATTTATGCATGTGGATTAAAGTTCAATTCAAATTCTAATGTAGAAACACATGTAAATGAAATCAAATAAGCACGTGTCACTGTTAACTAGGGAAGTGAGGTAATCAAATGACCTCTTTGGGGCTACCTAAAGCCTCATATTCCTGAGATATCCAAACTATATACATATTAACATTCAAATACATGTAAGACTACATATGAATTAAGGAAAAGAAAGCTTAACTTCACATATCTAAGCTATAAGCACATGCAAAACTATATATATGTTCATAACTACTATCATTCTAACCAATGTAATTGATTTATAAACTTTGGAAAAATAATTTGGATTTATTAGTGATAATAGCCACACATATTATAAATTAATCCAACGCATACAAGCTTACATAAAGGAAAATCATTTGATTTAATTAACTTTGAAAAGATGAATGCATGATTTCAAATGCCATACAATATTTAAAATGATTAGAAAGGAATAAATAAACATAAACACATGATTTCATTCAATTAAATTAATTCTTAAGGACAATCATATCAAATAAAATCATTTACAACAAACCAAAACTTATTTATGCCATTTTTAACTTTACATTTTGATTTGTTTTAAGGATGTAAGGAAGAGGCTTGCTGATCCTAACCCATTCCCATGTTTGTTAATTAATTTGGTTTAATGAAATGTGATTAAGTTGATTTTATGAGTTAATTAAGTTATAATATGCAATAAATCCATTAATTAACCCTTTCCTATGTTACCTTAACATAATTACCCAAATAATTATGAGCCAACATGATATGCACATGCATTGGAAATAAAATTAGCAGTGATCCTAAGAAAGGAAAAGGGCCTAATGTAATTGGCTCACAATTAATGGTTAATTAACCTAAGGTACTTAATTAAGTACTCTTATAATTCTCCCACATATGTGGCTAATTATAATTTTCTTAGGTTGTTGAACACCTAAGGGTCTACGCAAGACTTAATTAATTAAAGTTTAACATGATTAATATTTTAATTTAATCAATTAAACAATTTAATTAAATAATTAAACCTTAATTAATTTGATTAATGGAATGAACCTAGGGGAAATGGGCTAAGGAGGAAGCCTCAACCTTATCCTATAGGTTTATTCACTATTAAACAATAATTAACCACTCAATTAATTAATTTATTACCATTCATGGGACTAATTAATGGTTAATTAACTTAAGAAAGTAATTAAAGCTTAATTTGTTAATATCCATAATTAACTAAGTAATAAATCCCAAGAAAATCATGGGAGGCAAAGGTCATCCCATTAAATTATCCCACAAAGTTTGGGATTAATTACTTGAGTAATTAAAGGATAATTAAGTTAATTAATGTTTAATTAAACTTTAATTAAGAATAATTACTATTCAAAATTTAATAATAATATTTTTAATAAATTTCCTCTAAAATACCTTTAAAATGAGTATTTATTTGTATTTCTCAGATTTTTCTATAATTAGTTATGATTTTTGCAAGTTTCAGCCATTTAGACACATTAATTAGGCCTAATTAACTCTTAATCCTGTCAGCGCCATGTGGTGCGCTGATGCAGCATGCTTTGCATGTGGCGTAAGATTGTTTATTTAAACATAATCCTAGTCAGCGCTTGTGTGGCAGTGGTGGACGCACTTTCTTATGTGCCGGCTCATCTAAGATCGGGTAGCTACAATTAATCCCTTAGTGCTAAAGGATTAAATTTGATCAATCTATCAGATCTAATCATGACCGTTCATTTCGATCACCCAGATTGGATGGTGTGTGATCTACCATCATGCGAGCGAGGAGAACAGAGTCCGTCTGCCATTGCTCTCGTGATTTGAGCTCTCCCGAGCTCAGATCGACTCCAAATGGATCCCACGCCTTCGTACGAAGGATCCAAGGGGATCCAACAACTAAGATCACATGGCATGCAAGTTTTCTTTAAAAAGCTCTAACTCATTTTTCACCCAATGTCAGTTTCAATGGCATACCTCATTGGAGCTCAAGATCGGTGGCAAATCTGATTGAGGAAGCTTCGTCTAGTGGAGAAGAGGCCATATTGATCATCACAAGCTCCAATTTAAGGTGGATAACTCAAAAGGTCATACCCGAAGTGTAGGAGGCCGACGTTGATCGAAGTCCACCCTTTGGTTGTTTGGAGGCTTGGGGGATGTTTCATTTTTGCTCGACTACATCCAAGGATGGTGTGTGCAAAGTTAATGGCACTTTGGTCATGGTTTGAGCAAATCAGAATCAAGGGGAGTGCTCTATTTTAGGTTAGAGAAAACTGAGAATAGGAAGGCTTGGGGGCTTTGGAAAAGCTCTGGGAAACTCTCTTGAGGATGCTAGGGCTCGCATTATGTTCCAGGGATCAATTTGGAATGAATTGGAGGGAGGGAGTGGGGTGGTATACCCCTCCTTCCTTTGATTGGATGGATTGACTTGGTTTGGCTCCTAGTGGTCATCTGGCCACCTCAGAGGGTCATGGTTAGCAGGGAGTAGATGAGGTGGCTTGATTTGGTTGGATGAAGGTGTCTGCCAAGGAGGGTAGTGGGTGTCCTTGGTGTTTCAAGTGCACTAATGGGGGAGGTTTGGTGATTTTGCCTCCCCTTGGGTCATGGCTAATCCAACCACCTTTGGGTTAGGTTGGCCAGTGTCCTAGGAGCCTAGGTGGACCAATGGGAGAGTGCCAAGTGGCCAAGGTTTGAAAATGACCACTTACATGGGTGATTTGTCTCATGTGATACTCCTAGCCTAAGGGTAGGATGGTCATTTGGCATTAGATTTGATTTGGGTAGATTTGAAATGAGTCAAAGTGGATTAGCCCAAATTTCAAGTGATTTGAAGTTCATTTAGTTTGATTTGGCTCAATTTGACCCATTTAGGTCAAATTAGGTCAAATTGGGTTGGGTTGACCAATTGGTTAAATTGGATCAAACCAAGGGTCGGGTAAAGTTCATATGATCAATTGGAGTGTATTGGTGTCATTGGTTTGATTTGGTTTGGCTTAGATTTATTTTTGGCTCATTTGAATTCATTTGGGTCAAATGGGTCAAGTTGACCAATTTGGCCCAATTGGCCAAATTGGCTTGGGTCATGGCTTGGCTTGGGTTTAGTTGATCATTTGGATTATTTTGTAGGCTTTGGTTAAGTTTAATTTGGATTTGATTGGGTTTTAGGTTGGTTTGATCCTTTAGGTCAAGTTAGGTTCAATAGGTCATTTAGGTCTAGTGGGTCAATTAAGCTCAATGAGGCTTTGGTCAAGTTCAATAATCAATTTGATTTAGATTTTAATTTGACCCATTTTGGCCATGTAGGTCAAATTGGGTCAAGAGGGCCAATTAGGTTAGGTTTGGTTCAATTGAATCTCAAGTCATGCTCAAATGTTATTTTTGGATGAGTTTGGTTCAATCCAATTTGGGCAGGATTGGAAGGCTCAAATAGGTTAAATTGGCCACTTTGGGTCAAGTGGACCAATTGAGTTTAGTTGGCTTGATTTTAGGATGAGTTTGATTTAGTTGAGTTTATATATGGATTTGGTATTAATATATAAATTCAATTGCAGTTGGTTTGGGTTCAAATGAGTTTTAGTTCATTTGAATATTTCAAGTCAAAAGGGCTATGTTGGGTTTGACTTGGGTTAATTTTGGTTTAGCTTGATGATTATAAATTTCATTTATATTTGGAGAGATGATTGAAGGAATGATTGATTTATGAGAAAATCAATTGAATTTGGGTTTTGGAATGAAAGAATTTAGCTAACTCCATAGAGTTGGGTCATGTGGCTTTGGTTTGGATTTTGATTTAGTTTTGATGGTTTGAATGTATATTTTATTTATATTTGTGAAGATGATTGAAGATATGATTGATTCATGAGAAAATCAATTGAGTTTGAAGTGATTTGAAGGCAAAGTTGGCTAAGCTCATGATTGTTGATTCATATGGCTTAGGAAGGATTTTGATTTGATTTGATTTAGTTTTGATCATTTGAATGTAGATTTGATTTTATTTAAGGAGATGATTGAAGATATAAATTTATTATGATATTGATTTTGGATTCATTTGAATTGGATTTTGGCTATGGTCATGAAAGTGGATCACATTGCTTAGATAGGATTTGGTATGATTGTTGGTTTTGGAAAATTGGACTTAGAATTGAGTTTGATTATAAGTTTGATAGATTGATTGAAGGGTTGAATTGATGTTTGAGAAAATCACTTGAGTTTGGATTGATTTGAATTTGGCTAAGGCTAAGTCCATAAGGTAAAATCATAAGGCTTAGGTTGATTTTGAGCTTGGTTTTGCTCATGAGCTTCAATAATTTGGCTTAGAATTTGAATTTAGATTTGGTATTTGAATTGAATTTGAGGTTTGGTTATGACTGAAGAAGGTGAACATGGATTGGGTTTAGGCTATAGGGTGGGTGGATCTCCTTGAGTCCTAAGGTATAGCCTAATCATATGGTTAACCCTTCTAAGTATCTAGGACTAGGTTAAGTGTTCACCTAAGTGCTAGAAGTGTCTTATGACTAAGGAAGTCCTAGTATATAGAAGACTCCTAGGTTTAAGAAGAGAATGAGAACTTACTCCAAAAGTGACGTCAATAAAAGGACCCCCAATAGGTGTGGTGTAACTGACAAGGCACACCGCATGTATTGGCATTGACCGAGACAATCAACAACGTCCAACCAATTGCAAGTACTAACAAAAACCATCTAAACTGAAACCCAAAAGGTAGATATAATCACAATCTTAGTGCAATGCAACTCAACTTATGCCAAGGGCATAAGAGAGCCAGAAGGATTTTGTTGGAATTTGAATTTCATGTAAAGGACAAGAAGAAAGATCCGCTAGGGGATCACATATGCATTGGACATGACATGTGAGAGGTTTATGACAACGGCATAAAAGGAGAAATCTAGTGGGGATTGAGTATATGAACCTTCTACTCTGCAAGCAGGTTCTTGAGTTTGATTTTGAATATGATTTATGGGAAAAAGATTCGCTGAGGATAAGAATTTAGAATCCTCTAAGGATCAATATCAAATTAATTCAATTTATTTTGTCTTAATTGATATGGAGGCATATTTGCTGGGGATATGGACTTGAATCTGCTAGAGATTTAAAATATGAACCTTCCACTATAGAAGCAGGTTCGAGCTATCCGTTGGGGATAATGGTTTGATTTTGATTTTAAATATGATTTCTTTGGGGATGTATCTACTGGGGATAAGAGTTTGGTTGGATATCTTTGATTGATTTGATTGATTTATTTGGATTGTTTCAATTTAGACTCCAATGGGGGTGTAACTTTAATTTGTTATGGCTCCAATAGGGAGGATGGTTTTGAATTAAGGGCATATTCACTGGGGATGTGAACGCGATCATATTTTATTTATTTAATTTATGGACTCTATCAGTGTGCGATGGACCCACTGAGAAGGGGCTATGTCGACCTTGGCTTATCTTAGATTTATAAATGCAAAGGAATAGTCTACAAGCCACAAGGTAGGGCTATCCAACCTAAGGCATCCATTTCGGTGTGCAATGACTTTGCTATGGAGAAAGTGTAGTAGACTTACATCTTCCAAAGCAGGGACCAGCCACTGGGGTGATCTGTCGATGGCATAATAAATTGAACCTGACCTAGGGCGACTACTGAGGGAATGCCACTGGGGACTTATGTCAGCTCAAAAGTAGTCAAGATTTATTTTATTTTATTTTATTTAATTTTTTTAAATTTGATTTGGTTCATTTTAATTTGTTTTGATTTCATTTGATGGATCCCACCGATGTGCGATGGACTGCACTAAGAAAGGTCTATGTCGATCTAGGCCTATCTCAGATTTACCGATCTAAAGGGGTAGTCTACCGGCTGAAGCGTATGACTATTTGACCTAAGGGGTGCCTTTTGGTGTGGAACAACTATACTAGGGAGAAAGCATAACAGACTTACATCTTCCAAAGCAAAGAACAACTGTTGGGGTGACCTATTAGTAGCACAACAAATCAAACTCGACCTAGGCCTGCCAATCGGTGTGCAACGGTCATGCTAGAAAGAATGCATAATAGACTTACATATTCCAAAACAAGGATGACCGCTGGGGTGACCTATTGGTGGCATAACAAGTTGAACCCAACCTAAGGGCGACTACTGAGAGAGTGCCTCTGGGGACTTATCCCAACTCAAGAGTAGTCAGGCGATTCCCATAGGGAGTTTTGCTGACACCGCCCTAAAGATATGATGCCTGCTTGGGAAAGGTGCCGCTGGGGGCGTTCTCTTGATCTACAAGCGAATATATATTTTATTTGTTTATTATCATGTACCCTGTTGGTGTGTGAGGGACCACACTGAGATGAAGCTATGTCAGCCTTGACTTATCTCAGATTCACTGGACCAAAGGAGAATCTATGCATCCGCGAAATAAAATCTCTAACCACAGAGGTGGTTACTAGGAAAGTGGGACTGTCCAATCCAGGAGTAACCCGAGTAGTGTCTAAATGGGGTTGCAAAGGACATGATCCAAATAGAGTGCCCACAGGGGAGGTGCCACTAGAGGTGTTATCCTAGACTCTGTAAGGAAGAAAGCATGTAAGTGTATGATGACCAACTCAAAGAGAAAGTATAGTAGACTTACATCTACCATGAGTGGTGTATCCACCGGGTAGGTCGCTATCAGCATAACGAACACCAACCAACCTAAGGTGCCCATCGATGTACGATGATCAGTCTAGGAAGAAGGCGTATAGACTTATATCTCCCTAAAGCGGAACTAATTGCTGGGATAGTCTATCATCGGCTCGACAGGTGCAATCCGACCTAGGGCTACCTATTAGTGTGCAACGTCTGAGCTAGGAAGAAAGCGTAGTAGACTTACATCTTTCAAAGTAAAGAACATCCGCTGGGTGACCCATTGTTGGCACAACAAGTCAGCCCAACCTAAGGGTGACTACTAAGTAGGGAGTCACGAAGAAAGACTGGACCTAGACTTGAAGTAGTTAGAAGGAAAGGAGCTACTGGGGGACTTACTCTAGTCCTCAAATATACTTGACTTGGTTAGTGCACGATGGCTAGTTCAAGAAGAAAGCATAATAGACTTATATCTTCTTAAATGAAGTCATCATGAGGTAGCTTACTGGTCACGCAGTAAGGCCTACTAAACTAACAGGGCGCTCATCGATGTGCAATGATCAAATCATGAAAGAAAGCATAGCAGACTTACCTCCTCCTGAATAGGGGACCCCTGGGGTGACGCACTAGCAGGGTAACACAACAAGCTGAATTAGAGCAGCTACTGAGTGAGTGCTGCTGGGGGCGTTATCCCAACTCAGAGTAGCCCGAGATAAAAGATTTGTATTTGTTTTATATGTTAGTGTGTAATTTGTGTCTGTGTTGTGTTACAGTAAATAGGATGCCTCTTGGGTTCTCTCACACTTATCTTATACACAACATGGTGGATTCACAAACAAAGATGTTTTCACTATGGAAGAGATTGAATTTGAAATGTAATTTTTATTGATGATTATTTTCAAACATGATTTATGGATAATATTTATTTAAGTAAAGCTCATTGATCGGAAGCATCGGGTGCTCTCCTTTATGATTAATAAGCTGATAAGATCCTCCTTAGTAGGCTTCTCTTTAGAAAAAGGGCCTTCCCAAGTGGGTTCAAACTTGCCTCCCATCTTACGATGGGCAACAATCGGTCTCCTTAGAACTAAAACAAGCTTTCCTACTTGAAAAGCTATAGGATGGACCAACTTGTTGTGGGCTTGAATCATTTTGGCTTTATACAACTCGAGGTTCTAGCTTTCCCGTAGGCTTCTCTCTTCTAAACCTTCGAGCTCTTCTAATCATAACTTAGCGTTCTGCTCCGTTGTAATCTTCCTACCACAACTATCCTTAATGATGGGAGTTGGACTTCTAAAGGTAGAATGACTTCGGGCCCATACACTAAGGAGAAAAGTATAGACTGAGTTGGAGTTCTATATGTGGTACGGTAGGCCCACAAGGCTTCAACTAATTGCTCATGCCACTGTCGCTTGTTCTCTTTGAGTGTTTTCTTCAGTATTTGAATGAGAGTTTTGTTGAAGGCTTCTGTCAAGCCATTTGTCCTCAGGTAGTAAATGGCAGAATATCTCTAATCTATGCTGTGTCTCTGGGCAAAGTTATTAATCTTGGTGCTTTTGAATGTAGTACCATTATCAGATATAATTTGTTGAGGCACCCCAAACCTATATACGATATAGTTCTTGAAAAATTGGAGCACATGCTGAGGTGTGACCTCTCTGAGTGGAATCATCTCTGCCCACTTAGAAAAATAGTCAGTAGTAGCTAGGATGAATCGATGACCTATGGAAGAAGGAGGGTTAATCAGACCCACTATGTCAGTACCCCAACACTTGAATGGCCATGAGGGTAATGTAGGATGTAGAATGTTAGGTGGTTGGTGTAGGATCACATAGTGTACCTGACATTGGTGGCATCACCAGCTACATCTATGCAATCTGTGATCATCGACGGCCAGTAGTAACTTAGTCTCTTGATCTTGGGTAGATGCTTATGTGTTCAATAACCTAAGTGCATTAAGAAAATCAAAACCCAACTCACATATGTGAGAGGGGTTATGAAAGTACTTAAGTTAAACCCCTTAGTTTTATTAATCATTAATCATGAGCCAATTGCATCAGGCCCATTTATTTCCTAGGTGCATTGCTGATTTAAATTCCTTGTGTTTTATGTCATCTCATTGGCTCATAAGTATTTGATTAAGTATGCTAAGGTGGTATAGGTAAGGGGTAATTAACATGCTTAATTCATACCTCAACCTAACCAAAGCATAAAATTGATTTAATAAACTAAAAATTAAACTAAAATAACAAAAATATGTGAGAATGGGTTATGAATAGCAAACTCACCTTACAATTCTCAAATTAAATCAAACTCAAAACAAAATCAAACTTTCGTTGAAAATAATTTGATTTGCTTTAACCTTTCTTATTTTGTAAGATTGTCTTTAGGAATTAATTAGGGTGAATGTGTTTACATGCTTTCATCACTTTAGATCTTTTCTAACATGCTAAATGTGTATTTCATATGAGTTTCATGCATTCATACTTTCCAAAAATCAAATTAAAAATAAAATATTTTCTTTATGTCAAATTGAATATTTTGGCTAAAGCAAAATATGAATGGCTATTATCACTATTAAATCCAAAACTATTTTCAAAATCTATAAATCAAATACCTAAAACTGAAAGTGTGCTACTTATAATTATTTATAAGCTTGCGTGTGGATATAAATATGAAGATGTGCATAGTGTACTTATCCTTCTCTATTCTTTTAGCATAGTTTTGAGTAGGATTTGACAAAGTGTATAGTTCATTTGAAAAGAACATAACATTTGCCTAACTCCATTCCTATTCATTCCTATGCTATTAATTAAAGAAGGACATCCATACTTACACATATAAAATACATAAACAAATCAAACAACAAATACAAACTTTTGCATCTTTCTTTTCCATTCATTTCTTTTGTGCATATGCTTGTATTTTAAGAAAGTGGTATATTAGTCTGGACAACCCTAGTATTGCAAGGATTTAATTAACCCTAAGTAGGTTTTGTACCTTACACCCCTGGTGCTAACAATGATGCTGTACTCACTTATGCCTTTCATACATACATGTGTGCATGTAAAAAATGGATGAGAAAGCCTTTTTTTACTTAAGGAAAATCATGCATCATACATCATTCCAATTTTCTTAAGTAACATTTCTTAGCATTCATCATAAAGTATGCCAAACATTTCCATTTGTATGTAAAGATATGCTTAGTACTTATTCATATGCATGTTATACATGTTATACATGTTAGGAAAGAAATGAAGTGATGTGTATTTTATGATCTTAATTCACTTTATTTAATCTTAAAAATGCCTTTCTTTTTTGAATAGGTTTGTTTAGGAAAAATCTAAACTTAGGATTAATTAAAATATATAATGTGACATTCACTAAATAAAACTAAATATGAATCTACTTTAGAAATTACTTAGGGTAGGGATGGAAAGAGAAGTTCTCTTCTCTTTTCCTTCTCTTTAAAACCTTTAGTAATTAAGTAGATTCACCTAAACCAAAATAATTCATCAAATAAAATTGACCTGAATCAACTAAACACTTAAACAAAACCACCCATCTAAGTTGAACATGTTCACACCTAGAAAATCTTAAAGCCATAGCTAAGCATACCACACAAAACTTTTAAAGCACACACATTAGGTTAAGTCTCCACTTTTAGCTTTAGGTTAGGGCGGTGCCTGGCTTGATGTTTGATTTTATTTTGTGAAGTATTATTTCTAGTCTAGATGTTAGGGTGAATGCGCATAGAATGAATGGTAGGATGATTTTAGTCTAATAATTATTTTTTGTAGGGGTTTGTGCTTAAGGGGCACTGTAATAAAATATAAATGCTTTTGCTGTGCAGGTGCTTATACCCCTAAGCATAATCCAATAGGATAGGTGCACTTAGTTACCCATGTGTCAGGTGCTAAGTATAATATACATGCTTGGGATTTGTATGGTTTATTTAGCTAATCTCTGTTTTGAAGGTGTTAGTTAGATTTACTTTTTTCCTTTTCATGTATTTTTATAATTAGGATTTTGGAATGAATGTTATGGAGGATTAGGATGAGCATTGGTCATAAGATCTCATCTTATGCACCATGTGAAGCCTTTGGAGCAACCACCTTCCAACCATCCAATAGAATGAACCAAAAGAAGGAACTAAAATAAGGAACCAAAAGAAGAAAGAAGAAAGAAGAAAGAAGAAAAGAAGAAATGAAGACCCCTATAACATGAATTCCCTTATTTGGTTGTAAATTAATTCATTTTTCATCTGGGTTGTATAAAGGTAGAGCTCGACTACCTAATTTGTTTTTGGGTTTGTGCGGTGGTACCCGACTACAAATGGCCTTTTATTCTTTTGTGTTAGCTTCATAAAATGTTTGATGTTTTGGTTAGCTTGTGCATTAAGATGACATATTTTCCTAGTTTTTTCTTTGCTTTGATGTATGACCTGGATGAAGATTAGGCTATTAAAAAAATAAATCTTCTACTAAATTAAACAACTCAAAATTTAAAATAAAGAACTCATAACCTCAGCTAAAACTTAGGCTAAAAATCAAGATAAAAGAATTCACAACCCCTTAGCTAGATGAGTATTTCTTTTATAATATCATGCATAAAAGCATATTGTTACACTCTTGATTGGAGGGCTTCCACCTTTGCCAAAGAAACTTGGCTTGACCTTTGAGAGCCATGGTGGAAACACACCTCTTCTCTTCTCGCTGATTTTGGCTAATAATTTTACTTTTCATGCATCAGGTATATGAAGCCTATAAGCTTGAGTCAAATGATTGTCCAAAAATAAAAATAACATGTAATATGTTTTGCATTAGATTTAGGTCATTTTTCATGCCCTTACATGATCTAGTCTCTTAGGGAGTGAGTTTAATGACTTAGTCTCTTTCTAAAAATAAATAATAGCCCAGCTATCTTGCATAGACCATAAGACTTGCCTACTTGAATTTAAAATCTTAGGAGGAGTTAGTTGGTAGTCACCCCCAAGTAGTTGTAAGTCGATGTAGCCGGGTGGTTTGTCCTCTCTTTTGGAGGCAAACCAAATACCCATTTTTCGCCTTAGATTTAGGTAGTGCTTTTAACCCTCGCCAAAGCTCCCTAGATTTAGGTTCTGAGGTTGCTTCTCCCTTCTATGGGCCATAAGCATAAATCCTCACCTATTAAGCATTTCCATAACCTTGTATTATGGAATTGTAAGCCTTAAACTTCTAATAAAAATTCAACTCAAACAAATAAATCAATTTCCAAAATATAAAGCCCAACCATAGGATAGTTTGAGATGTTCACTAGGTTTCCTAGCATCATAAGCATCTCCTACTTATCTTCCTCTAGCTTCGATAATAACTCCCTCTCTTTGATCAATCCCATTTGGTCTTCCAAAATAAACTAATCGATTGATAGTCCTACTTCTTGAAATCTTTGGAGATAATGATCATTTACCTTAATCGAGAATATTCCTAAGGGATCCCCTCCCTTAGGATGTAATTAACTATGGGGGCTTGTCCTTATAGAAAACTTAACAAACCCAGTTTAAAATAAACCCTACTTTACATTTCTATGAAAAGTAGGGGAAGAATCTCTGGTACATATGCAGACCCATTATTTTTAGGAGTCCTTGTTGCGGTGATTAGGTCCATTATAGGGTGGTGACTTCTATCTTTTGAGATAGCACACCTCACCTCAATGTCGTACCCGATCACTCTCAATAAGAACATCTGTGGATCTACGTGATGTCCACAAATGTATAAAAAAATGAAATATATTTCTATCTTCATTTTATCTCGCATAGAGTGAAGATGGAAGTATACATTCTCTTTAGATGCTTAAAAATTTCACCACAAATTTTTCTGGCAACTCCGCTGGGGAAAGTTCCTCTCTCCATCTTTGGTAAATGATCATTATCTTCAAGTATCGATAGTGGGTTTGTACTTTTGTATGAATCCAAGACTATCTTTCTTTCAGTTTAGCTTATTTCATCCTTAAGTTAAGCTAGCCAACATCTTTAAGTTTTAGGACCTCACCTTGTGTTGGTCTTAAAACCCCCTTTGGGTTCCCCAATGGGTAAAAATAAAAGTCTAATAAAAAGAATTAATTAAAGACTTCCTCCTTACCATTTTTATGGCAAGGGAAGGTTTATTCTAAAATAATAAAAACAAAATAAATCCTTTATGAAAGTCTTGCTTTTCAAAAAGCACTCTTTCAAAAATGCACATAATATAATTTTTTGCACAAAATTTTTTCTAAATCATCTTCATCTAACAACCTTTATGGTTGTTATATGTAGGATCATCTTTACAAAAATAAAAATTCAACAATGACATTTTTTTTCAAAAAAAAGCACAAATGAGTTTCTCTACCCAATTCATTTTTGCTGAAGGCCTCATTTTCAAAAACATTTTCCAACAATCATATTTTCAAAGCATAAAATTTGAATATGGGCTTTTCCATTCAATACATCTAAATGTGTTGAATGGATATTACATCTTCAAAAAAAATAAATTTTAAGTTATTCACATTTTCAAAAGGCACATATGAAATCTCTCCATTAAATATACCCACACTTATTTTCATTTTCAAAATCAAAATAAAATTTTCAAAGCACATATGAACACATCTCCATTCAATTGAATGATTTATTGAAATAATATAAATATTTTGAAATGCCACTTAACATATTTCATATATGATCAAGTTGGGATTTCCTCTTTCCAAAAAAAAAAAAGCAATAATCACACAGAAAATATACATCTTTGGAAAAATGAAACATAATTGATTTCTATCTTACATACCCAATTTTGTTAAGTGGAAATCTCCCTTAAAAAAATCAACAAAAATAAAATTTTTCAAAACATATTTGGAACTTCATTAGCATATCCTATTTGCTAAAATGAAGTCCCCCTTTTCAAAAAAGAAAAAAAAACAAAATTTGAAACATACTTTTGGAGTTTCATTTAGCATAATCAAATTTGTTAAATGAAATCTCCCTTCCACAAAAATTTTTAAAACATATTTAGAACTTCAATTTAGCATACCCCATTTGCTAAAGTGAAGTTTCCCCTTTTCAAAATCCAAAGCAAAAATTTGAAACACCCTTTTTTGAATTTCATTTAGCATACTCAAATTTACTAAGTGAAATTTCCATTTCACAAAATTTAAAAAAAAAATACTTTTGGAACTTCATTCTTTAGCATACCAAATTTGCTAAAGTGAAGTCTCCATTTTCAAAACAAAACCAAAACACAAAAATTTTGAACACGTCTTTTGGAATTTCATTTAGCATACTCAAATTTTCTAAGTAAAATTTTCATTTCATAAAATAAATGGAACTTCATTTTTAGCATACCATATTTGTTAAAGTGAAGTCTCCACTTTCAATCAAAAATAAATCAAAACTAGAAAGAAACATATTAGGATTCCCTTAGCATACTTACATTTGCTAAGGATCCTATTTTCAAAATTTTCCAAAGAATAAACACACTTGGATTTCCCCATTTTAGCATACCCAAATTTGCTAAATGAGAAATTCCATTCCTCTTTTCAAATCACAAAATGATTTACAAAATAAAGCAAACAAAGAAACAATAAGAAGAAATTATTTTCAAACATCTCACTTAGCATACCCAAATTTGCTAAGTGAACAAATTCCAAAAATCACAAATCCAAAACAAAAGAAAATTGACCCTTTACTTTAACATACCCAAATTTGTTAAATAAAGGGTCCTCAAAATCAAAATCAAAACTCAAATATGAACCTATGGAAGCATCCCTTCAAACAAAAATGTTTGAAACCATTTTTCAATATATCCAAATTTGTTGAAAATGGATTCTATATCCAGACAATTCCTCTTTCCAATCAAATTTCAAAATCTATTCTAAATCATTTGTGCTCGACTTAATACTTTTATAAAGATGTTGAGTATGAGTTCAAATTATAAATTATAAATTTAAAATCAATAGAAATCTGATTCAAGTTTATTTTGAACATTGTAGACTCTCGTTCAGCGAAAGTTTTCAGTTTCAGTGTAGTTTCAGTTTTCAGTTGATAAGAAATGGTAGTATAGAAATATGTTTTCACCTTTCCCCATGGGATGGACTTGGCCTTGGATCAGGCCAGCCATCCCCATTTTTATTATGCCCACCTCATTCATTTCAGATGAGGCTTTGAGGGGGCCAAGATTACCTGTGAGGCCACTCCCTCACCTGCTTGAGGACCACATGGTAGTCGATCATTTAGATTGACTTGCCATCGACTCGATATCCCCTCACCAAGAGGAAGGCGTGATAGTTTCTGGCGTGCGTCAATGCCAACATCGGCTTGCAATGCGGTTGTTTCATCGCCCAGGTGGATAGCACCCACTCATTAGCACCTTCTAAGGGGAAGGCTCCCATGATCCCAGGGATTGTCTCCCCATCTTTTGAGGTTGGGTATAATTCTTACTCCACTCACCCCACCAAGACTCAGAGGTGGAACAAAAATTGCATGATTAAGTGGTACCATACACACATCGCCAGGGAGATGGAGGCAGCTACACAGTCAGTTATGAAAGAGTTTCCCACTCTGATTTCCTTGCTAGTTACAATGAACCCATTTCATCCTCTCTCTGGGTCTGATAGAGAGGATGCTAGGAGGATCCCTACTTCACCTCCACCAGCGGTTCAATTTCACCACGGTCAGCGGAGGTCATATCGACCTCCATTCTCAGCTAGGTTGGCGAGCGTTCTCAGTTTGGGGCTTAATTTGACTTGAGATCTATTATCCCCCATAGTGTGGGGAAACATTTACGATAGGAGAGGGCTAGGGAAAGCCATACTACAACTCACATCACTAGCCGAGAGAGGCGAAGGTTTGGTTGGCAGTCAGCAGCTTTGACACTCATTGATCTTTTTGATCAGCGTGCTACCCACGTCGATCACATAGATAATATTTTACTTATGTAGACTACACATCACAGGAGGAGAGCTCTTATTCCGAGAGAGTCAGTGATGTCTCCACCACACCACTTTACCCCCCGTCCACCATCCCCCGTTCATGGATCAACATCTCCGTTCTTGGTGATCCAGCTATGACCAAGAGATCCCATTCCATCTACATCGCTTCTATGGCGGTCGAGCTCTCACCTTCGACCTTCTACCCGATTGTCGAAGGAATGGTGATCCCGGCATAGGTCCCTTCACCATCTGCTGCGGATTTGGAGATGGTTACAGTAGTTGTAGAGGGAGAGGGTGGTAACCCAGTTGCACCCATGATCATAGAACCTTCTAGGACTGTCACCCCATACAAAGTCAGTGACAGTCATGAGTGTATATCTTCTAGTGAGTACACCCCTCACAGGGTTGATTCTCTAGCAGCATGGGAGGTTTGGTATCTCACAGTACACGATATGGATCCCATCACGGGTCAGCCGAAAGAATTGGTGCCAGCTCTGACAGATCATTCTTTAAATGACATAGTAGTTCACTATTTCATGGAGAAAAAGGAGATACTAGGATACAATTGGTTTGATGAGGAGAAGATTAGCTTTAATCCTAATGAAGATGATTTGTTTTGAGACTCAGTCGGGGTTTGCATGGTTGATACCAAGGGATCCCTCCTCAAAGAATAGTAGGCTATGGAAGGTGATGAGGCTGAGTAAGATAACCCAATCAGCCCAAAACCTCTGATATCAATTAAAGTAGAAAAATGAACAAATAGATAGGATAGAGAGGTAGCTCGAGGACTTGTTAGTAGCAGTCTCATTACTTCAGAAATAAGCACCAACAGTTCATCCAATCATAGCTGAGACTAGTCAGCTAGAGTTGGTGCATATCTTGGACCCAGCCAAGACTTCACCTCCATTAGAGCAAGTTAGCACCAACATGTATAGGAAGGTAGTAGAAAGTACCTCCATATAGAGAAAGATATCAAGGCCATGGTTGAGCAGCAGGTGAAGGAAGCATTTGCTCAAGCCCGAGGAGGATCCTCGATTTCAAAGGGTAGACCCTACCTGGAGGAATTTGATGCAATCCAATATCCCAAGGGTTTCGTGCCACCTTCCTTCAAGAGTTTGATGATAGTGAAAACCCGAGGTAGCACATCATCCATTTCAGAGCTAGTTGTTGTAAAGCTAGTGGTAGTGATGTTTTACTTTTCCATCTCTTCGTCAGTAGCTTAGCAGGGATTGCTTTTGATTGGAATGCTGAATTTTCTAATAGTTTAGTAAAGACATTTGTTGAGTTGGAGCAACTCTTATCAAGAGGATTGTTGGAGTTTAGGAAAGGGTTACTATTAACAATCTCGTTGTAGCATAATAACACTTAGGTGAGTCCCTTGTTGACTACATTCTTAGATGCATAACTTGAGTATGAAATACGAACCGCAGCTGTCAGAATAACAAGCCATTGAGATTCTTCTAAAGAATATCCATGGCCTAGTCCCCTTCATGATTAAGGGCTTCACCATTAAAACTTTTGAGAAATTATTCAACAAGGCGGCTAGCTTACAAGGAGAAGCCAAATAGTCACTTTCTCCAGATATACCATCAAAGCCAAAGCCACAGAAGGTATACAAGAAGAAGCCCGGGGCATAGACAACAGTGGATAAGGGGAAACAACTGGCCATAGAGCAGTTTAAGAGACCTTGTGCTCAGCAGTCGATGCTTCCACCTACTCTACCACCACCGAGGCAGCCCTACCAGCCGCCACAGCAGCCTCCATGACCTACATCTCCGCCTCCTCAGCCACATCATTAATAGCAGCAGTACACATACCTTCCATAAGATAGCTATGGTCCACCTACTCATTTGAATGAACTTAACAAACCTTATTCATTTAAGAGGGAGGTAATCAGAAAGATCTTTAAGAATCTCTTAACGAAGCTTGATTTTCAGCTACCCGAATCTAGGAGACCGGAGGAAGTGGGCAAAAGTCATGATTCTAACTTTTACTCCTACCACCGTATGCTAGGTCATATTTTGGAGGATAGCTTCACATTGAAGGACTGACTTGAGCTTAGCTTCAAGACTGGTGTTATAATTATCCTGAAAGAATATCTTGTGGAACAACCATCTAGTTCCATTAGGATAATCCTTGGGGAAACTTGTGAGCCTTCCAAAACCAAAGAAGGTTGGGATATCTCCTTATCCAAAACCTCTAAAAAGATTGTTCAGAAGATCAAGGAACTTTATTTGCAGGTGCCTGAGTCAGCTCAAACCTCGAACATCCAGGAAGGTTTGCAAGTTGCCAGTGCCAACTCAAGGAAAGGGGGAGCTCAGCAGTAATATGTGCCAGCCCGGGATAGCCCAGTAGTGCAACCACTGACCAAATCCAGCCTTCAGTCAACCATTGCAACTATCACATCAGTGACTTCCTCTACTCCAACTAGCTCTTCTTCTTCTAGTAGAACTCTTGTATCGATGGATAAGGGCATCAAATCCCTTACCCCACTTAGTTTACTTGATTTCTACTTTGCACCTCCTATCAAATCCAAGAAATTGAAGAACAAAGCTAGCTTGAATTACATCTGTGTCACTTCTGATGGGATTGAATACCATGTCAATGGAGGTTAAAAGCCATTTTCAATTAGAGAGGTTGAGATATATGAGAATGCGACCTACTATCTTCCTCAAAATACCTTTTCTCATGAACTTGAAAAAAAACTCAAATTCAAAAGAAAAAGAAAATGAAGAAAAGGAAAAGGCAAAAGAAAAAGAATAGAAAAGTGAAAGTCCAAGTGAACAAAAAAGGTGAATTGAAGAAGAAATAGATCCGCATGTCACATTCCACTCACAGTTAATTCCTTCATACGGACATGTGGGTAGGATGACTCAACCTCCACTAGGTAGAGGCAGAGCCAGAAACAGAGGCAGTTCTAGAGGTGGAAGACCCCCTGGTTGGCCATTAGCCAATAGGGGTTATGTTCCAGCTCGTAGGAGTTCCCCTACTATTCACATAAACTTGGAATCTAGCTCAGAGGATGAGTCTAATGTGATTAGTATACTAGCCAACCCCTCTCAGTGGGTTCCATTGGAGGTGACTTTCAATCTAGACAGTGACGAAGACCAGGCCTCCAGACAAAGCAAAGTATTCGAATCAGATGCAAGTAAAACTATTAGGCAGCAGCTGGGAATCTTAGCTCTAACCATTTGAAATCTGAAAGGTTCTTTTCACACAACACCAACTCTTATGAGGATGCATGTTTAGAAACTTCAGATGATCCAGATGATCTCCAATTTAAAGATGCACTTCCAAAATTTGAAGAGGAGATCCATTCAACAATTGACAAGCTCAAAGAAATCAACCTCAGGATAGAAGAAAATCCACACCTGACATACATCAGTTCATTGCTAAATGAAGAAGAAACCAATGACTTAGTTAGGCTATTGACTGAGTTTAAGGACTGCTTTACATGGATTATGAAGAGATGCCCGGATTATCTCCTGATGTAGCAGTCCACAAGCTAGCAATAAATTCTAGCGCTAACCCTATCAAGCAAGCTCCTAGACGCATGCAATTAGAAATTGAACAACATGTCATTTCTGAATTCAAGAAATTGATCAATGCTGGTTTTATTAGGGAAGAAAAATACCCTACCTGGTTAGCCAGTGTCATACCAGTTAAGAAGAAGAATGGCCAAATTTGCATTTACGTCGATTTCAGGGACTTAAATAAGGCATGTCCTAAGGATGAGTTTCCTCTTCCTATACCAGAATTAATGGTGGACATCGCCTTATCTCATACAGTGTTCTCTTTCATGGATGGGTCATCTGGCTACAACCAAATCAAGATGTCTCCTAAAGATGAAAGAAACACCACTTTTCGAACCCCAATCAGAATCTTCTATTATAGGGTCATGCCTTTTGGCCATAAAAATGCTGTTGCTACATACCAATGGGCCATGAATCAGATCTTCAATGAACTCATTCATCATCAAGTTGAGTGTTATGTTGATGATCTAGTAGTCAATAGCAGAGAAAAGGAAGACCATCTCTTTGACTTGAGAGTAGTTTTTGAATGGTTAAGATAATATAACCTCAAAATGAATCCCCTGAAGTGAGCATTCAGAGTAGCTTTAAGGAAATTCCTTGGGTTTGTTGTTCGACATTAGGGAATAGAAATAGATCCAGAAAGGATTAAAGCTATCTTAGAAATGCCACCTCCTAAGAGTTTAACTCAACTCAGATCTTTCCAAGGATGGCTGGCGTATCTAAGACGCTTTATTTCCAGCCTATCGGGGAGAATCAAGCCATTCTCAGCACTTATAAAAAAGGATGCCAAGTTCAAGTGGGATGACAAGTGTCAGCATGCCTTTGAAGATATCAAGGAGTATTTGGTAAAGCCACTAGTTCTAGTAGCCTCTATGCCAAACAGGCCATTCATCCTCTACACGACTGCATTGGAGGACTCTCTCAGTGCTATGTTGGCCCAAGCCAATGATGAAGGAAAGGAGAGTGCTCTCTACTACCTGAGCCATCATCTGATTCTCGCTGAAGCGAACTATCCACCTATTGATAAACATTACCTAGCTTTGATCTTTGCATCTCAGAAGCTATGACACTATATGCTTTCTCATAAGGTGAACTTGATCTCTAGAACCAATCCATTGCAGTATCTCATGACATGGCCAACACTATCCAGATGTTTGGCATGCTGGTCCATGATTCTCTTGCAGTTTGATATATCATTTGTACCCCTCTATGTGGTAGAAGGACAAGCACTAGCGGATTTCTTAGTAGCACACTCACTTTCTACTGATTCTCCGCTTATAATGATCTCCCTGATGAACAAATCATGAATTTAGGGGAGGTTGACAACTGCCGATGGGAGATGTATTTTGATGGTGCAGCTTCTTTTCATAAAGGGGAAGTACCACGATCTAGTCTTCCAGGAAAGGTAGGGGTAGGAATAGTTCTCCTAACTCTAGATCATAATGTGATGAGATTCTCATACTATCTTTTCGATCCTTGGACCAACAATGAAGCTGAGTATGAGGCTTTGATTGCCAGTCTGGAGTTACCCATCACAATCAGTGTCAAGAGCATCAACATCTTTGGGGATTCTTAGTTGATCATCAATCAGATTGTTTGGTCCTACAAGGTTCTCAAGCCTAAGCTTTATCATTACCATGAGTATACCATGAAACTGTTGGCCCAAATCCCTAAAGTCACCATCTACAAGGTTCCCCGAGCAGAGAACACAATAGCAGATGCTTTGGCCAAACTTGCCAAAAAATTGGCATGTCGAAGATGAGTCCATTCCAATAAGGGTCCAAAATAGATAAGTCCTATCCCTTATTGATGCTAAACTCATCGAGAGACTTTCTCTTGAAGGGGAGGTTGTCATTGCCTATAAGGACAAGGAGCTAGATTGGAGGCAACCATTCATAGACTATTTGAATACCGAGAAATTACCTCAAGAAAAGTCACAAGCCCATCAGGTGAAACAAAGATCTCTCTCCTACGCTCTCGTTGATGGCACCCTATACTGACGGTCCTTTGACCAAATGTGGTTACGTTGTTTAGATAAACACGAAGCCCATGACATTGTAACTGAGGTACATTCAGGTTTATGCGGAGCACATCAATCCGGGCCGAAGATGAAGATGAAGATCATGAGACTAGGATAATACTAGCCTTTGATGATTACAAACTACATGGAATGTAGCTAGGAGATGCCATCAGTGTCAGGTGCACGGTGTGTTCCTCCACCAACCACCCATCATTCTATACTTTACATTGGCTTCGTGGCCATTTGAGTGTTGGGATACCAATATTATGGCTCCGATCGATCCTCCTTCTTCCAAGGGTCATTGGTTCATCTAGCCCGACTACTTTTTTTCAAGTGGGCGAGAGGCAATCCCACTAGAGGTCACACTCAAAGATGTGCTTCAATTTTTTAGAACCATATCGTATATAGGTTTGGGGTGCCTCGATTTATTGTATCTGATAATGGTACTACATTCAAAAGCACCAAGATCAATAGCTTCGCCAGAAGACACAATATAGATTGGAGATACTCCACCATCTATTACCCCAGAGCAAATGTCTTAGCGAAAACATTCAACAAAACTCTCATCCAGATACTAAAGAAGACTCTTGATGATAAGAAGCGATAGTGGAATGAGTATTTGGTTTAAGCCTTGTGGGCCTACCGCACAACATACCGAACTCCACCTCAGTCTATCCCATTTTCCTTAGTGTATGGGTCCGTAGCTGTTCTACCTTTAGAAGCTCAACTCCCATCAGTAAGGATAGCATTGGGTAGCAAGATCACTACAGAGCAAAATGCAAAGTTGCAGTTAGAAGAGCTTAAAGGTTTGGAGAAGAGTAGCTTACGGGCGTGCCAGAACCTCGAGTTGTACAAGGCCAAAATGATTCAAGCTCACAACAAGCTGGTCTGCCCTAGGTCTTTGCGAGTAGGAGAACTTGTGTTTTTATTAAGGAGACCAATTGTTGGTAATCGAAAGATGGGAGGCAAGTTTGAACCCACTTGGGAAGGACCCTATGTCATAGAGAAGGCCTACCAAGGAGGATATTATCAGCTAATTGATTGTAAAGGGGAATACCCGATGCTTCCAATTAATGGGCTCTATTTGAAAAAATATTACCCATCAAAATCATGTTTAAAAAATAATTCTTTCAATCAACAAAAATTTGATTCCATTTCACCAAAATCTTCTCTTTTCTAGAAGCGTTGTTTGCTTATCTTGCGAATCCGCCATGACGTGTTTAGGGTAGGTGTAAGAGTCCCCCAGTGGCATCCTATCCCTCTTTCACAACAAAAACACAATCTCCAGGTGCTTTTAGAATAGGTGTGAGAGAACCCAAGAGACATCCTATTTTGATTAACATAACTAAGTTAGGCGTAGAGAATCCTAGTGGCATCTTTTCTTTATGGGAATCCCGTTTGCCACCTGTGGCAACATTTCATCAAATACCCAAGCATGTTTAAGGTAGGTGTGAAAGAATCGAGCAGCGTCTTATTCCTTTTAACATAAGCACAAAAATAAACACATATCTTTGTCTCGGATTACTTTGATGTGGGAGCAAGCTCCCTGTGGCACTCACTCATTAGCTGCTCTAGGTCGGTTCTACAAGCTACCTCACTAGTATGTCACCCCAGTGGTCAATTATTGGAGGATATGAGTCTCTGAACTTTCTTTCAAACTTGACCATTGCAAACCAATGAGTGCCTTGTTAGTATGGTAGGCTTCACTGCCCATCCAGTAAGCTACCTCATGTTGACTTTGTTTAAGAAGATGTGAGTATTCATGCGTTGTTCTTGAACTAGCCATCATGCACTAACTAGGTTGAGTATATTCGAGGTTTGAGATAAGTCCCCCGGAGGCTCCTTTCCTCTTGACTACATTTGAGTCGATATAAGTCCCCCAGTGGTATTTACTCAATAGTTACCCTAGGTCAGATGGCACCTATCGAGTCGAAGATAGACTATCCCAGCAATCAGTTCTGCTATAAGAGGATGTGAGTCCCCAAGCTTTCTTCCTAGGCTGATTGTTGCAAACCAACGGGCACCTTAGGTTGGTTGATATTTGCTATGCTGACAGTGACTCACCCGATGGATACACCACTCTTGGCAGATGTGAGTCCTCACGCTTTCTCTTTGAGTTGGCCACCGAATACCTATTTGATATATGACTAGCCATGTCATTTTCTCTATGGTTTTGGATTAAGCCCTTAGCGGCCCCTCTGCCTGCGAGCATTTTATTTGGATCAAGTTCTTTGAGACCCCATTTAGACACTACCCATATTACTTTTGGATTGGATAGTCCCCCTTTCCTGGTAACCACCCCTTTGGTTGGAGAATTTGTTCAGTGGATGCAAAGATTCTCCATTAGTTTAGTAAATCTAAGATAAGTCTAGGTTGATATAAGCTTCTTCTCAGTTTGATCCCTCACAAACTAACAGTGTCCACGTTAAAATAAACTAATCAAAACAAACAAATTAATTTGCTTGTGGATTAGGAATTCAAGCCCCAAAGGGCCTCCTTTGCCCAAGCAGGCATCCTATCTTTATGGCAGTGTCAGCAAAACTCCCTATGGGAATTGCCTGACTACTTGAGCTGAGATAAATCCCCGAGTCGGTACTCACTCCGTAGTCACCCTTAGGTCAGTTTCAATCTATTTTACCATAAGAAGGTTACCCCGTCGGCCATTCTACTTTGGAAGATGTAAGATTATGATGCATTCTTTCTAGCATGACTGTTGCAAACTGACAGGCAGCCCTAGGTCGGGTTTGATTTTTTGCCCAAAGCAATCGATCACCTCGGTGGTCTTTTATAGTGGAAGATGTGAGTCCCTGAGCTTTCTTTCTTAAATTGATCATTGCAAACCAAAAGGTAGTCCTTTGGTCAGATAGTTCTCCCATCAGCTGGGAAGCTACTTCCTTTGGTTCAATAAATCCGAGATAGATCTAGGCTGATATAAGCTCCTTCTCAATGTCATCCATCGCAAACCAACAGAATCCATCAAAAATAAATAAATCTAAAATTGAAATTAACTTTGACTATCTTTGAGCTGATTTAAGTCTTCTAGAGGCATTCACTCAATAGTCATCCATAGGTTGGGTTCAATCTATTTCCTTGCCAATAGATCACCTCAGCAACTAGGCCTTACTTTGGAGGATGTGAGTCTACTATGCTTTCTTCCTAGTACAGCTGCTACACACCGAAAGGCATTCCCTTTGGTTAGTTAGTCCTACTATGTGTTTAGTAGACTACCCCTTTGGATTGGTAAATCTGAGTTAGGTCTAGACCTCCATGGCTCCTACTCAGTACGATCCATCATAAACCAATAGGGTCCATTTCAAAATCCAAAATTAAAACCTGAAACAAATAAAATAAAAAATAATCAATCAATATAAATCAAATCTTTTGCTTCTCCTTTGTGAGATGCAAATCTTTTTAGTTCCCTAGCAGATCCATAATTCTAATCCCTCAGTAGATTTCACAACCTTTCCTCCCTTGTGGATGACTTGAACTTGCCTCCTTAGTGGAGAGTTCACTTGCCTATCCCCGGTGGAGTCAAAACAAACATAATTAAACAAATAGCAAATTAAAATAAATTCAACCATCTTCCCCAGCATAATTGAATTAAACAAATCAAATTTCTCCCCAACGAGACTCAACTCAAGTCAAACCTCTCATCCCTTTGTGGATGACTTGAACCTGCTTCCCTAGTGGAAGGTTCACATACTCTATCCCTAGTGGATTTCTCCTTCCCTCTCTTATGTCTTTGACATAAGTAGAGTCACATCGCACTAAGCTTTGGATTCTTTCTACACCTTGGGTTAGGAGTAGATCATCTCTGTTAGTGCTTGTGATCGTTCAGTGTTGTTGATCATTTTGGTCAACACTAATACGTGTGGTGTTCCTTGTTAGTCACACCACACCTATTGGGCGCCCTTTGTTGACCTCATTTTTAGGATGAGCTCTCAACTCCTCCATCTTAGACATAGGACTCCTCTTATACTTTAAGAGATCTTTAGTCTTAAGACACATCTAGTGATTTGGTGGACACTCAACCTAGCCTTAGAGACTTAGAAGAGTTAGCCATAGGAATAGGTCATGCCTTAGGGGTGTTAGGAAAGTTTGCCTACCCTATGTCCTTAACCAAATTCCTCAATTTCTCCCTTTAAGTCAAACTCCAAATCAAATCAACATCAAACCTAAATCAATTCTAGCTATATTGATTTTCTACAAACTCAAATTAATGCCACATGATTGAAACCCATGATTGAAACTTATGATTGAAATCCAAAATTCATATCCAAATTCAAAATATTTCCTAAGTCCTTTATTTCCCTCTTAAGGACTTAGCCTAAATCATGATCAAATAAATTTGAATTCATGAAATTTTCTCATAACTCATTTATATTCTCATTTATATTCACATATATAACTGAATTATAAATTCAAGTCAATCAAACTAAATCCAAAAGTCAAATCCAAATTCAAAATATTTCCTAAGTCCTTTATTTCTCTCTTAAGGACTTAGCCTAAATCATGATGAAATGAATTCAAATTCATGAAATTTTCTCATAACCCATTTATATTCTCATTTATATTCACATATATAAATAAAATATAAATTCAAATCAATCAAACTAAATCCAAAATTCAAATCCAAATTCAAAATATTTCCTAAGTCCTTTATTTCCTTCTTAAGGACATAGCCTAAATCAAGTTCAAATCACTTCAAATATTTGAAATTTTCTCATGACCCATTTATATTTTCATTTATATTCACATATATAAATGAAATATAAATTCAAACAACCAAAACCAACTTTAAGAATCAAACTCAAATTCAATCAAAATCCAACCTAAGCCTTTCAAATCAAAATCTTGAACTTAGCCAAATCAATTTCAAATCAAGCCAAACTCTTGATTTTTCTTTATGATTCAATCAATCCTACAATCATGAATCCAAATATAAATACAAACTTCAATCACTTAGCAAAAGCTCAATTCAAAAATCAAACCTAAGTCAAAATCATGTTCACCCTTTGAACTTGAAATTGTCAAATGAATCAAAACCCATTTGACTTCAAACCATTTGCAAATGGATTTATATTTCAGTCATAAGTCCATATGTTAGTTCAATCAAACTCAAATCAAGCTTTGACCAAGAAATTTGACCTACTTATGCTCACTTGACCCAAGTTGACCTGACTTGACCTGAAAAGTCAAAATATGTCAAAACTTGATCTAAGCCAAATTGATTGAAACTAATGAGTCAAGTTCATTCCAAATCCCTTGTTGAACTTGACCAAAGCCTTAATTGGCCAAGTAGACCCAACCTGGCCCAATTTACCATGAACCCAACTTGACCTAAAGGGTCATATTGAGCCAAAATCAAACTTAACCAAAATTGATTGGAAACAAGTTGCCAATCCATTTCATATGACCAACCAAACATGAACCAACCTATGATCTAACCCAAATAGATCAAATGGGTCAATTTCATCAACTTGACCCATTTGATCTAAATGAACTCAATTGAACCAAATTCAAACCTAAACCAAACTGAATAAAACCAAAGCCACCAAAATATTTCAAATGTTCATATGAACTTGACCCAACCCTTGGTTTGACCCAATTTGACCAATTGGTCAACTTGACACAAGTTGACCCATTTTGAGCCAAATCACATCAAACCAACTCCAAATTCAATAAAACTTGGCCTAACCCATTTTTTCAAACACACCAAACATGCCCAAACTGAAATTAAGGTTAAATGACCATTTTACCCCTAGGCCATTGGGTAACCCAAAATCAAAACCACTTGGAATTTAGTCAATTCTTTTTCATGGAGACTTGGCATCCTCTTAGTGGACCAAATGATCACTAATGGACCTAGTGCACATGACCCAATGGGTTTGGGTTAGCCAAACCCAACCCAAACCCAAAATCGACCACCTCCTTTGATATTGGCCGCATGGAATCCTCCCTCCACTTGATTTAAGCACATGGCCACCTCATCTACTCCTCCTCTAGCCAAAATTAAATTCAAGGACACCTCTAATAGCCTAACAAACCCGTTGCATAAGCTCAATTGGATCAAAATGACAAGTGAAGGCACGACCATCCGATCCTTCAAGGGGGAGATATACTCCCCCTAATTCAATTCAATCTTCAGAGTGTCATACTCGATTGAGCTAAAGAAAGCCAGAGGAGCCATTGCCAAGTGATCCTAAGCTTCCTAGAGTGAAATAAACTTCTCCATTCTCAGTTTTCATAGCTTGAAAATAGGGGAGCTCCATTGAAAATCATACTTAGCCTACACTCCAAATTAACCTAATTCTTTTTGCAAGCACTCTCAGGGAGCTTGATCAAACTTGCCTAAGCTCTTTCCTAAGTTTCTAAGGCAAGGGAAGAGTCCCCTTGATTAAGACCAAGCTCAAGTCAAGGAGGAGTCAGCCCATAGGAGGATCTACCCAATCTTAGAGCCTGCAAACTTTAACAAAGCTTCGCCTCCATTAGACAAAGTTTCTCCTAGAGAATCGAGCGCCGGTGATCACCTTCGGTGAGGTTAGCCATAAAATTGAGCTTAAAATCAATTTGGTTTGATCCTTTGTAAAGTGAATTTTAATTCCATGCAAATCTAGCCATTAGTTGTGCTTGACTTTGTGCTTAGATGGTGTGGGAAAATTTTTGGATCAATCCGAGCTCAATCGAGCTCGGATCATCCCCTAGAAGATGGATGGTGTCCATTCTTCACAGAGAAATATAAGGATAAATCATGGGCTGCCCATCCACGTGTTTTAGATGGATGGTCATGATTTAATACACGTAGATCCATGTTTTAATTCCTCAGATATGTGGCTTTAACCTCAGCCGTTCGATCCTTGATCGGACGGATGAGGAGAAAGCGGGTAGCGCCACCATTGATGCAGCGCTGTGCTGTGACAACTTTAATATCAAATTCCATCGCACCACATGGAAAGCGCTTGCCGCATCAATGGTCCATGTGGCGTTGATGGGATTAGATATTTAATTATGCTATTAAATCAATAATTAACCATGGAAACTTCCTAAAATTATATCTAAGCCTAGAAAAATAAAACAAATATGAAATAAATTGCATTGGATAGATAATTGAACATAGAATATTCTAAAAAAGATTTGAATGAATTTTGAATAGTGTTTTTCTCTGAATTTAAGTTTTATTAAGAATTTCATTTTGCTAATTACCCTTTAATTACTCTACTGATTAATCCCAAACTTCTTGTGCTTAATTAGTTGGATGACCCTTACCTTTCCTAATTTTCTTGGGATTTATTGGCAGCTTAATTAGTGGAATTGCTAGTTCATTTTTTAATCACTCTCTTAATACAATTAAGCTTAATTAAGAGATAATTAGGGATCTAACCCTCTGATTGAGTCAATTAGGTTTTGATTAATTGAATATGAGGTTTAGGGAATAATTTTGGGATACTTTCCTTAAGATATTTCTTAAACCCCATTTTCCTTCTTTATCTAATCTTAATTAAGGGTTATACCACTAATTACACCATTAATTAATTTCAGAAAATTATAAAACTTTCAAGAACTCAATTAATCTATCTTGGGTAGCTGCTTACGTGTTCAATAACTTAAGTACATTAAGGAAATCAAAACCCAACTCACATGTGTGATAGGGGTTATGAAATTATTTAAGTTAAACCCCTTAGTTTGATTAATCATTAATCATGAGCCAATTGCATTAGACCCTTTTCTTTCCTAGGTGCATAGCTTATTTAAATTCCTTGTGTGGTTTTATGTCATCTCATTATCTCATAATTATTTGATTAAGTATGCTAAAGTGGTATAGGTAAGGGGCAATTAACATGCTTAATTCATACCTTAACCTAGCTAAAGCATAAAATTGATTTAAACACCTAAAAATTAAACTAAAATAACAAACATATGTGGGAATGGGTTAGGAATCGTAAACTCACCTTACATTTCTCAAATTAAATCAAACTCAAAACAAAATCAAACTTTCCTTGAAAAGAATTTGATTTGCTTTAAGCTTTCTTATTTCATAAGATTGTCTTTTAGAATTAATTAGGGTGAATGTGTTTACATGATTTCATCATTTTAGTTCTTTTCTAACATGCTAAATGTGTATGTCATATGAGTTTCATGCATTCATGCTTTTCAAAAATCAAATTAAAAATGAAATGTTTTCTTTATGTCAAATTGCATGTTTTGGCTAAAGCAAAATATGAATGGCTATTATCACTATTAAATCCAAAACTATATTCGAAATATATAAATCAAATACCTATAATTGAAAGTGTACTACTTTTAATTATTTATAAGCTTGCATGTGGATATAAATATGAAGATGTGCATTGTGTACTTTTCCTTCTCTTTTCTTTTAACATAGTTTTAAATAGGATTTGGCAAAATGTATAGTTCATTTGAAAAGAACTTAACATTTACCTAACTCCGTTCCTATTCATTCCTATGCTATTTCTTAAAGAAGGACATCCATACTTACATATATAAATTTCATAAACAAATCAAACAAACAAATAAAAACTTTTGCATCTTTCTTTTCCATTCATTTTTTTTGTACATATGCTTGTATTTAAGGAAAGTGCTATATTAGTCTGGACAACCCCAGGGTTGCGAGGCTTTAATTAGCCCTAAGTAGGTCTTTTACCTTACACCCCTGGTGCTAACAATGACACCGTACTCACTTATGCCTTTCATCCATACATGTGTGCATGTGAAAAATGGATAAGAAAACCTCTTTTCTACTTAGTGAAAATCATGCATCATACAACATTTCAATTTTCTTAAGTAACATTTCTTAGCATTCATCATAAAGTATGCTAAACATTTCTATTTTTATGTAAAGATATGCTTAGGACTTATTCATATGCATGTTATACATGTTGGGAAAGAAATGAAGTGATGTGTGTTTTATGATCTTAATTCACTTTGTTTAATCTTAAAAATGCCTTTTTTAATAAGTTTGTTTAGGGAAAATCTAAACTCAGAATTAATTAAAACACATAATGAGACATTCACTAAACAAAACTAAATATGAATCTACTTTAGAAATTACTTAGGGTAGGGAAGGAAAGAGAAGTTCTCTTCTCTTTTCCTTCTCTTTACAACCTTTAGTAATTAAGTAGGTTCACCTAAACCAAATAAGTCATCAAATAAAATTGACTCAAATCAACTAAACACTTAAAAAAATTACCCATCTAAGTTGAACATGTTCACACTTAAGAAAATCTAAACCTTAAAGCCATAGCTAGCATACCACACAAACCTTTTAAAGCACACACGTTAGGTTAAGTCACCACTTTTAGCTTTAGGTTAGGGTGATGCATGGCTTGATGTTTACTTTGAGTTTATGATGTATTGTTTCTAGTCTAGATGTTAGGGTGAATGTGCGTAGAATGAATGGTAAGATGATTTTAGTCTAATCATTATTTTTTGTAGGGGATTGTCCTTAAGGGGTGCTGTAATAAAATATAAATGCTTTTCCTGTGCAGGTGCTTATACCCCTAAGCATAATCCAATAAGCCAGGTGGACTTGGTTACCCATGTGTGGGGTGCTAAGTCCTATATACATGCTTGGAATTTGTATAGTTTCTTTAGCTAATCTCTATTTTGCAGGTGTTAGTTAGATTTACTTTTTTCCTTTTCATGTATTTTTGCAAATAGGATTTTGGAATGAATGTTATGGGGGATTAGGATGAGCATTGGTCATAAGATCTCATCTTATGCACCATGTGAAACCTTTGGAGCAACCACCTTCCAACCATCCAAAAGAAGGAACAAAAAGAAGAAAGAAGAAAGAAGAAAAGAAAAAATGAAGACCCCCATAACATGAATTCCCTTACTTGATTGTAAATTAATTCATTTGTAATCTGGGTTGTATAAGGGTAGAGCTCAGCTACCCAATTTGTTTTTAGGTTTGTGTGGTGGCACCCGGCCACAAATATCCTTTTATTCTTTTGCATTAGCTTTATAAAATGTTTGATGTTTTGCTTAGCTTGTTCATTAAGATGACATATTTTCCTAGTTTCTTCCTTGCTTTGATGTATGGCCTGGATGAAAGTTAGGCTCTTAGAAAAAAAATGAATCTTCTACCAAATTAAATAACTCAAAAATTAAAATAAAGAACTCATAACCTCACCTAAAGCTTAGGCTAAAAATCAAGATAAAAGAATTAGCAACCCCTTAGCTAGATGAGTATTTCTTTTATAACATCATGCATAAAAGCATATTGTTACACTCTTGATTGGAGGGCTTTCACCTTTTTCAGAGAAATTTGGCTTACCTTTGAGAGCCATGGTGGAAACACACCTCCTCCCTTCTCGCTAATTTTGGCCAATAATCTTACTTCTCATGCATTAGGCATATGAATCCTATAAGCCTGAGTTAAATGATTGTCCAAAAATAAAAATAACATGTAATATGTTTTTCATTAGATTTAGGCCATTTTTCATGCCCCTACATGATCTAGCCTCTGAAGGAGTTAGTTTAAGGACTTAGTCTCTTTCTAGAAATAAATAATAGCTGAGCTATCTTGCATAAAGTATATGATTTTCCTACATAAATTTAAAATCAAAGGAGGAGTTAGTTGGCAGTCACCCCCAGGCACTTGTAAGTCCAAGCAGTCAGGTGATTTGTCCTCTCTTATGGAGGCAAACCAAATACTCATTTTTTTACCTTAGATTTAGGTCGTGCTTTTGGCCCTCACCAAAGCTCCCTAGATTTAGGTTCTGAGATTGCTTCTCCCTTCTATGGGCCATAACCATAATCCTCACCTCTTAGGCATTTCCATAACCTTGTATTGTGGAATTATAAGCCTTAAACTTCTAATAAAAATTCAACTCAAATAAATAAATCAATTTTTAAAATATAACGCCCAACTATATGATAGTTTGAGATGCTCGTTAGGTTTCCTAGCATCATGAGCATCTCCTACTTATTTTTCTCTGGCTTTGATAAGAACTCCCTCTCTTTGATCAATCCCATTTGATCTTCCAAAATAAACTAATCAATTGATAGTCCTACCTATTGAAATCTTTGGAGATAATGATCATTTACCTTAATCAAGAGTATTCCTAAGGGATCCCCTCCCTTAGGATGTAATTAACTATAGGGGCTTACCCCCATAAGGAACTTAATGAATCTAGTTTAAAATAAATCTTACTTTACCTTTTCATATAAAGTAGGGGAAGAATCTTTGGTACATATGTAGATCCATTATCCTTAAAAATTTCAACACACTCATTTATTTAACCAATAAATTTATTTCATCATGCACATAGGCATCAAAATCCTAATTCCATTGTCCCAATGAAGTGTCAAAAATTAAATAAAAATATAAATTTTTTTGCATTAGATTAATTCATTACTCATACCACTCATGCTCTAGTCTCTTAAGGAGTGGGTATAAGGACTTTAGTCTCTTTCTAAATAAATAACAGCCCAACTATCTTGTAATTTCATATGATCGGACCACATGGATTTTAATTATAAGAGAAGTTAGCTGGCGGCAACTCTAACGGTTGTAAGCCCAGCAGTAGGACAGTTTATCCTCTCTTATGGAGGTGAACCATTATGTCCACCTGTCGCTTAGATTTAGGTCATTCTTTAGCTTGTACTAAAGCTCCATAGAATTAGGATCTGAGGTAGCTGTTTACTTTGAGCTACAAGCATAAATCCTCACCTCTTAGGCATTTCAACTGTCTTGTGTTATTAGATTATAAGCCCTAGCAATATAATAAAATTCAACTAATTCAACTCAAATAAATAAATCTCTTCACTTTCAAATACATAAAACCTAATTACAGGATAGATTAGAATGCTCAGTAGGCTTTATAGTATCATGATCATTTCCTACTTCCTTCCTTTTGATTCTAAAATAAGTCTTCTCCTTGAACTTTTCCAATTGATTTTCTAAATATAACCAATCCTTTGATAGTCTAACCTTGAAATCTTTGGAGATGATATTGTCTACTTTAATTAAGAGTATTCTTAGAGAATTCCATTCCCTAAGATGTAATTAACTTTGAGGCTTGCCTCCATATGGAACTTTAGAACTTGATTTAATATAAACCCTACTTTATTCATCTATGTAAAGCAGGGGAAAAATCTTTGGTATATTTGGAGACCCATCATGCCTTAGGAGTCCTTATTAGGTGATTAGGTCTATTGTAGACTGATGCCTCTATCTTTTGAGATAGTACAAAATACCTCAATGTCATACTTGATCACTTCAATAAGTACCCCCTACGATCTATGTGGTGTACCCCCCATACATGCAAAAATAAACACCACAACTAAGCAATAAATCCTAAGAAAATCATGGGAGGTAGAAGTCATCCCATTAAATTAGCCCACAAAGTTTAAGATTATTTACTTTAGTAATTAAAGAGTAATTAAGTTAATTAATTTTGAAATAAAATAGTAATTAAGTCTTAAATACTATTCAAAATTAATTAAGAATATTTTAATAGATTCTGCTCTAAAATACCTTTAAAATGAGTATTTATTTATATTTTTATGATTTTTCTATAATTAATTATGATTTTTATAAGTTTTAGCCTTTAAAATATATTAATTAGGCCTAATTAACTCTTAATCCCCTTAGTTCCATGTGTCGCACTGATACTGCACGCTTTCCATGTGTCACCGTGGGATTAGTCATTTAAACATAATCCTAGTCAGCGCTTGCATGGCGGTGGCAGATGCGCTTTCTTGTGCACCATCCAATCTAAGATTGGATGACTATAATTAATCCCATAGTGCTAAAGGATTCAATCAGATTGATCTATTGAATCTAATCACTACCATACATTCTGATCATGCAGAATGGATGGTGCATTATCAATGATCACGCGAGCGAGGACAATAGAGTTTGTTTGCCATTGCTCGCGTGATCTGAGCTCACCTAAGCTCGGATTGACTCTAAACGGATCCCACACCTTCGTACGAAGGATCCAAGTGGACCCAACAACTAAGGCTACATTACATGCAAGTTCTCTTCAAAAAGATCTAACTCATTTTTCACTTATGACTAGTTTCAATGGAATACCTCACCAGAGCTCAAGACCGATGGAAAATCTGATTAAGAAAGCTCCATCTATTGAAGATGAGGCCCCACTAATCAGCACAAGCTCCAATTTGAGGTGGATGACTTGAAAGGTCAATACCTGAAGCATAGGAGGCTGACGTTGATCTAAGTCCACCCTCCGGTCATCAAGAAGTTTGGGGGATGTTTCATTCTAGCTCGACTAGCTCCAAAGATGGTGTGTACAAAGTTAATTGCACTTTGGTTACAATTTGAGCAAATGGAAATAGGGGGGAGGATGTCCTATTTCAGCATGGAGAAAACCAAAAATAGGGAGGCTTGGGGGCTTTGGAAAAGCTATGGGAACCTTTCTTGAGGATACTAGGGCTCTCATTATGCTGAAATCATCGATTTAGAATGAATTGGAGGGGAGTATACCCCCTCCTTCCCTTGATCGGATGGCTCAGCTTAGTTTAGCTCCTAGTGGCCATCTGGCCACCTTAGAGGGTCATGAGTGGCAGGGAGTGGATGAGGTGGCTCAGTTTGGTTGGGTGATGGTGTGGAGGTGGCTTCCAAGGAGGGTAGTGGGTGTCTTTGGTGTTTCAAGTGTACCAATGGGGGAGGTGAGGTGATTTCACCTCCCCTTAGGTCATGGCTGACCCAACCACCTTTGGGTTAGGTTGGGTCAAGTTCAACAGTCAATTTGGAATGAGTTTGAGCCAATGGTTATAATCAATTTGGGTTAGATCATGATTTGACCTATTTTGGTCTTTTATGACAAATTGGGTCAACTTGGGTCAAAGGGCCAATTAGGTTGGGTTTGGCTCAATTGGTGGTCAAGTCATGTTAACTTGTTGATCATAGGTTGGTGTGAATCAATGGTTCCAATTGATTTGGTTTAGGATAAATTTTGGCTAGTTTGGGTTCATATGGGTTAAAGGGTTGACTTTATCAAATGACCAAGTTGACTTGGTTTGACCTAATTTCTGATAATTTATCATTTTAAGGTGATCATCAATCATGGTGGGAGGTTTTGATGGGCTTGGTTCAATCCAATTTGGGTAGGATTAGAACTTGGCTTAAATAGGTCAAATTAGTCCCTTTGGGTAAAGTGGACCAATTTGGCTTAATTAGTTTGATTTTGGGTTGGGTTTTATTTAGTTGAGTTTATATATGGATTTGGGATTGATATATAAATTTGATTGCAATTGGTTTGATTATTTTCTGATAAGAAAAATAGTTCGTTTAGATTGTAAAGATTGTAAGGTAATTCCAAGTGAAAGTTTAAGTACCCAACATTGATTGTTAGTTTTAGATTTTAAGATGAAAGATTGTAAGAGGAAAAATAAATCAAATTATTGTCCTAGGATTATATGGCGACACTTAAAGAACATGAATAAAAATATTTTTAAGAGCAAGCTACAAGAGCTTAGAATATGGGATGTTCATAAGGAAGTTAATGTTATGTGAAAAAAAGTAGCAAGTGAAATTAAGCAAGTTGCTAAAAATGTGCTTGGAGAATCAAAAGGAAAAACTTCTTTTAATAAAAATAGTTCATGGTGGAGTCAGAGTGTGCAAGAAAAGATAAATAATAAGAAGCATTGTTATAAAACTTGGTTTAGATGTAAAAACTCAGAGAATTGGGAAAGATATAAAATGACCTGCAGAGATTCTAAGAAAGTAATATATGATGCAAAAAATTTAGCTTTTAGTGATTTATACAATAGATTAGATACCAAAGAAGGCAAAAGATGTATGTATAAGTTAGCCAACCAAAGAGATAGGAGAAATAAAGACCTAGTTCAAGTGAGGTGTATTAAGGATGAAAATAATAAAGTGCTTTTTTAGAAAAGGATATTGAAAATAGGTGGATGAGGTATTTTGATAAACTTTTTAGTGAAGGATCTAGAAGTACAATTGATTTTAGCAACCTTAATACCCTAAACATAAATGAAGAATTTTATTTTTATCATCGTATTAGTAAATCTGAAGTTAGAGAACCTTTAAAGAAAATGAAATGTGGAAAAATAGTAGGACCTAATAATATTCAAATAGAAGTGTGGAAATGTTTAGGAGATCAAGGAATTTCTTGGTTTATAAATCTTTTTAATGTTATTTTAAAGACTAAAAAGATGCCAAATGAGTGGAAAAAGAGTTTGTTGGTTCCTATATTTAAGAATAAAGGTGATGCACAAGAGTGTGAAAATTATAGAGGAATTAAGTTAATGTGTCATACATTAAAATTATGGGAGAGAGTAATTGAGAATAGGTTACGATGTGATACAAAAGTTTCTCACAATCAGTTTGGTTTCATGCAAGGTAGATCTGCTATGGATGCTATACATTTGTTAAGAGGCTTGATGGAGAAGTATAGAGAAAGTAAGGAGGATCTACATATGATATTTATTGATTTAGAGAAAGCTTATGATAAAGTTTCAAGAGATGTTCTTTGGAGAGTTCTAGAATAGAAAAGAGTTAATATTGGGTATATTCAATTAAGGATATGCATATTAGTCAAGCATTTATGTCCAAACACAAGGAGGATTGACAAAATATTTTCCTATTTCAGTTGGATTACATCAAGGATCAGCTTTAAGCCCTTATCTTTTTTTCTTTAGTTGTGGATGTTCTTACTAGGAATTTGTATGCTTTTTGCTGATGACATTCTTCTTGTTGATAAGAACTAGAGAGGGAGTCCAAGAGAAACTTGAATTATGGAGGTCAACATTAGATTCTAAAGGTTTTCGTTTAAGTAGATTTAAAATTGAATATATGGAGTGTGATTTTAGTTGCAAAAGTTCTAGTGGTTGACTTGTGACATTACAAGTCATTAATAAGAGTGAGTGATTCAGATATTTAGGCTCTATTATTTGATCCAACTTAGTTTGATTTAATCCCATGATAGTTAAGGATTTCAAGGGACTTAGGAAGGATTCCAATTAATTAAGGGACTTAGGAAGGATTTCAACTTAGGCTCTATTATTTGATCCAACTTATATGATAATTAATTTTAAATGGTAGTTAAGGCTTAATTATGGTTTATTTGAAAAAATAATTAGCTTAATTACTCCTTAATTATTTATTTAATTAATCCTAAATTTATTAAGATTATTTAAGGGGATGACCTTTGCTTCCCTTAATTTTCTTGAGATTTTTTACTTAATTAATTGGAGAAATTAACTAATCAAGCCCTAATTACTTTCTTAATTTAACTAATGGATAATTAACCACATGAATAAAAACCAATTAGTTAATTAAGCTCATTAATCATTGTCCAACAGTGAGTGGATTAATGGAATAGGGTTGGGACCCTTTTCCTTATCTCTTTCCCTAAGTTCACTTCACTTTGCAAGAGAAAATTAATTAATGATTAATTGGTTAATTAATTACTTAATTAGATAATTTAAAATCTAAAACATGCCAATTATTAATTAATGAATTGAGGGGTAGATCTTTAGTAGTTTAATAACCTAAAGACATCTAAGGAAGTTATTTTTAACCCACATGTGTGGGAAAACCATAAGACCACTTAATTAAGTTCGTTAATTCAATTAATCATTAATTATGAGCCAATTGCATTAGGCCCTTTCATCTCTTAGGTCTATTTCTAATTTAATTTTCAATTCATATGCATATCATGTTGGCTCATAATTATTTGGATAATTATATTAAGGTAACATAGAGAAGGGTTAATTAATACACTTAATGCATACTATAATCTAATCAACCCATAAAATCAACTTAACTACGTTTCATTAAGCCAAATTACCTTAAAAACATGGGAATGGATTAGGATTAGAAAACCTCTTCCTCACATCCTTAAATCAAATCAAAACATGAAATTAAAAATGATACTAAGAGAGCTTTGGTCTACTTTAAATGGATTTATTTAATGTGATTATCTTTAGGAATTAATTCAATTGAATGAAATCATGTGTTTATGTTTATTTATTCTTCTTCAATCATGTTAAGTGGTGTATCCCATTTGAAATCATGCATTCATCTTTTCAAAAAAAAATTAAAAAAAAATTAAATCAAATGATTTCATTTATGTAAGCTTGCATGTGTTGGATCAATTTATAATATGCGTGGCTATTATCACTAATAAATTCAAATTATTTCTTCAAAGTTTATAAAACAATTACATTGACTAGAGTGATAATGGTTATGAATACATATATGCTTTGCATGTGCTTATATCTTAGGTATGTGAAGTAAAGCTTTCTTTTCCTTAATTCATGTGTAGTTTTATATGTATTTGAATGTTAATAAGTATATAGTTTAGACATCCTAGGATTACGAGGCTTTAGTTAGCTTGAAGGAGGTCATTTGATTGCCTCATTGCCCTGGTTAACAATGACACATACTTATTTGATTTCATTTACATGTATTTCTACATTAGAATATGAATGAAACTTTGTTTCACATAAATAAAAGTTTTAATCAAATACAAAATATAATTTTTGCATGATTTTCTTCCTCTTATTTACATATACCTTCATGTGTAGTGAGATAGCAAAGTATATAGTATAGACATCCTGGAAATATGAGGCTTTAGCTAGCCCCAAGATGGTCATTTGATTACCTCACTTCCCTGGTTAACAAAGGCACATACTTGCTCATTTCTCTTTACATGTGTATGCCAAAAGAAGGAAAATCCCTTTTTTTTTTTACTAAAAATACATGCATCCATAATTGTTTAAGTTATTGAATTAATTGATCATGAGATTTGGAGCTCTCTTTCTTATGTTCATGTATGAAAATTTACATATGTTTGAATGCAAATGGGTATATAGTTTGGACATCTCGGGAACACGAGGCTTTAGTTAGCCCCAAAGAGGTCATTTTATTACCTCACTTCCCTGGTTAACAATGACATGTACGCATTTAATCTTATCCCTATGTATTTTTGTACAAGAATTTAGATAGAGCTTTAGATTAATATAATTAAATAATTCAATCAAAAATAAAAATATAAACTTCAAATACACATCGACATTCATCATATAAGTGTGCTAAAATGTGTTGCTTATATAGATACACATAGGATTAAATCATATGCATGTTACATGTAATGAAAATGAATGATTTAACATGTGTCATGTGATAGTAATTCAATTAGATTTATATTAAGATGCCTTTCACATTGAATAGAGTTCTTTAAAGTGAGCCTAAACTTAGGATTAATTTAAAAATGTGTAATAAGCCATTCACTAAAGAGAACTACATCAAATTAATGTACTTTAGAAAATGGCTTCAGGTAGGGGTGAAAGAAGGCAATCCTCTCTTTTTCACTTTATAACTTGTAGTTGCTAAATGTAAATCAAATTAAACAAAAGAAAACATAAAGTAAAATCTACAAATTTAAATCACTTCAAGTGAAATTCCCTTTTCATGTTAAATTGAATCCTTCTAAACTTAGAAAATTATAACACTAATTCCTAGCAAGACTTACAACACAAGCCTTAATACACACATTAGATTTAAGCCACCACTTCTAGCTCTATATTAGGACAGTGCATGGTGTGATATATATTTTGTTTTGTGAGGTAATGTTTTTGATTAGATGTTAGGGTGTATTTTTTGTAGATTGGATGGTAGGTTGATATTATCCTAATCATATTTTTTGCAGGGGATTATGCTTAAGGGATGTTTAAAAATAAATATAAATGCTTTTTTTGTAGGTTGCTCAAACCCTAAGTATAATCCAAGTTAGGACAGGTGGGCTTGGTTACCCATGTGCAGGGTGCTAAGTCCAAACTATACATATAATTGCTTGGGATTGTATGTGTGTTTTGCCAATACTTATTTTTGCAGGTGTAGTTAGATTTGCTTTTCCTATTTCCAATGTAATTTTGCCTTAGGAATTAGGATTGGTGCAATGGGGGATTAGGATGAACATTGGCTCGAAGGCTTTATCCTATGGTTCCATGTGATGCCCTGAAGTCCACCAAATCAAAGGGGAAAAAGATACATGAAGACATGAAGAATGAAGAAATGAAGACCCCCTATAGCATTCACTTGTTATAAATTGTAATTACTCTTTCATATTTCAGGTTGTATAAGAGTAAAACTCGGCTACCCATCTTTTCTTTTTCGAGTTGTACAGAGAAGGCCTACCGCACTGGCCTTTTATTCTTTTATGTTAGTTTATAAAAATTGATTGATTTTATGTTTAAATTGTGCATTAGGATGACATGCTTTTCTTAGTTTCTTAAATGTTTGATGCTTTAATGTGTGACCTGGATGCGATTAGGCTCTTAGGATAAAATAAATTTTCTACCCAAGTAATCACTCATAATTAAAACTTTCTACAACTCATAATCTCATAATAAAACTTAGGTCTTAAATAAGATAATTAAAAGATTTAACAACCCGTTAGCTGTATGGCTGTATGTCTGACATCATGCATGCATCTTGAATCACTCTTGCAAAATGAGGGCCTCCATTCTTACATGCATAGGGACCGCTTGACCTGTGAGAGAAACCCCTATTAACGGAGCTTCACCCTCTTTCTATTTTGATTTGACCAGTAACTCATTTCATCATGCATTTAAGAATATAAAAATTCTAAAGTCTTTGTCAAAATGAGTGTCAAAATAAGAATAAAATTTGAAAATATGTTACATTAGACTAAGTCATTATTCATACCACTCATGCTCTAGTCTCTTAAGGAGTGGGTCTAAGGACTTTAGTCTCTTTCTAAGCAAATAATATCCCATCTATCTTGCAAATTCATATGACCAGACTACATGGTTTTAAAATTATAGGAGGAGTTAGTTGGTGGCCACTCTAGGTGATTATAAGTCTAGAAGTTGGACAGTTCATCCTCTCTTGTGGAGGTGAACCTTTATATCCACTTCTCACTTAGATTTAGGTCATGCTTTGGTCCTTACTAAAGCTCCCTAGATTTAGGATCTGAGGTAGCTATTTCCTTTAGGCTACAAGCATAAATCCTCACCTCTTAGGCATTTTCACAACCTTGTGTTGGTAGATTATAAGCCCTAACAATCTAATAAAATTCAACTCAAATGAATAAATCTCTTCAACTTCAAAAAATATAAAGCCCAACCATAGGATAGATTGGAGTGCTCACTAGGCTTCCTAGTATCATGAGCATTCCCTACTCATTCCATTTGGCTTCCAAAAATAAGTCTTCTTCTTGAACATTCACAATTGATTTTGCAAATACAACCAATCCTTTTATAGGCTAACCTTGAAATCTTTGGAGATGATAATTGTGTACTTTAATTGAGAGTATTCTTAGGGAATTTCATTCCCTAAGATGTAATTAACTATGGAGGCTTGCCTCCATAGGGAACTTTAGAACCCAATTTTATATAAACCATACTTTATTCATCCATGTAAAGCAGGGAAAAAAATCTCTAGTATATTCAAAGACTCATCATGCCTTAGGAGTCCTTATTAGGTGATTAGGTCCATTGAAGGGTAATGCCTCTATGTTTTGAGATAGTACGTCATACTTCAATGTCGCACTAGATCACTTTAATAAGTACCCCCTGCGATTTGCATGGTGTGTTCCCATACACATTCAAAAATAAACATCACAAGCTGGTAGCAAATTTTGAATTTGTTGCCCTTTATTATTTTCATGTTAGTCACCTTAAATAGTTAATTGAGATGCTACACTTTATACTTATTTTGGGTGTTTGAGCCTTTTATCATTATATTATGTTTATCTATTTTAATGAAGTTTTGAAACTATCATTTTGTAAGTTAAACATTGATGGTTATGTTTTTATGGTTTTGTTATAATATTATTTTCAAATGTGATTTACATTGAATGGGTTGGCACAATTGCTTATTGGGTTATTATGGGCAAGGATAGCTATGATGTAGTGATTAGCACATATTTAGAGTTGGTAGCAAAATTTTGAATTTGTTACCCTTCATTATATGTATATTAATCATTTTGAATACTTAACTGAGATGCTACACTTCATACTTTTTTTTTGTTGAGCTTGAGTATCATTCCATTGTGTATATCTATTTCAATAAAGTTTTGAGACTATTATTTGGTACGTTAAATATGGATGGTTTTGTTTAGATTCTTTTATTGTAATACTATTTTTAAATGTGATTTACATTGAATGGATTGACATAGTTGCTCATTGGGTTGTTATGAACAAGGATAGCTATGATGTAGTGATTAACACATATTTAGAGCTAGTAGCAAATTTTGAATTTGTTCCACTTTATATGTATGTTAATCTCCCTAAATACTTAATTGAGATGCTACACTTCATACTTACTTTTGGATGAGCTTGAAACCTGTTATCATTTTATTATGTTCATATATTTGAATAATGTTATGAGACTATCATTTGGTAAGTTAAACATGGATGGTTATGTTTAGATGGTTTTACTGTAATGTTATTTTCAAATGTGATTTACATTGAATGGATTGACATAATCACTTATTGTGTTATGATGAGCAAGGATAGCTACAATATAGTGATTAATGCTTGGAGTTGGTTGCAGATTTTGAATTTATTATCCTTCATTATATGTATGTTAATCACTTTGAATACTTAATTGAGATGCTACACTAGCCCATTTATCATTCTTGGTGATTTAGTTGTACTTTTATTTTTAAGTGTGTAAAGTTTGGTTTAATTGTATAAGCAGTGAGAGCAATGATGTAATGATAAGTACATAAATAGATTTGGTTGGAGATTGATTATTCATTATTGTTCATTATATGTACGATGCTAACCCTATTAGTTCCAATTCAACTTATATTTATTTATAAATATTAATGTAGAATACTGATCTTAATTGTGTTTTAAATGAGAGTAATGATATAGTCATCACTATAAATATTGAGCTAATGCCAAATTTCACAAATATCAAGCAATTTTTCTTTAAATTTCTTGACACATAGCATTAGTTTCTACTTCTGCTATTCTATAATAATTAGACCAATAATTATTGCTTCAATTTTATAATAATTATAATAGTAATTATTATTTTAATTCTATACACTATTATTGGTTATCATCAAATTCTAGCATTTTTTTATTATTGATAATATATAGAGTTTGTGTGGTTAAAACCATTGCTAATAAGTAAACCCTACCCCACCAGTTTTAAAAAATTGCGTGGTGTCTTTTTTTGGATGTGGGGGGACACCATGCAGATGGGGGGGGGGGGGTGGTACTTATTAAAGTGATCAGGTACGACATTAAGGTATTATGTACTATCTTGAGAGATAGAAACATCATCTTATAATAGACCTAATCACTTAATAAGGACTCCTAAGGCATGACAGGTCTTCGAATATACTAGAGATATTTCCCCTACTTTACATGGAAAAATAAACCAAGGTTTATACTAAGCCAGGTTCTTAAGTTACCTATGGAGGCAAGCCTCCATAGTTAATTACCTCTTAGAAAATGAGATTTTCTAAGATACTCTCGATTAAAGTAGAGATTTATTTTCTCCAAAGATTTCAAGGTTAGACTATCAAAGGATTTGTTATGTTTGGAACATCAAGTGGACCAAGTGGAAAACTAATTTTTAGAATCCAAAGGGAGGAAGTAGGAAATGCTCATGATATTAAGAAATCTAGTGAGCATTCTAATCTATCCAATGGTGGGGATTTATACATTTGAAAGTGAAGAGATTTATTTATTTGAGTTAGATATTTAATAAATTGCTAGGGCTTATAGTGCATCAACACAAGGTTGTGGAAATGCCCAAGAGGTGAAGATTTATGCTTGTAGCTCGAATGAAACTAGCTACCTCGGATCTTAAATCTAGAGAGCTTTAGCATAAGATAAAGTGTAACCTAAATCTAAGTGACAGGTGGACATAAGGGTTCATCTCCATAAGAGAGGATAAACTCGTACGACTTTTGGACTTACAACCACCTAGAGTGGTCGCCAGCTAACACCTCCTATATTTTAAGTCAATGTAGTTTGGTCTTATGAATTTGCAAGATAGTTAGACTTATTGTTTAAATGTAAAGAGACAAAATTCCTAAACCCACTCACTAAGAGACTAGGCATGAGTGGTATGAGCATATGACTTAGTCTACAATTGCAAAATCTTTTTAATTTTTTTATTTTTATTTTTACACATTCATTTAGACAAAGGCTTAGGATTTATTTATGCCTAAATGCATGATAAAAGTTGATTGTTGGCTAAATTAAAAGAGAGAGGGTGAAGCTTCGTTAAGAGGCTCTCATGGGTCAAGCGGTCCCTACAGTGTATGGATGGAGGCCCTCATTTTTAGCAAGAGTGATAGAAGATGCATGCATGATGTGAGACATACAACCATACAACTATGGGGTTGCTAAGTCTTTAATTATATTGATTATATCCTAAGCTTTATAATGAAGTTGTGAGTTATTTAGAGCTTTAGTTATGAGTTGTTAGTTGGGTAGAAGATTTATTTTATCCTATGAGCCTACTGCATCCAGTCCACACATTAAAGTATCAAACATTTAAGAAACTATAAAGAGGAGGCAATCTTATTACATAATTTAAATAAATCATCAATCAATTTTATAGACTACCACAAATGAATAAGAGGCCGGTACGGTCAGGTACCACCATACATCCCTAAAATAGAAAAGATAGGTAGCCGAGCTCAACTCTTATATAACCCAGAATAGGAAAGAATAAAATTACAATTAGAATGAATGCATGCTATGGGGGGGGGGGGTCTTCATTCTTCACTTTTCCATCTTTATGTCTTCATTCTTCCTTCCTTTGATTTGATTTTCTCCTTCTTTAATTTGGTTGTATTTGCTTCATAAGCATCACAGGGCACCCCAGGACAAAGCCTTTTAGCCACTGCTCATCCTAATCCCCCATAGCACTAAACCTAATCTTATTACAAAATTATATTTTATAAGGAAAAAGTAAATCTAACTACACCCACAAATTGGAGGATAGCAAAAAAAATACAATCCCAAGCAGTAATCATTATAATTTAGACTTAACACCTTGCATACAGGTAACCAACCCCACCTATCCTAACTTAGATTATGCTTAGGGTTTCAAGCAACCTGCTAAAAGAGAGTTTATATTTATTTTTGAGCAACCCCTTAAGCATAATCTCTTACAAAAAATATGATTAGGCTAAGAGCAACCTAACATCTAGTCTATGAAACATACGCCCTAACATCCAGACTAAAACATTACATCACAAAACAAAACATACACCACCATAACTTAAGAGCTAGAAGTGGTGACTTAGTTCTAATGTGTGTGTTAGGCTTTGTGTGGTATGTCTTAACTAAGCATTAAAGTTATTATTTTCTAAGTATGGAGGAGTTTAATTTAACATAAGGGTTAATTTCAATTCAAGTGGTTTAATTGATTTGTGGATTTTAATTTATGTTTTGTTTTATTTCATTTGGTTTATACTTGACATCTAACTTCTATAAAGAGAAGAAAAAGGATTACCAACCTTCATCCCTACCCTAAACCATTTTCTAAAACACATTAATTTGGTTTAATTCTCTCCTAAGTTTAGGTGAATCTTAAATAATTCTATTCAATATGAAAAGCATCTTTAAGAATGATATAGTTGGATTACTATCACACAGCACATGTTAGACCATTCCTTTCCATCACTTGTAACAAGTATATGATGCAATCCTTAGTACATCTATGCATACAACATGTTTTTGGCACTCTTATATGGTGATGAATGCATATTTTTTTAATAGAAAAGGAGGGATTTTCATTCTCTTAATCAAATTACACATACATATGTATAAAGGATATAAGAAAGTACATGCCATTATTAACTAGGGAAGTGAGGTAATCAAATGACCTCCTCGGGGTTACTTAAAGCCTTGTATTCCTGGGATGTCTAGACTAAACACTTGATATCTTAAATACATGTGAATTTATAAATAATTATAAGAATAAAAAATCATATAAAAGATTGTATTTTTAATTAAATTATTTATACATATGAATTAAAGCTCTATCCAAATTCTAATACCAAAATACATAAGAATGAAATCAAATAAGTACATGTCATTGTTAACTAGGGAAGTGAGGTAATCAAATGACCTCCTTAGGGCTACTTAAAGCCTCATATTTTCGGGATGTCTAGACTATATACTTATTAACATTCAAACTTATGTAAATCTATATATGAATCTAAAAAAGAAAGCTTCACATTCATATGACTAAGTTATAAGCACATTAAAATCCTACATGTACTCATAACTACCATCACTCTACATGTCATTATCAATTTATAAACTTTGAAAGATAGATTTAGATTTATTAATGATAATAGCCACACATATAATAAAGTTAAATCAACACATGCTAGCTTACATAAATAACCTTCATTTGATTCACTTAATTTTAAAAGAATGAATGCATGTGATCACATGAAATACAATATTTAAAGTAGTTAGAAAAGAGTAACCAAAATAAACATGTGATTCATTCAACTAAATTAATCCCTAAGGACAATCATGTTAAATAAAATTATTTAAGGAAAATTAAAGCTTCTTATTAATTTAGTTTTAGATTTGAGTTGATTTAGAAAAAGGGGAGATTATTCACTATTTTAATCCCATCCATGTTGGTAAACTTAATTGATTCAAGGAAAGACAATTAGATGAATTAATTAAGTTGAATTATTGGTTAAGTCACTTAATTCCCATTTTCTATGCTTCTTTAACTTGATTAATCACTTAATCATGAGCCACAAATGATATGAACATGTGAAAAAAGTAAAGTTGCAATGCTCCTAAAGGACCTAATGCACTTGGCTCATGATTAAGGATTAATTAAATTAAAGAATCTAATTAAGTACTTTTATGATTTTTCCACACTTATGGGCTAATCATGATTCCTTTAAAGGGTCTTTATGTTATTTAACATATAAAGAGGAACTCTTAATTTCATTATTAATTATCTTATGTGATTTGCATTTTAATTTGATTTAATTTGGTCATTTAATTAATTAATTACTCACTTAATCACTTAATTAATCTCTATCTTAATTAATTCTCTTAAAATGAAATGGATTTAGGAAAGAGATTAGGAAAGGAGGCACTTCCTCATCCGTTCACTGTTAATTAGCGATTAATAAGCTTTAATAATTAAATTTTACTATTTTGAATGTTAATCAATCACTTAATTATTTAAAGAGGGTAATTAAGGTTTGAATCATTAATTTCCCCTAATTAGCAGGAAATAAATTCCAATAAAATCATGGGAGGTGGAGGTCATCCTATTGAATGAACACATAAAATTTGAAATCATTTACTATAGTAAGTAAAGCTTAATTAAGCTAATTAAGTTTATATTTAAATCATAATTAAGCCTTAATTATTATACAAAATTAATTCAGATTAGTTTTTATTTACTATCCTCTATTTTACCATTAAAATAAATATTTATTTGCATTTTCTGATTTTTCTATAATTTGTTATGATTTTCAAAGTATTAGTGATTAAATCCAATAATTAATCCCTAATTAAGCCTAATCTCATTTACATCATGTGGACCTCTGATGTGACACGCTTTTCACATGGCACAGTAGAATTGGTTATTTAAACTCATCCGAGTTAGCGCTGACATGGCTGGCGGCGGATGCGCTTTTGTCCCCGCCATCCGATCTAAGATTAGAAGGCGAAGATTAATCTAATGGTTCCTAAGGATTAAAATTAGATTAAATCTAATGGGAAATCATAGCCGTCCATTCCAATCATGTAGAATGGATGGCGGATGATCTAGAATCTCCCACGCGATGAAAGACAGACACCGTTTGCCTTCCTCAGCCCTATTCGAGCTCACCGGAGCTCGGATTGCCTTGGGATCGATCTCACATCTTCATAAGGAGGATTCTAAGAGATCTAATGGTTAGATTCATGCAATATCAACATTCTCTTCGAAAAGGCCCTAAATTTTTTTTTAGGAAATCTTGGTTTGCTAAAAAATTACCTTGCTGGAGCTCAAGACTGGCAGCGAACCAAACGAGGTAGCTTTGCCTTGACAAGGTGAAGATCTATTGATAAGATGGCACCTTAACTCCTTGCTGATGGATCTGTGGATCAAACATCATCGAAAAATGCATCAAAGTTAGCCTAGGAAGTACTTCCGATGCTTAAAATGTTTGGGGGAAGATTTGTTTCACCTCATCGGAGCTTGGTGAACATGTGGGTAAAGTTAATTTAGGATTGGTTGGGATTTGGTAGAGTTGGACGGAGTGGAAACATGTCCTATTTTGGACAGGAATGGCTTCATCATCTCCGGTGATGGGAAGGCTTTAGAGGCTTAGGAAATCATTAGGGAGTTCGTCTTAAGGTGCTCAAGCTCTTTGAGGTGTCAATTGCTTAGTTTGGATCGAATGGAGGGTGGGGGGGGGGGGGGGGGTATACCGCTTCTTTCTTGAGATGGATGAAAGGGATTCAATTGATCATTTTTAGTCATTCGGCCATCGCAGGCCATCGGAGGGTACATGAATCTCATGAGGTGGCTCAGTTTGGTTGGAGGAGGGGCTGTGGAGGCTGCCTTGAGTGGTCTCATCTCCTTTAGGTTGAGCCAATGAGGGGAGGTGGTTTAACTCACCTCCCCTTGACCAAGGCCTAACCTAAACACTTTGGGTTAGGTTAGCCACCAAGTTAGGGGTCCATTCTTGGCTTTAGGTGGCTACCAAATGCAAAAGAGAGTGGTTGGCTCCCTATATTTGGATTTTATCATATGTGGGAGGCCTTACCCATTGGCTAATGGGTCAAATTGGATCCAAATTGGGTTGGGTTTGATTTAAGATGACCCAAGATGAGCTAAGGATGGGTCATGCCAAGTTTCATTGGGTTTCGGATTGGTTTGAGTGGGTTTGGCTCAATTTGATCCATGTAGGTCAAATTGGGCTAGGGTGGGTCAAGTTTACCAATCGATCAAATTGGGTAAAACCAAGCTTGGGTCAAGTTAAAATGAGAATTTAAAATATTTTGGTGTAATTGGTTTGGTTCAATTTGGCTTGGATTTGGATTTGACTCATTTGAGTTCATTGGGTCAAATGGGTAAAGTTGACCAATTTGACCAAATTGGCCAAATTGGCTTGGGTTAGGCATTAGTTCATGTTAAATTGATCAATTGAAGATGATTGTAGGCTTTGGTTTGAATCAATTAGGATTTGGTTTTGATTTAGGCCAAATTGACCCTTTAGGTCAATTTGGGCTAAATAGGTCAATTGAGTTTAATTGGTCAAATTGGTTTCTATCAAGGCTTTGATCATGTTTAGTGATCAATTTGGAATGAACTTGAGCCATTGGTTGCAATCAATTTAGGTTACATCTTGATTTGATCCCATTTGGTCTTTTAGATCAAATTGGGTCAACTTGGGTCAAAGGGCCAATTGGGTTAGGTTTGGCTCAGTTGATGCTGAAGTCATGTTCAAGGATTGATCTTAGGTTGACGTGAGTCATTGGTTTCAATTAATTTGGTTTAGGATGAAGTTTGGTTCATTTAGCTCATGTAGGTTAAGTGAGTCAACTTGGTCAAATGACCAAATTGACTTGGTTTGACCCAATTGATTGCAATTGATCAATCAAGGATAATCAACAATCATTGTAGGAGGTTTTGATTGGTTTTATTCAATCAAATTTGGGTTGGATTAAAGATTGGCTAAAATGGGTCCTTTAGGTCACTTTGGGTCAAGTGAGCCTAAATGGGTCAATTGGCTTGATTAAGATTTGATTTGAGTTTAGTTGAGTTTGAATATTAATTTGTAATTGGTTTATAGCTTCGGTTGTAATTGATTTGGGTTTGTATGGGTTTTGGTTCATTTGGGTATTTTAGTTCAAGTTAACTTGGTTTGATTTGGATTTGGATTGGTTTTGGTCTAATTGGATGTGATTGTGATTGTAGATTTTGGTTTGGAATGGTGATTGGAAGATTGAATTGACTCATGAGAAAATCAATTAAGTTTTATTTGGATTGAAGAGATTTAGCTAAGTCCATAGGTTTGAATCATAGGGCTTAGGCTTAGGTTATTTGAATTTGATTTGAGGAATTGAATTTGATTGAATCGAGTTTGAGGTTTGGTTTGAGCTAAGGAGGTAGGCATGGATTTGAGTAAGCTAAAGGATAGGTAGGCCATCCTAACTCCTAAAGCATGATCTAAACCTTTTGGCTAATCCTCCTAAGTCTTTAGGCTTAGGTTAAGTGTTCACTTAGTCACTAGAAGTGTTCTATGACTAAGGAGCTCTTAGTGTCTAAAAGACCCCTAGACCTATGGTGGGAAGATTGAATCCTCACGCCAAAAGTGAGGTCAACAAACTACTACCAAAACCCTTTGCAGCGTAAGGCAAAAAAAAAAAAAAAATTTGTAGAAGTTTTATAATTGCTATAAGAAAATTACTTGTGGTTATTATCATTGCAAATATTAATAAAAATCACCTCCAAAAACTATTTTTCCTATAGTGCACTTTCAAATCTTCCATGCATTACTTGACTAATAGAAGTTATAATGGTAATCTGATTGTCAAATTATTCCATTAATATATAAAGAAATATTAAGTTAAGACTTAAAAAGGATATTTTATTATGAGCACATGACTTTTTTTGTTGGATATGACTATCCTTCATGAACAACCCATCTTTTCAATAAATTAGACATAATTTTGGTTTCATATTAGTTAAAGTGGCAATGGGTTTTCCAAAAGAAGAAGTGATTACAAAGCTATTTATGACCTAATTTGGTCTTGTGCTCTATAATTTATATTTTACTTTTATTAAATTTAATCTATTTATCATCATTAATAAAGTATATCCCTCTTTCAATAGGTTATGTCTAAGTTCTACATAGTGGTCTTCTAAGGGTTTACTTTCAATAATTTTTTTAGTCAATTAAATATGTTCACATCATACTTAAATGTAGCATGTTGAAATGGATTATGATTGTTGGATCCAAATTTGAATGAGGTTATGAGTGATCCTACTCTATGAGACTAACAATGTTAAATAGAGTAAGAATGAGAGAAATGTGAGGAAGGGCGAGTAGATGTAAAGCTCAAGAAGTCCACTATAGCTCATGAATATTACAAGCAAATTGGATCCATAAAAAGCCCATTCAAACTTTTATTTATAAAGTGATGAATGCTACAGATCACCATGAATAAAATAATAACAGTTACATACATGTAGACAAATTATAATATAGGTCTGTCTGCCCTATAATACTCAGTGTGTATAGTTCTATTCAATAAAACAACTATAGTAAACTTGAATGTTTGTTTGCTTGATGTTTAATTTATATATTCATATTTAATTTATAAGGAGCCTTAAAAAATTTCTTAAACTATAAATATAAATGATTTTAAACTTTGAATAATCAAGCAAAAATATTTCTTAAGGATATCAATATGATTCTTTTGAAATATTATTAAAATAGAATTGACCAATGGTATTCAAGTGTATTTTCGGAATTCATTTTAAGCCTGATTTGTAAAATTGTCTTTAATGCACTGTAAAGAAATTGGCACTCTATCTTATAAATATTTTATTCTATTTTAATGGGTATTATTATTATGAAAATATAAAATTACTTATTTGATTTAACTTTTTAAGAAATTTGCATGTATTTATACAAATGGGTTTTTAAGGGTCATCTCCATCCATTTTCCAACTATTTTACTAAAGTGTTCTAAACATGTTACAATACTTAAAGACTAATTTTTGGAATTATAGATTTAAAGAAATGAATGAATTAATATTAAAGGTAAATAAAAATAAATTAATTTTAATATTGACCATTATGCCCTTTCTATATATTTTTAAAAAAATAAGTTAAAATGCATAAATATCTTCCCCCCACCATCAAGGATTTGAAATTTCCATTTGTTTCTTTTTTCCATGGGTTCTAGAGAGAGAAAGTGAAAAAAAGAGGGAGACGAGAGTGAAACTATAATTTGAAGGTCTTAGAGTTGATTTTGTCCGTTGAGTTAGTGAGAAAATTACCCATCTTAAGATTGGTTTTTATTACCATACTTAAAAATTCAATAATTTTACTTTTTTACATTTTTTTTGTATTTTATTTGAATAAAATTTATAAAATGATAATATCTCAATATCTGGTAAATTTTCATCATGTAACTTTTAATATGTTGTTACTCTAATCATTCTACATATATTGATATAATTATATTACATTTTTACTGGGTATTTGGATTATGTGATATTTTGGGAATTTTAGCGAGTATCTAAAATTTTTTAAGATTTATTTAGTACGTTAATATTTTCATAATTGTGTTATAAAGGTTATTTGTAGTTGTGTTTTGTGATTTATGCACATTTAATTGACCATACTATTAAGACCTATAAATTTCATTATTATGTCATGTTTAAAAATTATTACATACTACAGTGAATTACTCATACTAATTCATCTATAGGAAGGTATTTTAAATATCTATATAAGTAAGTGTGGCTTGAATGACGAGTTAATTGTGGGTTTTATGTGTATAAATGTGTTGGGAGGTATATAAGCCTATGTAAAATATGTACTCATAAGGAGGTAAAAGAGTCTAGATAAAAAAAAAATATGATAAACATAGGGAGACACAATAGTATAAATAAATATTTGAATGCATATGCAAATATGTGGGAGCTATAAGGGCTTGATGATATAAATATGTGATGTATTTAGAACGTATGAGTTCTTGAACGAAAAATTGATATGAAGTGTTGGCAATGTTAATTATTTTTGTATTTTATTATAACTCAATTTTCATATTAACCATGAGTTATATATTGCAATTTTTATCATATATATATACTTTTAATACTATATTTATACTAACACACTAGACTTGATATAAATAAGTAATAAATATGTTAAATCACTATATTTAATAACATTATACTATAGAAATTTTTTTATTATAAAATGTTTTACTTATGATGTGAAAATAAATGCATTATAGAAAATACACTACTTTATTGTTGTATATTGAAAATATATTGTACAATTTGTGTAATCTACTTAATGTTGTTTATTTGTATGTCTAAATTTCAGGAAAGAAAAAAGATAATAAATTGATTAAAGAGAGTGGTTGTAGGTTCCTATTTATAGGTATGTTTTTTATTGTTTTTTTTGCAATCATAACGATATTATTTTTTTATTGATAGATATGAGTACCATGATCATTGTATATAAACTTTTTTTATTATATAAATTATGATATGAACTAAATGAAAGTTAGTAACTTTTATTTTGTTATATTTTAATGATATTAGGAGCAGTATGTAAAAAAAGGAAAAAAATTTTTTTTCTAATTAAATCTTGGGCAGTATTTGCTGCATTTTCGACATCAGTTTGCCCACTTCCATGTATGTGTTATAATGCTATAGGTCATGATGTGCCCTCCTTGAGGTGGTCATGGCCATGGATGGTGAAATCTTTAGGTAGATGTTGGGATGAATATCTTTCTTGAGTGCTAATGATGAGTACTAAGGTGAGTCACCAAGGTTAAATTCCCTAGGTAAGCCTTCTTAGGCTAATGTCATGGGTGAATCATTTAAAATGATTGCCTTAGACACATCTTTGAAGGGAGCGATGGTGGGAGTCCCTAATGAGAGTCTCTATAATGAATGTCTATGAAGAGTTCTTAACATGAAGATAAGCAAGGGGCACCCTTGCTAAATTCATGATGAGCTTCAACTCTAAATTGGTAGACTTCATGTGGGATACATCTCTTATGGTGTGTAGTGTGTTTAGTTGACCTTCACAAAATATGAAGTGATTTTTAGGTGATGGAGGTGGAAAACCTTTTTTTGGTGTGATTTTTAAATGGAAATATGTGAGAGGCTTTAGTTTAAGGCCTTGAGGAGTGATAAAGAGTTTTTAGTAGAGATGTGATTGGTTTAGTTGGATTTAATTAAAGGGTTGGCAAGATTAACAAATTTTAGACTAGTTTGGGCTGATTTGAAATATCACTTTGAAATAGGCTTAGAATATTTATTTATGATCTAGAGTAGTTGGTTATGAATGATAGAGTTTAAGGGGTTATGTGGGTATAAATGACAAGACTTGGTCGAAGTAAGTGAAGTAAAGTTATTATTGAATGTAAGGAAGGTATAGTAGGCTTATGGAGAAGAGTAAAAGGCTTACTAGATGGTTGGAAATGATTTTAAATAGTTTGGAAAATTTTAAAATATATTACCTTAGGTATGGAGGCAAGAAAAAAAAAGGAGATGTTGGATAACTAGCTCTCCCACCAAGGATCGCTAAGGTTTGTCTATCAAGCTCTTCAATCATGCAAGTAACTCAAATAATTTGTAATATCTAAATGATCTCCTTTAATTTAATAAAGAGTATATTTATAACCATTACAATCATATTTCAAAAGAAAAAAATTAAAATGGGTGGCAACATTAATATGTGGCATTAAGCTACCTTATTATTTTATGCCATCCACCAATTTCACGTGCTCTTATTTTATGTGGATTCAATAACCTCACATGTCATTCTTTGAATTTTAAATTCAAAAGATCAAACTTGGAGTTTCTAGAAAGAAATTAAAAATTACATGATTTAAAAAAAATGAAATCATAAAATGGGCCTTGTTGGGCTAGTCAGCTAATCAGCCTTATTCCTTGAATTATTTTGGGCTTTAGCTTGAGATATATTAAATAAAATTTGAACTCTAATTTTTTTGCTCCATATGATGTTAAGCTTTAGCTTGAGATCTAGTAAATGGATCTTGAGCTCTAATTTCTTGATTCACATTTGCTTTGCAAAGTTAAATTCCAAGAGTTCTCTACAAGTTAAGGGGGAAGTGTCTCCAAGTTAGTGCAGGTCAGACATGTATTTTCTGTAGGTGGTCTACTCTTCCAACAAACCAAAAATCTATGATCATTAGTAGAGTCTATTGATAGTAATAATATAATCAACTTTCAAGTGTCTCTAAGTTAGGGTGGGTAAGTTATGTATCTGTTGTAGCTAGTCTATTCTTCAACGAATCAAAAATCTATAATTACTAGTAGAGTATGTAGGCACTTTCTTAGTAATAATATAATCAACTTTCAAGAAAGTAGGTGATTGCAAGGTGTTCTATTAGTGGGTAGCTATATCTCCTGCTAAAGAATCAAGCTAAACAAGTGGATATTCATTAACTCTTTTATATGATAAAATATCTTCAATATTAATAATTGGAAGAATGAGCATATTAGTAGGCAAATCAAGGCGATAAGCATCAGCTCCATTTTTTTAAGAATTTTAAAAGGAACACAAGCTCATGCATGTAATTTTTTTATATTTAACTATTTGAATGTGAATCAAAATATAATTACCATCTTTATATTCTTTCATTGAATGATTATGGTTTGCTATAGAAGCATAATTTTTATTACTTAAATTAATTTTCTTTCTTATATCATCATGTAGGCTTTGAAAGTATTTAGCAAATGAGAATGCAACATCAGAAAATGTATGAGATGGTAAGTTTGTTATATCCTTTGGATGTCTAAGATTTTGACCATAAACTCTCTCAAAAGATGTTCTATTAGTAGTTCTAAAGATAATAATATTATAAGCAAATTCAGATTTTCCCAAATATAAATCCCAATTTTCTAAACTTTTGCCTACCAAAAATATAAGCAAGCTTCCTAAAGTGCGATTGACCACTTTAGTTTGTCCATGATCTTTAGTAGAAGGAAGATCATGGAGCTGAATGATTTCCTTAAAAATAAATTTTCTATCTGAGAAGTATCATTTTGGAGAAAGGTAAGAAGTGATCTACTTTTAGAAATATATCACCTATTATAAAAATACTATCATACCCTCAAGCTATCCTAGGTAATCCTAAAATAAAATCCATCAATAAACTTTCATAAGGTCTATATCGAACTAGTAATGCAACGTAATGCCATAGCCTTTATTTAGTAACTTTAGCCTTTTTACAAGTTAAGCATTGGACTACAAGTTTTTGAACATCTCATATTAGTGAAGACATATAAAATCTATTCTCTATTAAATATATAGTTTTATCTTTTCAAAAATGACCAACTATTCCTCTAGAATGCAGTTCAGTAATAAGAAATTCTCTAAAGGAAGACCTAGGAATACATAGTTGTTTCCTTTTATATAAATATCCAATTATGATTGAATGATTTCTCTAAGTGTTTAAGGTAAACCAAGAGAAAATTAGGGACACCAGATAATAACCCTTAATTCAATTAAATCCAAGGATATTTAGTTCTAAAGAAGAAACCATTAAGTTCAACTTAGATAAGGCATCAATATGTTTGTTTTAATTATAGGCTTATTTCTAAAAATAAAGAAATATTCTTCTAAAAATTTAACCCATTTGGCATACTTATGACTTAACTTTAGTTGAGTGTTGGTGAATTTTAAGGCATGATGATCAAATTTGATAATAGATTCTTTGTACAAGAGATAGTGTCTCCAATATCTTAAGCTTTAAATTACAACATAAAATTCTCTATCATAAGTAGAATATCATTGTTTAGCTTCATTTAAGTTTTCACTAAAGAATGCTACAAAATGATTCCCTTAATTTTAACTTTTGATGCATCACATGGTACTTCAAATGTTACAAAGAAGTCAAGAAATCTAAGTATTGGGGATGAAGTAATTTGAATATTAATTTAGTCTATGGCCCTTTATGTAGTAGGGGTCAATTCAAATATGATGTTTACCACTTATTAGATTAATTCTAGAAAAGAAATTTGTCCCTAAGATTAAATATAACTTATCATCTAATCAAAAAATTAGAAACCTATATTTAGTAGTAATTTTATTTATTTCTTGACTATCAACACACATTCCCCATGTCCCATCTTTCTTAAGTGTTAATAAAGCTAGAATTACCATGAACTAAGACTCTCTTGAATAAAATCTTTTTTTAATAATTCTTTAACTTGCCTTTTAATCCTAGCATGCTCAATAAGATTCATCCTATAATGGGGAAGGCAAGGAAGTTGAGAATTAGGAACAAAGTTCATGGCATGTTGAATGTCTCTTAAGGATGCAATTCATTAGGAAGCTCAACTAGTGCAATATCTTTAAAATTAGAGATAAGTGAAGAGACCACAATAGATGTGTAAGTTTCATTAAATTCTAGTATGACTTCTTTTATATGTAATAAGTGAAGGAAACATAGATTATAAAATTCTTTTCATAAGGTACCAAAACATATTATTTCTATCTTTAGGGTCAAAGAAGAAAAAGTGGATATTTTGAAGCAGGATTCAGAAATGAAAATATTATTCTTATCAGTAAGATTTTTTAAAACAATTAATTGAAGTTTGACATTTTTCTTCAAAGTTGGCTTAGGTTGTAAGTTAAAAGTTATCTTATGTGGTGTTATGGTGAGTGTCTTCTTTACTAACTTTACTGATAAGAGTTTAATGGTCTTATTATTATGTTTGAATACAAAGTATTTCATTTATCATAATGAATAGTATTCATATCATACAACCAAGGTCTTCTTAAGAGAATATGAACACTATCCATTGATATAGAACATCACACCAAAATTTGATCCTTATAGGTACTTATTTTAATTAGGATTTAACATGAATTAGTAATAGGAAAGGATGTATGATTTACCTAACTAATGTGAAATGATATTGGGTGGGGTTCACGTTTTAGGTTATCATTAGCTTGGGTGTGACCATTCATAGCACTTCCACCATCTACAACTAGCCTACTTATTTTTTTCATTAGATACACCATACATGCTAAAGATATTTTTTCTTCTCCAATCTTCTTCTTCATTTTAACCACAGTAAGACTTCTTATCACATTAATATGAAGATCACTATAGGTGTCTAATTCTTCATCTAATAGGGGTGTATCATCATAAATTTTTTTCTAAGTTACCATATATGGGGTCTTTGATTTGATCTAAAAATAGAATATAAGCTATATATTGATTTTGCATGTGGCCCCTTTTTGTGACATTTAAAATAAATTATCTCTCTAGTATTTTAGGATTCCATACAATTGGAGCTTTAGGAATGTTGGTTGGGGCTACTTGGATGGGTAGGCTTAATAATGGGCCTTTAGGAAGAAGTGGAAGGGGTTTGAGCTCTAGTTCTAGGGATGGATGTAGATTTTCTTTATTATTCAACCAATAAAGTATAATGGATGGCTTTCTCTAAGATTTGATGGTCAAATAGTTGAACTTCATTCCTAATATGTGTCTTAAGTCCAATAACAAATTTATTGGCCAATTGCCATTCATTATTAGTATATTTAGTTCTTGAAATTAGTTCTTCAAATATATTCAAATATTCAATTACAAGAATGTTACCTTATCTCAAAGTTAATAGTTGACTATGCAATTTCTTATCATGATGTCTAGGATAATACTTTTCTCTTAACATTTCTTTCATTTTTATCCAAGGTTGGTCATGCCTAATATTTGTTCCTTGACTACCATATTTGTCTAATATATTTTAGCATGTCCTACCAGCTTCATTTTAGTAAAAGTAACCTTTTTGTAGTCATCCATTTTATACTAACCAAAGAACTCATACATTTGAACTAATTAGTCTAGAAATTTATTTGGGTCATTTACATCATCATAAGTTCGGGCATCAACTTTGACTCTTCGAGATTGATCATTAGAGTCTTATACATTCTTAAAATAACTGTCTCCCCTACCCCCATTTTTAAAATTTGGGGGTCTTCAAAGTAGTTTATTTTCTCTAGGGTTTGGGTATGAATCTTCATCATTTAATCCTATAGGTACAATTATGTAGATATTGGAGGAAGGGTTGGTAGTTTATTATTTTGCAGATGGGCTATCAAAGTTTACAATTGTTATTAAAGTTTTTTCATTTGGTTCTTACTTTCTTCTGAAATTTGTTTAAGTTTTAAATCATTATCATGGATCATAAGATCTAAGGCATTAACTAATCTAGGAAAGTTTTCAACTTATTCTGAGAAATTGATTTAGGTGCCATGTAAAAAAAATTAAGTAATAAATGATAAGAGTTTGAAAGAAAAAAAATTAAATAAAAAGAAAAAAATTAAATAAAAAGAAAAAATAATATATATGTATAATCAAAGTGAAATTGTAGGCCAATAGAACTTCTAGGTGAGTTGGGGGTACAAGACCACTAATTTTCCAAGCTCACCTGAGACAGTTTAAGTCATTGTGACAAAATTTTATTTAGCCTAAAAAACCACAAAATTAAACACAAATATATTATTATGCATGTAATCTTTTTATTATTTTTTAATGCGATGAGAAAAATGCTTAAAACTATCAAGCCTCTTTTGTTTAAGAAAGCGACTTATCATAAGTTGCTTAAAATAAACTTATAAAATTAACCATAACCATTAGTAAAGAAAATAAAGCAAGAATTTAAAGTTTGATTTGCACTAAGGGAAGGTTATTTCTAGAGTGGAGTACTACTTCTAAAATTCATTCTCTTAAAAATATTTATGAGCAACTTTGCATAATGGGGAAATGAATAGGTTTTATAGTTGAGCTATCTAATTGGATTTTATGCTATTACATAGACTTGCTAGTAATATACATCTTTTTAAGCTACTAATATGAATCTAGTAGAAAAAAGTTACTAATATAAATTTAAAATATCATAAAAAATTTAATTAATCTTATAAGTTTGAAGACAAGTCCACCACATGAAATCCTTTTTTTTGTTGAAGAAAAGATCTGACCAAAGTTATTCTTTTCAGGCTTTGCTCTTATACAAAATATAATGGAAGTGGGAAACCTTTTTGGTGGAACTATTAATTGAAAATTTATATGAGGATTTATTTAGTGGCATTTAGGAATGATATAGAGCTTTTAGTTGTGATATGATTGATTTAGTTAGATTTAATTAAAGGGATGGCAAAAATAGCTAAGTTTAGACTAGTTTGGGTTAATTTGAAATATCACTTTAAGAAATGTGCTTTATGTTAGGTAGATAGAAGGAAATACTTATGAATGCTTAAGATAGGATATTTACTTATGATCCGAAGTACTTGATTGAAAATGATAGGGTTTACGGGGTTATCTGGGTGTAAATACTAAGACTAGGTTGGGATTAGTGAGGTAAAGGCATTATTTGACTAAATAAAGGTGTAAGCTTATAGAGATGAGTAGAAGGCTTAGTGGATTTTTGAAATGATGCTAAGAGGTTTGAAAAAAGGTTAAAATAGTTTACCTTAGATATTGAAGGTAAGAAAATAAATTGATATTGGATAACTAGTGCTCCTACCAAGGATTATCAAAGTTTGGCTAAAAAGCTCTCAAACCACAAAAATAACTCAAATAATTTATAATTGCCAAAAGAGTTGCTCTCTTTTCAATAAGGGAGATATTTATAGCAATTGCAATCATCTTTCAAATGAAAAAAAATCATAACATTGAGGAAAATGTGGGTGACAACATTAATGTGAGGTATTAAGTTACCTTATTATTTTATGTCATCAACTCATTTCTCATGCTATTATTTTATGTGGATTCAACCACCCTGCTTGCCATACTTTGAATTTTAAAATTAAAATTTTAAACATGGAGTTTCCAGAAAGAAACTAAAAATTAAAATGATTTTAAAAAAAATTGAAATCATAATATAGGTCTTGTTCAACTAGTGAAGTAAGCACCCTTCTTCTTGAATTATTTTGGGCTTTAGCTTGAGATATAGTAAATAGATTTTTATCTCTAACCTCTTAATCCACATAATGTTTGGTTTTATGTTGAGATCTAGGAAATAGACCTTGAGCTTTAATTTATTGATTCATATGATGTTTTACATCAATAAGCCTAGTTCTTGCAAGGGTAAGTTGTCTTATGGTGGGCTCCAAAGTATCTGGGATCAACAACTCCTTTAAATTAGTTGTTCTATGGCTTAACATGTTTGATAACTTCAATTTGAGCTTAGCCGCCAAGCAAGGTTACTATACATACAATTTTCTCCCATTTATCTTGCTTCATGAAAATCTAGTTCTAAAAATAAAGAATTAAAGATGGAAATAATGACATGAGTTGATAAATAAAAAATGATTTGATGCAATTTAAAATATAGTCCTCTTGACATTATTTTAGCTGTTCCATGAGTCTAATTTTTAATATTGGATGTGATTGATACTTAATGGTTGCTGATAAATAGAAGAGGAGGATAGTTTTTGAATTCTTATTGATACAAAATCTATACTTCCTTTTCTTGACAAATTTCATTTTTTATTAATAGCCAAGTCCACTCTCAAGAAGCTAAGTGATGTTGTTAACTTAAACTTTGCAAGGCTCTCTTTCGTAAGAGCAAAATGACTTGTGTTGAGATTGAGGGGTGGACATCCAACTAACTTATGAGTCTAAAGAAGTTTTGAATTGTTTTGGTAGGAAAGTTGATTCATGTTAGTTTCAAATTTAGACATGTTCCTCTTATTAGGAGGTGAGTGAATCTCGCCTCCAAGTCTGTGGTGGGTGAGATAGCTGGCACCATAAGTGTAAAACTAGGAATAGATTATTTGCTAGTTAGAGTGTATGGTCTTATATGTTTTGGCATGAATATATTACATCACTCCTTTTGACGATGGCTCCAACAAAAGTAACCTTATTTTTTAAAGAAGGATTAGGTACAGCATGTCAGTCTAATATGTGTTTTATTTTAGTCACAAGTAGTTCAGTGAGTGCTCCTAGTCATGTTAAGAGAGCAGAAGGAAGATGATGATAAGGTTGAATGATAAGAAAAGTAAATTTAAAGAATTAATATTTTTGTTTTATATATGTGATGATAATAAAATAAAATAATTTAATTATTTTAATTTATTGATATTTAAAATTGAATTTCAATACTTTGAATATTTTAATTTTATAATTCAAAATTTTAAAAATTCAAATTTAAATTTTCTATGATGTGGGAGAATTTTTGGTAAAGTTAATTGAAAATTGGTTATTTAATTTCAATCAAACCAAATCAACTAAGATTGGCTAGCCATCACATATTTGAAAGCATAGTTACATTTTGTAACTGCCATCTCTCTTCTCCTTCATTTAATTAGTTGGCCTTACTATTCTTTTTCTTCTTTTCTTATTTTATTTCTCATGTATGTATATATATATATATATATATATATATATATATATATATATATATATATATATATATATATATATATAGAGAGAGAGAGAGAGAGAGAGAGAGAGAGAGAGAGAGAGAAATTAGTTGATTCTTTCATCCCTTGATATTTGGTAAGTAATAATATTTCATATTTTGCTTAGAATCTAGAAATCCTTTTAAGTGAAATTCATCCACAAACAATACTCCTCTCAACCATACTAGTCTCCCAACATATCCCCTACAAAAACCAAAGCAAATCCTTGTTAAAAGCTCTTATCTTAAGATTAGTCCAACCTAACCTAGTTTGATTTAAACTCTCATTTAACCTTCTTTAAATCCTTATAAAAATATAAAATGTTACAAATCCATTCTAGATATACCCTCTAAATTATTTCAAGTGTTTCCAAGGACTCAAGTTTTTTTTTTCTTCCACACCAAATATTTAAATCTTAAAATAGTGCTCCCAGGTTTCAACTAATCACCACTTAATATCAATCCTCTAAACCATACCCACTATCTCCAATAAAATTTTGAAACCTCTCAAGTCTAATTAAGCTGCCATATAATATATAATGCTAAGCTATATTAATTTTGTTATTAAACAGGAAAGGAAGGAGCATTGGAGCCTTGCACCGCCAAAGAGGTTGGATAATTGAAAAGAATTAACATTTAGTGAAATTAGGAACCATAAAAAAGTTTTTATATAATTTGGAATTAGCTAAATCTTTTTATGACATTTTACATTTTATTAAAAAATCATAAGAAATTTACATATTTTAGATAATTCTATCAACCCTTGCACGACATGTCAACTAATTGCACTTAAATTTTATAACTTATCCAAACATAAAGTTTTGAGTTATTCCAATCATTAATGTTATCCACTTGCAAAATAAACCTTGTCATTAGTTTTAATCAATATCATGAAACTTACATTGCAAATTTAGGTTTTATTGGTGTGGTGTTTTAGTTTGGAGTCATAAGGACACCACACAGATCTTAGGGAGAACTTTTTGAAGTGACCGAGTATGGAAACTAAGGAATGATATACTATCTCAAAAGATAGAAACATTATCCTATGATGGACTTGATCACCTAATAAGGCTCCTATAGTAGATGGGTCTATATATTTTTCAGAGACTTTCCCCTTCTTTACATGGATAGGTAACATTGCATTTATTTTATGCTGGGTTCTTCAGTTCCCTATGGAAGCAAGCTTTAATAATTAATTACATCTTAGGAAGTGGGAATTTTCTAAGAACACTATCCATTAAAGTAGTCAACTAATATCTTCAAAGATTTTAAAGGTAGATAATCAAAGAATTGGTCATTTTGGAAAGCAACAGGGAAGAGCTCAAATAAAAATATTTCTTAGCAGATTCTAAAGGAGAATAAGTAGGAAGCACACATGATACTAGAAAGCCTAGTGAGTGCTTCAATCTACCATATAGTAAGGCTTTACATTTTTGAAAGGGATAAAATTATTTATTTGAGTTAAAATTTTATTAGAATGCTAGGACTGAGATTCTAATAACAAATGATTGTGGATATACCTAAGAAGTGAGGAATTATACTCGCAGTAAATGAGAAATAAGAAGCCTCTGAACCTATATCTAGAGTTCTCTAGGATAAGCTAAGAGCTTGACTTAATTGTACTCAGGGAATAGATATATTATTTCACTTCCACTAGGGATAGTGGACCGATCCTAAATCTTCTAGACCTACGACTACTTGGAGTGTCTGCCAGCTAACACTGGGTACTATTTTAAAACCTTGTGGGCTAGTCATATGTAAATATAAGATAGATAGGATGTTATTAATTATGAAAGAATCTAAAGTCCTAAACTCACTCCCTAAAAGACTAGATCATGATTGGTGTGTAAGTTATGAGCTAGATTAATGCAATAAAATTTATATATTTTTATTTCATTTTTAACTCATCATTTTGGACTCAAGCTTGTGAAAGTTTATGACTAAATGCATGATGAAAATTGGTTATCAACTAAATCAGAAAGAAAAGGTGTTCTCCATTACCAAGGATTTCTCTCACAAGTCAAGCTTGTCTTGTATCATGGAAGAATGCAAACCTCTTATTTTCAAGAGTGAAATAATATGCATGCATGATGTTATAATAGTCAAACATTCAACTAAGGGGATACTAAATCTTTTATTTCTTAAGGCTTTAAAATGAGGTTATGAATTTCTTATGTTTTAGTTAAGAATGTTAAGTGGGGTTAAAAAATTATGTTTTCCTAAAGAGCCTAACACATCTAGGCCACACATCAAATAATCAAACCTTAAGAACCCTATAAAAATATATCATTTTTATTACACAATCAAAGTAAATACAACAATCAAATAATAAATTTCATAAAAGAATAAGAGATTGGTACGGTTGGGTACTACCGTACACCCTGAAAATGGAAAGAAATTAGGTAGTTGAGCTCTACCTTTATATAGCCTAGATTACAATTAAAACTACAATAAAAAGAAAAGCTATGGGGGTCTTCAATTTCTCTTTAACTTCACTTTCTAGATTTGAATATTTCAGACTTACAGGGCCTTTCAGGTCTATGCCTTCTAGCCACTGTTCATCCTAAACCCCATAGCTCTAATCATAATCCTATTGTAAAAATTATATTTTTGTAAAAATTTAAATTTAACTACACCTAAAAAATAGAGATTAGTGTAATAGACATTTAAACCAAGCAATTATATTCCATATATTTGGACTTAGCACCCTACCTTGGGTAACCAAGCCCACTTATCTCATTAAATCATGCTTAGGGACTTAACTACACTAGAAAACAAGAAGCATTTATATTATTATTATTATTATTATTATTATTATTATTATTATTATTATTATTATTATTATTATTATTATAATGATCCCTAAACACAATCCCTTATGGAAAATATCATTAGTCTAATGTTGTACGAACATCCAGACTACGTATAAATAATCCTAACACCTAGTCTAAATATTATGTCATAAAACAAAACATCACACCACCATAACAAACATCATCTAACTTAAGACTAGAGTCTGTGGTCTATCATTCTAAAGAGTGTGTAGCACTTAGTGAGTTATGTCTTCGTTGACCCTAGATTGTAATTTTTTTCTAGTGTTGGATCTTCAAATTACCCTTTAAGGATGATTGTTCTTTATATGATTATTATCCTAGGATGAATTTTAAATGCAAATTTTGGTTCATTATGTTGAATAAAAATTACAAAATTATAAAGAGAAAAGAGGAAGGAGAAACTTCCTCTCATCCTTACCTTTAGATTTGATTTAAAAGGTAGGATTTGTAGCTTTTAGACTTTGTGATTTCTTTCATATTTGGACTTAACTTAGGAAATTCAAGTCAACCAAAGATTAATGAATCCAAAGTGAGTCTAACAATAGAATACCATTGCTTTTAACATGTGGATAAATTATGACTATGCATATCACAATCAATGCATGCATGAGTTGATATTAATTTGATCATTAGTTGAATTGCATGAGTTGGGGTTACATGATGCATGGGTTACTTTTTAAAAGAGATGGTATTTTCCTTTTTTTATTTATGCATTTTCAACTTTATATTAACACATGTATGTATGTATACAATGAATATTTACAAGTACATGCCGTTGTTCAACCAGGGAAGTGATGTAATCAAAGAACTCCTTGGGACTACTTAAAGTCTCTTGTTCCTAGGGTGTCCAAAATATATACTTGCTAATTCAAACGTATACATGAACATGTAAGAACATAAAGATGAATCTTAAAAAAAGTACTTTACATTTAAATAATGATATTGATTTATCATTATCACATAACTCATCATAAATCACAAGTTATGTGCCATTATTGAACCAAGGAAGCGAGGTAATCAAATACCTTCTTAGGACTACTTAAAGTCTCATGTTCTCAAAATGTACAAACTATATACCTTTATGAGTTATGATTCATACATGTGAAAGATCAAAATCAACATTCCAACTCATATTCATTTGTATACAAAATAATTTAAAATTTAATAATGATAATAACCACACTTCTTATTTTAAATGCATGCAATTAATACAACTTCTTCATGCATTTCTTTTATTGCTTAAGGAAAATAGGTTTGAGATTTATCAGTGATAATAGCCACTCCACTTAATTCAGATACATATGATTTATGCAATTTCTTGATATGATTTCAAAGACATAAATGTATGAACACATAAAAGATGAATGCACTAAGTAAAGCAATTGAAACTTCATTAAACATCACATTTGGATTCATTAATTCTTAAGGAAAAAGTACACCCACATGAATATCCTAAACTTAATCAAAGTGATTAGAAATAAATTTAGGATTTTGAGTTATTTAAACCTAAGGAAAATGTTAAGTGATTCAGATTACCCTTACCCCCTCTTTGTTCATTAAGAAGTTTAAAGGAACCCTAAGTGATTTTTTTGATTTAATTAAATTTCATATCATTATTTACCCATTCAAATCCCCTCCTAAAGAAGCTTCTCACTTTAATTAACTATTAATTAAGGGCCTACAAATTATTTTGGAAGATAAAATCAATAATGACCTAAGGTTTTAATGCAATTAAGCCCATGACTAATGATTAATTAAATTAAGAACAAAGTCAGATTAATTAATTACTTTAAAAATTCTCAACACCAATGGAGAATCTTGATTTTATTAAGGGATTCTTATGTTAGCTAACCACATAAGGAGGTTTAATTAAGAACTTTGATCAATTAAATTAATTATAAAGGTTATCAATTTCTTAATTTAACTAAACTATTTAAATCATTAAATACTCTTAAGGGTGATTCTTGAAGAATAAATAAGATTAAAAGTCCAATTTATTTTTCCTTGGCTACCATTACAATTTGTATGATTAATTAAACATTCCTAATTAATTCATAATTTTTTCAATTTTTAATAATTATTAAATGCTTAAAATTGGTGGTTAGGATTTGAAAATTAAGCTCTCATAATCCACTTGACAAAATAACCCAAGAAAATTATGGGAGGCAGAGGTCATCCCAATGAATAATCAAACAAAATCTTAGGCTAATTAGCCAAGTAATTAATGTTATTAATTATAACTTTAAAGCTTAATTAAACACTATTCACTAGACAAGAATAATGAATTTTATTTTTCCTAGATTCTACTCTATTTAAGCTTTCCAAACTGGGTTTGTTTGTAATATTTGATTTTTCCATAATTAGTTTTGATTTTTTAAAATTTTGGTTAATTAAAACATATTTTAACCATAATTAATCCATTTACATAGTTAGCACCATATGACAACTAACATGACACCGCTTTCCATGTGGCACAATGGGATTGACTATTTAAATCATCTGATGCAGCTGCTGACTCAATGATGATGGATGCACTTTCATATTAACCGTCTAATCATGAATCAAATGGTGGAGATTAATCTCACAATTTTAAAAGGAAAAATCAAGATAATCTAACATAATTAATCATGGTCATCCATTCTAATCACGTAAAATAGATGGTCGGTGATCCGTCGTCTCGCGAGCATCAAAAAATAAAAATTGTCCACCTTCCATCGCTCAATTCAAGCTTGCTAGAGCTCATTTGATGGCAAAATCAACTCCAAAATGATCAAGGAAGAGATCTAAGGAGATCATACAGTGAAAATTGCATGAAAATATAATTCATTTTGAAAAAGACCAACACTTAGGGGCCAAATCTATGATTGATGGAATTTTACCTTACTAGAGCTAAAGATCGGAGGTCTGTCAATAAAGGTAGCTTCATCTTAAAAAGATAAAGCCATATTGAGAAGATGTTGAGATGCTTGTCTACCAATTGGTTTGTAGACTAAATTCCATCATGGATGTTGCTGGAGTTGGTCTAAGGACACCTTCCAATGATCGAATATATAGTGAATCAATTTATTTTTGATCGCCAGAGTGTGGTGAAGGTGTGGAAAAGTTAATTTGGCTTTGGTAAAAATTTTGCAAGGTTGGACTGACGGGGCTCTTAGGTTTGAGTGGAGCTTGGTCTACCGGCTATGGGGTGCACAAGGAGCTCGAGGAATGCTCTAGACTGCTCAAAATGCTCTGAGGAAGGTGTTTATTGAGTTTGAATGGATGGGAAGGAGTATATACTCCTCCCCAACTAAACCAAGGGCAGAAATTAGCTTAGCCTTTGACAATCGTCTAGCCAGAGCAGATGGCTGGAAGTGGCAGGGTACTGCTGAGGTTGATGTGTGTAAGAGGCGAAGGGAATATAGTGAGCAGTCATGGAGTGTACACTCCTCCTTAGATAAACCAATGGTTTTCCATGGCTGAGCTCATCCTCTCTTGACCAAAGGCTGAACTTAATAGCCTTGGGTTAGGTTTAGTCAGTGGTCCTTTGTCCAAGAAAATCCAAAATGGATGTCAAGGCATGGGGAGGTGGAAAACCCTTACAAATAGGGATTTTATCTCATTTGGAGGGCTTGATTCCATGGATTTAACCTAACTTGGGTTCACCATGGGTTGAGCCCACTTGGGTAGGTCCATGGTGACCCAAAGATGAGTCATGCTAAGTTTGGTTTAGTTTGGACTTAGTTTAGTTGGGTTTAGCTCGATTGGATTCATGTAGGTTAAATGGGCTCAATTGGGCCAAGTTGACCATTTTGACCAAATTGGGTCAAAGTGAGAGTTTGGGTAAGTTTAATTGGCCATTTAGAATGAGTTAGTGCAATTAGTTTGATTCAATTTGGGTTATAGTTGGATTTGGTTCATATGGTTCAATTTGGGTCAAATAGGTCATATTGACCAATTTGACCAAATTACCCAAATTGGCTTGAACATGGGTTAGGCCTATGTTCAATTGGTTTTCTTATAATTGGTTGGAAGAGTTGATTTGAATTGATTTGGATTAAGGAGTGGTTTGGTTCAATTTGACCCCTTAGGTCAAATTGGGTTAAGTAGGCTAATTGGGTTGGGTTAACCAAATTATGTCCAATTGAAGGTTAGGTCATGTCCAATATTCAATTGGTGATTAGTCAGAAGCATTGATTTCAACAAAATTTGTTTAGGATTTGATTTGGCCCAACTTGGCCCTTTAGGTCAAATTGGGTCAACTTGGGTTAAGAGGCCAAATTGGCTTGGTTAGGTTCAATTGATTATAGTAGAGTGTTCAATAGTAACCTACAATCATTAATGAAGAGATTGGATAGCTTGATCTGAACCAATAGGGGTTTGATTGAAGTTTGTTCAAATTAGATTTTTTAGGTCACTTTGGATTAAGTGGTTTAGTCAAGTCAATATAGATTAATTAAGGCTATAGAGGGTTGGAGTATATTCAATGATGAATTTGAAGTTGATTGGTGGTTTTGACTACAATTTATTTGGGTTGGTTTGAATGGAGTTATAGGATTTGAAGTGGGCTAACTTGAGTTAAGAAGCCAAATTGGATTGGAGCTTGGATTGGAGTATATTCAATCAAGGTCAATTGATTGGTTTGAGGTTGAGGTTTCAATCATTTGGTTAGGTTTAAAGGCATTGATGGGTATGAGTGTCAGCTTAAGCCTTAGGGTAGGTGAAGCCCACTTGTCCTAAGGTAAGCTCTGGACCTAAGGTTACGTCCACAAGTCTCTAATCCTGGGTTTAGTGTTCCCATAATCGCTAGAAGTGTCCTAGCACAAAGGAAACCTAAGTGTCTAGAAACATCCTAAACTTAGGATTGGAGTGATCAATCTTCACTCGAAAAGTGAGGTCAACATTAACCTTTCTAGAAATTATGAATACAAAGTGTAAAATTTTTTGACTAAGCCTATGAGAATTAACTCATCGAGCACTTGGTGAACTTACACTATGAAATCAACAAGAATTAAGTTAATAACATCTTAATAAAATAACTCATTCATAATTTTTTATACTCAGGGAACTTGCATCTCCAAAGTGAGTGATTTTGAGTAATTTGCTCACATTCTAGACTTGCCTTAAGATGAATGTACTTTTGACAATTTAAAAGAATCAACTTAATTAGAGTCTTTTACTATAACTACAAGTCAACCATCTTAAGATGCAACCAATAGTCAAATCTTAAGTGCTCAAAGGTAATGAGACTACTCACTGTAGAAGAGCTACTGCCCTAATTAAACCCCAAGAAGAAGATAAGTTCACACCTAGCATGATTAGTTTCACATATGGGAAAACTCACTCTAAGGTGCTTAGTACATTTCATTATTAATAAATAAGCATGTGGGTAACTACTCAAATGCTTGTGATGGCCTAATGACATAAACCCAGCTAAAAATATTAATTAGTCAAAAGATGACTCTACCCTTTTAGATGAGCTCTAAAGTGAGTAGTGTGTGAGTTTCTACTGACTAGTGAATCTAGATGAGTGCTCCCGTGAAGACCAAGAATCTAGCATAGGGTGAAGTGTATCTGATGTGAATGTCATAGCCATATTGAGCTAACTCTCCCCTTTGTGATGAGATCTTCAATAAGTAGCATGTGAGTCTTTATTGGTCAGTTTAGATGCATGTCCCCATAAAAACCAAGAGTCTAGCATAAAGTGAGATTCACCTAAGGAGACTAGTATACAATTCCTAACCCTAACTCATTGACTTAGGTAGGTTCCCCAAAAAAGAATAATAATTTAGCACAAGGTGTGGCATACCTAAAAGCGACCAGTTAAATTTTTTTTTTTTTTTTTGTAATAACATCACAGATATCCTACAAACAATATTAAGTTATATCTCAACCAATTTGCGAGATCATCATTATCCCAAAGTATCAATATGTATGCTCCCAACAAACTTATTATTAGCCAAGATGAAGATGGTCGATGAAAATTTATAATATAAGTACAAAAGAATATTCATATTCAATAATTTTTATGAGTAAAATGAAATATAAAGTTAATAAAGATTAATAAGAAGTAAAATAATTTTATTACTATATTAATGGATTACATGTGGTGAGTACAAGAGGTATCACTCATTATAAAAAAAAGAAGAAAGTGAACTAACTCTCCCTCTCACTCGAACAAAAAAATATTAAAATGAAAAGGATATGTGAACTAGGAGCACTTGAGTTATTACTTTCATTAGAATCTGACAACACACACAGATTCTCCATATCCAAAAACTAATTATCAAGGTTACCTTACTCACTAGCCTGTGGCCTTAGAGGTTGGAATCTACCTAGATGATATTGATCTAGGCTTAGTTGTCATGATTGGAATAACAAAATTAGTCTCATCATTCCATAGAGAGCTAAGGGGGAGTGGCCTTAGATGCTAGTACCTTAAGGTCAATGGGGTACGTTGTAGAGTGACCCGACCTATGGAGAAAAAGAGTAGATAAGTTAACAATTAATCAACCCATAAAGAGCACATAATGTGATAAGTTCTTACAAACTCACACAAGAGGGTGAAGAAAGTTATTACTATAATGAATGGCCCAAACTACCACAAGGAGAGCTATTTATAAAGGGCCTTCAGTGTGACATAAAATCAAACATTAACTCATAATATCCTATCAAATTTAATGCCCAAAGCCTTAATATGACCATTTAAAATGTACTCTCCATACGTGTAAAGTATGTTAACTAGCCACATGTATAAAAACACGTTAAAGGTATGCATAGTAAAATAGAAGTCAACTTAGTAAATATAAAATTTTTATTACTATAAAACATTTATTACAACACATAGTTATTATTATATATAATCATAATCGTACCATCTTAAAATTAGCTAAGTATAAGGCCTAACAGAACATCTAGATAAATAAACTCTTTTCTTATTAATTATTGTTGGAAAAACTCATTGCCTTCCATAAATAAGGATGACCACATCAAATGATGGTAGTGATGAACAACCACCACCTCTATGTGTAGCTCCCTTGACTTATCATTCAGTGACACAAAACCTGATCTTCTTCCAATGAGTTGACCCTACACCACAACTCCATCAACTCAACCATCATGTCTATAACTATAGCCTCCCACTACTAGCAACCTCTACCGGCTTCTTCACCTCCCACCTCTGCCACCTATAGAAATGGAGCGTAAGTTGGGCCCATGCTTATATAGTAAGATCACCACTTGAATGGGAGAGGAGGCATGCATCTTATCCACTATATTGGGAGCCTCTCTTTCATCACAATCTCCTCCCTTATTATTAAAAATTAGAGGATGAGATCTAGCACTCTAGGACTCTTCCCAACTATAGTTCTTCTTATGGAATTTAATAAATAAATAAAGTAAACAATAATTTTATTTAATGTATATATTAGCACAATGTTGAGATGACTCACTAAAATAGCCATCTCAAACTTAAAAATTGATTGAGAAGTCAATGATGCTTCCCACACACTAAATGTTCAATCTAATAACTTGCCCATTATGAGGTGACCCATCTGCTCACTAGCATAGGAGCTCCCCAATCAGCCAAAAAATAACTCATCATAAGTAGACACACCTTGTTTTGTAATTGGAAGCTAACTACTCGCTATTGATGAACTCAAGCCACTCTTAGTATGGCCTATAAGAGAACCCTGAGCTTTAGTGTATTTACAATAATTATTGAAAAAATGCAGCATGTGAATACCTCAATAGGGCGTCTCCACAAACTCACGATAAGCTTAAGACAATTGCATGTGGATCATAACTTTCTTCACTTGTTGTCTTATTAGCTTAACTTACTCTTCTTACTAAAGTGCATTAATCTCAACTAGAATGTCAATCACCACCTGAGGCACTTTAATCACCATTCACCTCTCAAGTTAAATTTACAAACTAATCCATTCAGTTCATTATGACCCCACCCTAACATGCATGCCCTCCCATAGACAGTCACCAAAAGTTAGCAAGCATGAGTTGACTTCCCTTTAAACTTTTCTCTTTATATTTTATAGATGAATTTTGATGCCCTTAATAATGGGCTTTGAGATTCAATTTAGGATCATAGAAAATACCTTTTTGACTGAAATGATATCATCACCTTCATGCATCTGCAACACTTCTAACTAATGAGTGGAGTCATACAAAAATCTAAGTTTACTATCATTTAGTATCCATTTGCTCTTTAAACTAATTACTTAAGTTTCTCTATAATCTTAATTAATGGTGCTTCTTGCCATCAACATAAGCAAAGATTTTTTTTTCCTTTTGCTATTAGCATAAGCTAAGTTACCATTATGTAAGCTATTGATTTCATCATCACCTAATTATTAATCTACCTACTCGACTATAAATATTTATAAACATGCAAATGGACTTATATCCTTTGAATGATCACATCTCTACATCCCATATTGGGATAACTTATTGCCTCCCATAGAAAATACCCTGTCATTATGAAATGATGATTTCTCTTTGATTCAACTCATAAAGTTAATGACCATAAAATTTCATTATTTAATTCTCTCCAACTAACTACCAATAGTTCATAGCCTTTCATATTAACTTGGTCAACACTCTGCATGCATATGTATAGCATCTCGGATGCACATTCCCACAACTTATCTGAACTATGCACCAGCTAATGTTCCAGTAAACTTGATAGTTCTATATGCCACCAACATGAGAGTTGATCTCTTTCATAAAACCCATCAATTAGATGATAACTTTTAGAGATTTCATAAATGGTCTTATCATATTGGCTTGAAAAATTTACTAAACTCCACAAAACTGATAAGTTCAATGGCACATAAGTTCAACACATGTTGACTTGTCCATAAAGCTCCATAAAAAAATTATTAACTCATGTAATATCTACGTAATAATTATAATGGCAAGTGAAGTAGTTCATCATTTGTAAAAGAACATGTGCTTCAAAAGTGATTGATGGAAAACTATCTTTAGAGGGTATGTTAAATGACCTAAAGTGAATGAACTTAAATTCTTAACTTTTACTAATAAAATATTCAAAGTCATCTATTAACTCCTCAATGTTTGGGTCACCTTTCTAGTAAAAGCATAAAACTGAAATTTTTATAAATGAAGTATATCTTTGCATTGGGATCTATATCTCAAAGTAAAAAAAATTTAGACTTTGTCAATAAGAGATTAGCCTACACATATTCTTATTCCTTAACCTTCAAATTGTCAGTGTACAAGTCTAAATAACATTGCACAATCATGCTATCGTTAAATCCTAGTATTTTTGTGGTTTACAATTGTGTAAAGTTTGGCATTATTTTCTTGAATAACTTACTATTATGCAAGCTTGGAATTACTTACTAAATATTCTTAGTAGATCAAGTATAAGTATTTTTTTTGGCAATATGTGAGACCCTTTAAAGGTGGACTCTTTATTTTCTTGAATAATTTACTATTATTTAAGCATCAAATCTTTTACTAAATATTCTTAGTGATTCAAGTATAGATTCTATTTTGTCAATATGTAGGCTTCACATTATAACGTTTGACTCTTCATTTTCTTAAATAATTTTTTATTATTGGAAGAATTTACTAAACATTCTTAATTGATATATTTTTATTTATACTAGAAAGTTTGGATTTGAGGATGGATGATTTATTCAAAATTTGGAAGTTAATATAAATAAAAAAAAGTTAATGTGCTTGGGATCACTTATTTTTAAATTTTAAATTTTATATTTATATTTTATTTTCTTTATATTTTGCTTCAAATTGAAATATGTTTGATGATTATTGTTATTTTTAAAAACACTCAAAACATCAAAAAACTAATTTAATTATTTTTAAAAATATTATTATTTATTTTTGAAAATAAAAAATTAAAAAGATCAAACAAACATGTTTTTAAAATAGCATAAAAATTTTAAAAAAATACAAAACAAAATTGATCCTAAACAGCCCCTAAATTTGTTGTCACATAAATGTTTATATTGTGTTGATTTAATTAAAAATCTTGCATCTTTTAAGCACTAGTTGATTGCTCCTACCTGCAAATAGGTAGTTTTTAGATCAACGGTGGTAAATTTTATTTTGTAAATTTAATTTGAGATTTTCAGATATGACATTTCCAAAAATTAATGACCAATAGTGACTGCTTTTTATCAATTATTTAATTGACATTTTATTTTTTTCCTATACATCCAAATTCCATTTGGCTGGTTAGCATTATATATGCCACTAGAGAAGCATGAAGCTTTGGGACAGAACCAGAAAAAGAGTACTGACTTGAGTTGAAACAAATATGGAATCATTTGTTTGTAAGAATAAGCCTGAGCTTCCAAAGGTTGACTTGAGTGGGACGGACTTGTCATGCTAAATAGATAGATAGATATTAAAAACATATCATGCTTTTTCATTTTACAGTATATGGAATTATACATAGAAAATGAAGGAGCTAATATAGATTATTTATAGAATGATTTTTGAAAGTTTGGATTTAGAGTGTGATTATGATTCACATATAAAATCAGTTGTATATTCAACGAAATTATTAGAGTACATTACACATTTTAAATATAAAGATTATTGAGTATATATTTCATGTATCTCACCATTTGATTTGATGATAACAAACCTTCTATGATTTTTGGAATGATAATTTATCTGAGATTTATTCAAATTATTATCATAATATTTCCCTTATTTATTGATTTTAAAAAATTTCTTTGTTTGAATTTTGAAATTAAATGATTTTAAATTTTAATAAGTTGTCTTTGCCATATGTGTGAAAATTTGATTTTATCCTTTTATTGGTTGGATTGGCCAACCCCTATGCTTATTAATCTTATCTTAATTGAATTAATTTGACTTAATCTAGGTTAATTCAAATTCAATTTCAATTGAGCCTTGATTTTATATATTTTCTATTTGTAGATTTCCATTTTGGAATTATTGTGGACGACCCCTCTTAATTTAATTTTGATTGATTTATTTTATATAAAATAATTCAAAATAATTCATAATTAAATATCCATGATATATTCTTGATTGATTGCATTTATTGAAATTGAATCCATGTTTGAAAACCATGTGGCAAAAAAATCCTTCTTGATTTTCCTTAATTTATTTTATTATTTTTATTTCTTATAACTTGTGTTAATTCTTCCAATAAATCTTAGTTAATTTAATTTCTATTGATTGAATCTCTATTTGGAATCCTTTCTTGGCCGTTCCTACATGTGATTGATTCAAATTCATAATTATTTTGAATTAATTCCTTGTTTGATCACTTGCCTTATTTAATTGAAGTTATTTATGTTAAGTGAATTTTTCTTTTTCTCACTTTAACTTTTGCTAACCACTCCTTAATTAAATTGAGTTAGATTTAAATTATTGTCATGTGGTAAATTATTTAGACTCAAATTTCTTGCTAAAATAATGTTCCCCCTCTTTTATCCATGCTTAGGAATTTATTCTCTTGACTGTATTTGATTGAATTGATTAATTTCTTTCCCTCATATCTTTCTCTCTCTCTCTCTCTCTCTCTCTCTCTCTCTCTCTTAGCTGAAAATCAATCATTTTTGTTTGAATTTATTTTGCATGTGATCATTTTTTTTAAAATCAAATGCTTTCCTTATTAATTTTTTCCTCTCATTATTTCCCTCATCTTCTCCTTTGGCTTGTCTAAATTCTCTTGATCCTAACTCTATTTAAAAAGATGATCTCATGAATTAATTTCTCTTGTCTCTCTCAACTAGGCCAACCCCTTGCTAGTCATATTTTTAGAGCAGCACTTACATCCATTGTTGTAAAACATTCATCCTTTGAGTGCTTTCACCTTGGCTGAGAACCACATTGGAGAAAGCTTGAAGAACAAAGCTTAAGTCCATCTCCTATCCTCTTAACTTCATGCACATCCAAGTGGAGATTATATTCATAAGTTTCAAGGCACTTTCAAGCTAAGTTGCTATTCTCCAAAATTTCTAAAAAAATCATCAATCATATAGAAATATTGCCTTAGAGCAAATCTTCTGACTCATTGCATGACATCTTTGAACTCTCAGGATTTTGAGCCTTGGCACTCCAATTGAATGGTGTTGAGGTGCTATGGCAAGAGTTGTAGTGCTAAATATTGGCACCGCAATGCCACCTTCTTTGGTTGTAGAGTCAAAATGTTCAGTCAATAGAACCGCAGTGTTGTCTTTAAAGAACCAAGGCATTGTGTTGACTTTGCAACATTTAAGCACTACCTCATATAATTTTCTAAGTCTAAGTCCCATCACTTAGTGCCAAGGTACAAATTATTTGGCATCGTGGCACTACAATATAGATGTCATTGCGATGCCTTCTCAGATTGTAAGAATAAAAAATGTTCAACAACAACGATGTAATGCTATCCAGATAGCACTGAGGTGCTGATCTCTTTGATTTTAATACCTAAGTTTTATTTATAGCAATGAGGTATTGATCTCTTAAAGTCATCAATTTTGGGTTAAAATTTGTTATTCACTTAAATTTTAGCTTTAAATCTTAAAGCAATCAAATAATAATTACAATGATAAGATATAAAATATTAAATGAAAATATTTTGTTATAAAATGAAATTTATTATAGAATATTATAAATAAAAAAAGAAGAAAGTAGAAAATACAGATAAAAAAGGGGGAAACTATCCTAAAGAACATTGTCCTCCTCATCCTATTCTTCTTCTTTTTTTGACTCTGGTGGGGTGCTAACATAGGGTTGGTTGTGAGTGCTGCAGGAAAAGGAACTCTACTTGGGCTAGCATTAGAGTTGTAGATTTTGAACATTTGAATGAGTGCTGAGTTAAACTCATTCATATAAAAAAATTGCTGATATTATTGACCCATATAATAATCAAATTATTTCTCTAGTTCCTACTGTCGTTGACTATTTTCACCTAACCTTTCTTTATTTGCAAGACTTCTCCTCCAATATCTTGGAGTTTCTCAATTAAAGTCTTAGAGGATTTAGATTTGGACTGAGGTGCGTGGGAGCTTTCTCTTATTTTCATTTTCAATCGAAATCCATCAATTGTTCTTTTAGTTATGAGAGCACTTTGTATAAGTATCTCTTCATCTGGCCCCCTGACATAGCACCCGCAACACAAAAAGCATAATTGAGAAAAGGATGACCAAATCCTACAGTAGTAACCTTTAAGCATATTACAAATTGAATTATAAATAATTTTTTCAACATCTATAGTAAAGCCTTTTTGAACCACAAAATTCAAAATGGTCTTATACCTAGTTACCTCATTGACTTGTGAGCATCAACTTAGCAAAAATAAAATAATGCCAAGCTTTAGCCTCAGTAGTTAACCTGGTGGCAAGAAAGTTGATAATCATTTTCTCTCATCAATTTCACTGGATAGTGAGAAAAATAAATATTTCATCAAAATCAGGATTATCATTATAGTAGAAAAGATATTGATCATATACAATATTTTACAAATTATAATATATATTTATCGTAGTACCATCAAAACTCACAAGTTTTCCCCATACAAAATTCTATTATTCTGGTTGTCTCTTGCATTGGCAAAGAACTCCAGCACCACAGGGATGACGGAAGATACATCATCATAGGCCAGCTTCTTGCAGCCTTGCTCGTTGATGATTCTCTTTATGCTCCCACTCGATTTGTGAAAACTCCTCTCCAGAATGAGATGCTTGTTATGAGAGCATGTTGATATCTCTCCTCCGCTTCCACGTTGATGAATCAACTGTCGTCTCTTAAAGTTTTCCTTTTATGACCCTTATGGAAGTACTTGATTAACATATTCATTATCCTAAAATGAACAAGAACCAAGAAAATGAAGTGTGCAAGAACTTCTAAAAGGAACCAAGTCTTTAGAATGAAAAACTTGTAGCTTATATGTCCTATTTATAAACTGGACCCAGGGCTGTGGCACTACTTTTGACAGCGCTGAGGTGTTGGTCTCTCAATTTCTTAGATTTAAGATAAGTACCATGGTGCTCCATATACAATGCTTAGGTGCTGATCATCCAGTTAAGATGGTTATTATGCTGGTCCAAAAATAGCACTTATTAACATTTATTACAATTAATTTCATAACGACCATATCTGAAAAGCAAGTCAGACATTCATGGAGCATTATGGCACTGATGGAGCATCATGACACTCTAATGCAGTGCCACAACACTCTGATGCAATGCTAAGATGATGGTGAAAGGTTCTATCCTTTTTGCTAAATGCGTCTACCAGCCTATTGGTCCCTTCAACGACTTTTTGACTAACGTTACAACACTACTTTGGTTGCATCATGGCACTGGTTAAACAATCAATCTATTTTATGTTACTCTATAAGGCACCTCAACACTACAATGCTTGGTTTACAGCACCAATGTGCTACCCTCTATGGTTTTAAGACCCATGTCTCTACCTGATGGCATTAAGGTGTTGTTTTGCTCATGCCATAGAATTGTTCTTTAGGCATTGTCCCCCTAGAAATAAAAAAATAAAAAATAAAAAAATCAAATCAAACACCTTTTTGTTCGCCATGCAAACACCATACTAGCCTTCTAAGGGATGTAAGACCAATATATATATGTTCATCATGTGAACAACATACTAGCCTTCTAAGAGATGTAAGTCGAATCTATATGTTTTCCATGTGAACACCATTTTGGCCCTTCCAAGGAATGTAAATCTAATCAATATGTTCACCATATGAACTTCTAAAATATATTGGCATTCCAAAGGGATGTAAGTCCAACCCATGTGTTCGCTATGCTTACACCTTACTAGCCTTCCAAAGGGATGTAAGTCTAATCTATGTGTTTGCCATGCAAGCACCCTAATGATATTCTAATGGATGTAAACCCTACATATGTGTACGAAGCAGACTACATTGAATTATTGGATAAACTTATAAATTAAGTTTACCATTAATTTACTTAACACCTACACAACACCTCTAGTCTACTCAAGATATCTAAAATGAGGCAACCCATGGTTGCTAATCCAACTCCCCAGACATTATGGCTAATTGCCCTTTGATGTTGGTATACTGGAACAATGGCAGTCCCAGAATGATGGAACCATGGGATCTTATTCGGGACTAGCCTCCAACTTCCCTTAAATAGTCATTCACATCACATCTCTAGACACTGATTCATATTAGATAGATATATCTATTTTCATCCTTAATCAAGAGTACTCTCTTGTTACGATAAGAGGGTAATTAACTACGAATGCTTGCATTCATAGAAAGCAGAACCTTGATCTAAATAAATAATATAATGTTAGGGGAAATATGGTTGAATATATATCAATCTACCTCATGAAGAATGTACTCCCCAAACATCCCACAAAGATGGCGAGGAGGTTTGCAAAGGGAATTTTTTATAGTGTTCAAATTTCTGGTGACTCCCCTAGAGATTACTTCTCTATCCATCTCAGGTTAAACAATTAAAATATATATTGTCTTCATAGATTTAAATATCGGGTTATATTCTTCTTTAAAAGTTTAGGATTTCGAGACCTAGTGGAACCTAACTTCAAATCTATGATCACGTGCAAAAGTTTGGATGACAAATCTAACAAATTTAATGATTATTAAGTTAAGAGAGGGGTCTACTATTAGATTCCCCCATGCCTTGATTAATGTTAGTTGAACTGGAGCCACTCTCCAATTTGGAATAATATCTAAAGTCATTTAGTTTTTACCTACTAGACTAATGACTTAGCCCATCATTGAGGGCACTAAAATTTCAAATGCATTCAAGAGGTTGTCATGCAAAGGAAAAAGACACAATGTAATTATCCCAAATAAGCCCGGGCAACTAAATGCCAAAGCTTCACGCAATCGAGGAAAGAACTCAACTTTTAAGAAGGGATCTATTTTCAATAGACTGTCAAAGGTAGTTGTGATAGTGCCTGTTCAAGGGAAGATGGCTACTCAACCTAAACTAAAATCTATCATTGTTATTCCACTCAACAATCCATCGGAGGAGCCTGTCCTCTCACAAGGTATCGCATTTGCTCCAAGCAATAACAATCATGAAGCATCTTCTTCAGGTACTAAAATGTTCAGGAGAGCCAAAAGGAAATACAATGCTTATTACAAAGCTGTCGGATTACCTGTGCATACTGAACAATAGTATGAACCACTGGTGGAAGCAAACGTACCAACCAATTATAATTTTTAGCTACTTCGATGGATCAAAAGGAATAGTTCTGGAGGAGCTATAAAGAAGTCTTTGTGGGATAAACATATGCATCCCATTTCACAAGATCGACCATAGAAGGATGAAACTATCTCTTCCAAAATCTATAAAATTTTAAAGGTTGTTAAATAGAAACCTGCAAAAAAGAATTAAGAAGTTTATGAGCCAGGTCGCCAACCCAACAATTTCTTACTTTGAGAGAGGTAGGATTTAATGTTCGGTGAACATCGATGATGAGCCTTTCAATAAAAGGTACTAGGGGGCCAGTGGTTAGAAGGCCTCAATAACCCCCACAAAAAAATATCACTCATCTCATCCTAATCAATTCGGTGAACACTAGGGTGTGACATATAGGATGCATTCTCATATATCCACTATTGGGAGGTCCTGATCAATCTAGATAGCTAAAGAACCCCAAGTTATCAAGAACAAGATAATCCAAGCTCAACCAGATGATGAAAAGACTGAATTGCCAATCATCAATTGAAAGTGTAGATCAAGAAATGACTAGAAAATAGTCAAAGGTGTTAATAATCAGCTCTTTTGGGAAGAAGATGACTTCTTGATTGATGAAGAACATTAATCTCTCCATAATTTTGACTGCATGAAGTCGAGATTGTTTGCGTGGCTGATACACATTTGTGAAATAAAAATGTAATACCTGGATGTCCAAATGAGGAATAACATTAGAAGGGCCTAAGTAACCAAGCGATTGAAGGTGAAATTTTAATGGAGATTGAAGAAACTGAAGAACTAACATATGTTGTAGCAAGGTTACAATGACATATGGGTTCTCAACTCCAAAGAAGAGACCAAGAAATTAGCTAACTCAACAATCATCTTGATGATATGAGTGGGCTAATGAAAGAGCTGTTTGGCCAACTTAACTTAATAACAACTGCAACATAGTAAGTACCTCTAATAAATTGATCAACTCAATAGTTAAAACTGAGGGTATGCAAAATGCTTCACCCAATTTTCCAATAGCTTCATCACAAAGGCAAGAACCTCTAGGAGAACCTATAATAAATGCTCACCAAGAGGTTGATATGATCATAATTTCCCAAGTAAAGGATCTTATTAGCCAAAGGGTTAAAGCAGTCAATCCTTCAAAGACTATTCAACAATTAGTTGGAAAAGGCTAATCATACCAACTGAATATGACTGTTGACCTCACTTTCGAAGTGAGGATTCAATCTTCCCATCATAGATTTAGGGGTCTTCTAGACACTAAGCACTCCTTAATCATAGGACACTTCTAGTGGCTAAGTGAACACTTAACCTAAGCCTAGATACTTTAGAAGGATTAGACATAGGATTAGGCTATGCCTTAGGACTTAGGGTGACCTACCCATCCTATGGCTCAATCAAATCCACGACTACTTCCTTAACCAAATCCAATCTCAAGTCCACATATCCAATTCCAATTGAATCTACAATCAAATCTCTAAATCAAATCAAACCAAATCAAACCTATCCTAACGCCTATGATTTAATCCTATGGACTTAGCCAAACTTTCTTCAATCCAAATGAAGCTTAAATGATTTTCTCATAAATCAATTCAATCCTTCAATCATCATTCCAAACCATATCCAAATCTATAATCAAAATCGATTAAATCAAATCAAACCAAATCAAACCTATCATAAGCCCTATGATTTGATCTTATTGACTTAGCCAAATTTCTTTCAAGCCAAACCAAGCTTAATTGATTTTCTCATAAATCAATTCAATCATTCAATCCTTCATTCCAAACCAAAATCTACAATCACAATTAACCAAACCAATTCAAATCAAACCAAGTTAACTCATTTGACCCAAAATACCCAAATAAGTCAAAATCCATTTGAATCCAAATCAATTGCAACTAAAGCTATAAACCAATTCCAAATCAATATTCAAACTCAACTAAACTCAATTCAACCCAAAATTGATCCAATTGACCCAAAGTGACCAATTTGATTAAATTGAACCAAACTCTAATCCAACCCAAATTGGATTGAACCAACCTTTCAAATCTTCTCCATGATGATTACTGATCATGTTGGATGGCTTAACTACAACCAATTCAACTCAATCAAGCCAATTGACCTATTTAGGCTCACTTGACCCAAAGTGACCTAAAGGACCCATTTGAACCCAATCTCAATCCAACCCAAATTGGATTGAACCAAACCATCCAAAAGCTCCCATGATGATTGTTGATCATCCTTGATTGTTCAATTGCAATCAATCGGGTCAAACCAAGTCAACCTAGCCATTTGACCATACCAATCCATGTAACCTACATGAGCCAAATGAACCAAATTTCATCCTAAGACAAATTAATTGAAATCAATGATTCACACCAACCTAAAATTAATCCTTGAACATAACTTGACCATCAATTGAGCCAAACCAAACCCAATTAGCCCTCTTGACCCAAGTTGACCCAATTTGACCTAAAAGGCCAAATTGGGTTAAATCAAAATCCAACCCAAATTGATTGCAAACAATGGCTCAAGTTCTTTCCAAATTGATTATTGAACATGATCAAAGCCACAATTGAACCCAATTTTGCCAATTGAACCCATTTGACCTACTTAGCCCAACTTGACCTAAAGGGTCTATTTGGCCTAAATAATTCATGAATCCAAATTGATTCAAACCAAAGCCTACAATCATCTTCAATTGACCAATTAAACATGAACCAATGCCCATGAACCCAAATGGGTCAAATAAAAATCCAAGCCAAATTGAACCAAACCAATTACACTAAAACATTCCAAATACTCATTTGAACTTGATCCAAACTTGGTTTGAGCTAATTTGACCAATTGGTCAACTTGACCCAACCTAGCCCAATTTGACCTACATGGGTCAAATTGAGCCAAACCCACTCAAACCAAGCCCAAACCTAATGGAATTTGGCATGGTCCCTCCTTAGGTCCCCTTGGGTCAGTCCAAATCAAATTCAGCTCAAGTAAGACCCAAATTGACCCAAACCCAATGGGTAAGGCTTGTCAAATGGAATAAATACCCCATTTGAATGGTCAAATCCACTTCCCCTCCACATGGATGCCCCTTAGTCCTCCACCTATGTAAGAGGGACACTGACTCACCTTACCCAAAGGTGATTGGGCCAGCCATGAGCTAAGTGGAGATGAGTTCACCTCTAAAGCCATTGGCACACTTGGCAACCCAAAGACATCCACTCTCCTCCCACAACAACCACCTTCCCTCCTTCACCCAACCAAACTGAGCCACCTCAGCCACCTCCTTCCATCCATGACCTCATGCGGAGGCCGAAGGTCCACTAGAGGCCAAATCCATCAAGGTCGTCCGATCTAAGGGAGTTGGGGGTATACCCCCCTCATTTCGATCCAAACCGAGACACTAAGCATTCTCAAAGCCCTAGCCGCCAAAGATAAACTTCCCAGAGGATTCTTCAAGCTTTCAAGGCCTTCCCCTCACCAGAGATGATGGAACCAAGCCAAACCAAGGCTTAGCCTCGACCATATCCACCAAAACTCAACCTCACTTCAATTAACTCTTCCCATACGTTCACCAAGATCCGATGAAGTGAAATAAATCTCCCTCAAGTATTTCAAGCACTGAGAGTACCTCCTAGATCAACTATGATAAGGAATCTGGTGGCGCTTAGTCCATAGAGCAATTGATGGGGAGGCATCACACTATCTTATCAACAAAGCTTCACCTCGTCAAGGCGAAGCTACCTCAGTCGGTTCGTTGTCAGTCTTAAGCTCTAGCGAGATACTACTCCATTAAATCAAGATTTATAAAATTTTTTTAGGCCTTTTTAAAAGAAATGTGAATTTAATGCTAATCCAATTGTAGGATCCTTGTAGATCACTTCCTTGAAGGTGTGGGATCAATCCCAAGCCAACTCCAACGAGCTCGAATTGGGTGGTGGAAGGCAGATGGTGTCCAACTTTCATCTTGTAGGAGATGATAGATCATTCGCTATCCATTCTGCATGATTGGAATAAACGTCCTTGATCTCTCAATTTGATTTTATTCGATTTAATCCTTAAGAACCATGAGATTAATCTCCGCCGTTCGATTTTAGATCAAATAGTGGGGATGAAAGTGCATCCGTTGCTAGCCATATCAGCACTGACTCAGACAATTTTAAATAACCAATCCCACGATGCCATGTGGAAAGTACACCACATCAGCGATCTGCATGGCACTGATAGGATTAGGCTTAATTATCCATTTAATCACTGAAACTTTAAAAAAGCATTATTAAGTTTATAAAAATAAAAAAATGCAAATAAATACTCATTTTAAAGGTAAAATAGAGGAGATTTAATTAAAAATATTCCCATTTAATTTTGAATAGTAATTAAGGCTTAATTAGGGTTTGAATATCGACTTAATTAGCTTAATTAAGCCCTAATTAATTGGGCAATTAATTTCAAACTTTGTGTGTTCATTTAATGGGATGATCTATGTCTCCTATGATTTTCTTATAATTTATTGCCTAGGTAATTAGGGAAATTAATGTTTCAAACCATAATTACCCCTTTAATGAATTTAATGATTAATTAATTTAATGATTAATTAATTATTTAAATAGTAAAAATTAATTAATTTAAGCTTACTAATCACAAATTAATAATGAATGAATAAGGGAGTGGGATTAGAACCTCTTTCCTAATCTTTTTTCCAAATCCATTCCATTTTAAGAAGATTAATTAACATAAAAATTAATTAAGTGTTTAACTAATCAATTAAATGGTTAAATTAAATCAAATTGAAATGTTAATCACATTAGATAATTAAAAATGGAATTAATGGTTCGTCTATATGTGTTTGATAACATGAAGACCCTTTAAGGAAATTATGATTAACCCATGAGTGTGGGAAAATCACAAAAGTACTTCATTAAATTCTTTAATTTAATTAATCCTTAATCATGAGTCAATTGCATCAGGTCCTTTAGGAGCTTTGCAACTTTACTTTTCTCACATGCTCATATTATTTGTGGCTCATGATTAAATGATTAATCAAATTAAAAAAGCATAAGAATGAGTAATTAAATGATTTGCTTAATGGTTTAACTTACTCAATTCATAAAAAACTACTTAATTATCTTTCCTTAACCAATCAAGTTTATCAACATGGGAATTGGAGTAAAACAACAAATAATGTCCCTACTCTTTAAATCAAATCTAAATCCAAAAATCAAATTAATAAGAAGCTTTGGTTTTCTTTAAAAAATTTTATTTAATGTGATTGTCCTTAGAAATTAATTTAGTTGAATGAACCATGTGTTTATATTTAGTTATTCCTTTTCAATCATTTTAAATGTTGCATGTCATATGATTTCATGCATTCATTCTTTCAAATTTAAGTGAATCAAATGAAAGTTATTCATGTAAGCTTGCATGTGTTGACTTAATTTAATTATATGTGTTGCTATTATTACTAATAAATTTAAATCTATTTTCCAAAATTTATAAATTGATAATAATATGTGGAGTGATGATAACTATGAATACATATAGGAGTTGTATGTGCTTATAGCTTAAGTGTATGAATGTGATGCTCCCTTTCTTGAATTCATATGTAGACTTACATAGTCTTTGAATGTTAATAAGTATATAGTTTGGACATCCTGGGAATACGAGGCTTTAGGTAGCCCCAAGGAGGTCATTTGATTATCTCTCTTCCCTAGTAAACAATGACACATACTTATTTGATTTCATTTCTATATATTTTTATATTAAAATTTGGATAGAGTTTTAATTCATATACATAAGTAATTCAATTAAATAAAAATACAATTTTGCATGATTCTCTTTCTTCTAGTTATTTATACATCTATATGTATTTAAGAAAGTAAATGTTTAGTCTAGACATCCCAAGAATACTAGGCTTTAAGTAGCCCCAAGGAGATTACTTGATTATCTCACTTCCCTAGTTAACAATGGCATGTACTTGCTTATATCTCTTATACATGTATGTGTATACTTAATTAAAGTATTAGAATCCTCTTTTCTACTAAAGATACATGCATCCATAATCATTTGAATCACTACAACATTTGGCATATGAATGTGAAGCTTTCCTTTTATTTCATATATGGACTTACATAGTCTTTGAATGTTAATAAGTATATAGTTTGAACATCCCAGGAATACGAGACTTTAAGTAGTCCCAAGGAGGTCATTTGATTATCTCACATCCTTGGTTAACAATGACACATACTTATTTGATTTCATTCATATGTATTTTCTGTATTAGAATTTGGATAGAGCTTTAATTCATATATAAAAATAATTCAATTAAAAACACAAACTCTTCATCTTATTATATATATATATATATAATAATTTAAGTATGTCAAAATATCTTGTATGTATAGATATGTTGAGTATTAAATCATGTGCATGCTACATATGATGGAAAGGAATGATTTGATATATGCCATGTGATAGTAATCCAACTACATTAATCTTAAGATGTCTTTCATGTTGGATAGGATTATTTAAAGTTAATCTAAACTTAAGATCAATAAAATATTTAATAAGCCATTCACTAAAGAAAAATAAATCATAAAAATATACTTTAAAAATGGCTTAAGGTAGGGATGAAAAAGGGTAATCCTCTTTCTTCTCTTTATAACACTTAGATGTTAAGTGTAAATCAAATGAAACTATATAAAACATAAACTAAAACTTGCAAACCACTTAAACAACTTGAAATGAAACCAACCATCATGTTAACTTAAACATTTTCCAAATTTAGACAAGTTACAACTCTAATGCTTAGTTAAGACATACCACTTCAAGCCTTAGCACACACATTAGAATTAAGCCACCACTTCTAGTCCTATGTTAGGACAGTGCATGTGTGATGTTTGTTTTATTTTGTGATGTAATATTTTAGACTGGATGTTAGGCTGTGATTAGCCTAATCATATTTTTTGTAAGGAATTATGCTTAAGGGGCCACCATAAAAATAAATATAAATGTTCCCTTTGTAGGTTTCTTATGCTCTAAGCATAATTCACATTAAGAAAGGTGGGCTCGGTTACCCATGTGCAGGGTGCTAAGTCCAAATTATGATATAATTACTTGGGATTGTATGTATGTTTTGTTAACCTCTATTTTGCAGGGGTAGTTGGATTTACTTTTCATATATAAATATAATTTTGCAATAGGAATCAGGATTAGTGCTATGGGGGATTAGGATGAGTAGTGGTAGAAGGCTTAGTCTTGAGGTGCCCTATGATGCCTTTGAAGCAAATCAAAAATAAAATGAAGGAAAGAAGATATGAAGACTTGAAGAGTGAAGACCCTTATAGCATGTATTCATTGCAATTATAATTATTCTCTTATGTCTGAGATGTATAAGGGTAGATCTCGGTTACCCATCTTCTCTCTTTTACGGGGTGTACGATAGTACCCAGCCGCACCTGCCTTTTATTCTTTTATGTTAGTTTATAAAATTGATTGATGTTGTGTTTAGATTGAAAATTAGGATTGCCTCATTTTCATAGTTTCTATATGTTTGATGTTTGAATGTGTGGCCTGGATGCGGCTCTTAGGATAAAATTAATCTTTTTACCCCAATAAATCACTCATAATTAAATTTTAATCAACTCATAACCTCATCATAAAGCTTCAGTGTTAAATAAGATAATTAAAAGATTTATCAACCCCATAGTCGTATGTTGTATGTCTCACATCATGCATATCATATTCCTTCTTCCTTGAATATGGGGGATCTCCATCTTTGTAGGATAGGGGAATGCTTGACCTGTGAGGGCATCCCTTATGGTGGAGAACACCCTCTTCTCACTGATTTAGCCAAGAATCCATTTCATCATGCATTTAGGCAATAAAAATTCAAAGCCTTTGTCCAAAATAATGTGTCAAAATGAAATAAAAATTATAAAGATTTGTATTTTTAGATTAAGTCATATGCTCATACCACCCATGCTCTCATCTCTTAGGGAGTTGGATTAGGACTTCGGTCTCTTTCCAATTAAATAATAAAGCCTATCCATCTTACAATTACTTAAGATCGAACCACATGGTTTTGAATCGTAGGAGGTGTTAATTGGCAGCCACTCTAGGTGATTGTAAGTCCAAAAGAGTCGAACGATTTACTCTCTCCTATGGATGTAAACCATTATGTCCCCTTTTCACTTAGATTTAGGTCATACTTTAACTTGTACTAAAGCTCCATAGATTTAAGATCCGAGGTAGCTATTTCCCTTGGGCTACAAGCATAAATCCTCACCTCTTAAGTATTTTTACAATCTTGTGTTGATAGATTACAAGCCTTAGTAATATAATAAAATTTCAACTTAAATAAATAAATATCTTCACTTTCAAATACATAAAGCCTCACCATAGGATAGGTTGGAATGCTTACTAGGGCTCCTAGTATCATAAGCATTCCATACTTATCTTCCTTTGGATCCCAAAATAAGTCTTTCTATTTTATCAATCACATTTGATTTCCCAAGATAACCAATCTTTTGATAGTCTTAACCTTAAAATCTTTAGAGATAATAATTGACTACTTTAATTCAGAGTATTCTTAGGAAATCTCATTTCCTAGGATGTAATTAACTATGGAGGCTTGCCTACATATGGAACTTAAGAACCCAACTTAAAATAAATCCTACTTTACTTTTCCATGTAAAGTAGGGGAAAGATCTCTAGTATATTCAAAGACCATCATGCCTTAGGAGTTCTTATTAGGTGATTAGGTCCATTGTAGGGTGATATTTTTATCTTTTGAGATAGTACATCATACCTTAATGTTGTACCCAATCACTTCAATAAGTACCCCCTACGATCTACGTGGTATCCACCAACATCAAAAAATAAACACCATAATAACCAAGTACAATATCCTAAAAGGTATATTGTGCTAAAATTCAACACCTTTTTAGACATGGAAAATCCACAACAGCATCTAGTCCAGTTCAAAGCTACATGTGGGAACACAGAAGGAAATTATGACTTATTGCTTTGATAATTCATCTACAACCTTACCAATGTAGCCTTTGAATAGTATGCTGAGCTACCCAATGACTTAGTAAAACTTTTTGCTAAGTTGGAAACAATCTTTGTCAAGAGAATTATAAGAGCAACCAAGAAGGTGACAATTGCAAATCTCGCCTTAGAAAAGAGAAGGTAGGACAAAAGATTCATAAAATATATTATAAGATGAAGGAATCAAAGCATGAAATCTAATCAATAACTCATAAAAGAATATGTAGTAGAACTCCTAATGGAAAGTATTGATGATCAAATGGCTCGACTTAGCTATTGCCATGATAAATATATTCGAAGAATTATTGGATCATGTAGCTAAGTTTGAGAGGCTTCCAAGTAAAAAGGCCTTAACACAAACTATAACAAAAATTTATCTTTAAAAGAAAAGCAGCCTAAGTCGAATGATTTGAAGAAAAATGATACGAATTGAATAATCACATTTACAATTGATAAAAAAGAAAATGGAGGTGCAACGACCACACAACAAGTGGAAAACCCCATGGAGTATAAGGAAAAAAATCTTGCCCTCCAAGAGAAGATAACCAAGCAGTATTCATTTAAAAGAGAATGTACTGCTAAAGTCTTCAAACATGCCGTAAAGTTGGGATTGCAATTGCAGGAACTACACCGACCTAACCAGTGGACAAAGTCAATGATCCCAACTATTATCAATTCCATAAACTTATAACTCACTCAATCAAAGATTATTTGTCTTCAAAGATTAGATAAAAATGAGTTATAGAAAGGGGGAACTCGTTGTATATGATAGTGTATTGGTACATCCTAAAAGGAGAAGGTGAATCGTATCATAATACCCCCAAATTAGAATACAAAATACAAAGAGGTTGACCTAATTGAAATGCAAAATATAGATAATAATAAAAGCAAAGCCCCATTGGTAGAAGAAGAAGGTGGCTGGGAGACCTTCATCTTAAAGAAGACTAAATGAATGATCAACATCCTTCTAGCCATAAAGGGTATTCGATGGAAGAACTCCATGGAACGTGAAATGGATTTAAGATTACTCTTGCCCAATAGGGGGAAATTTTTATATAAAATAAATAAGTAGACAAAAAGTGACTAGACTTTTTCATTAAATCTCATAAATCAAGGAGAAGAAGGAAACCTCAAAAACCAAAGTCTGAGACATAAAAAGATGATTGACTCTTTGGATGGAAATTAGCAATCTACAAGAAAACAAATAAAGTTGGAGGAGTACATGGCTCACATACAACTTAATATAAAAATCTTAGAGAAGAGATTTTAGAAGAAACGTGTCGAGTCATAAGCATACGTGAAAAATTAAATTTTCAAACTGAAAGAGAGTCATGTTACATGATTTCAATAGAAACTGACTCTAAAGAAGAGCTATGCTTATTGACCTCACTTTTGGAGTGAGGATTCAATCTTCTAATCTTAGATATAGGAGTCTTCTAGACACAAAGACTTCTTTAGTCGTAGGACACTTCTAGTGATTAGGTGAACATTTAACCAAAACCTAAGGATTTAGGAGGATTCTCCATAGGATTGGGCTATAACTTAGGACTAAGGAAACTTACCTACCTTATGGCCTAACCCATGACGTATACCTAACCTCAAGTCCAAAAACAACTTTAAATTAATGCAAAACCAAACCTCAAATCATACCAATACTAATTGAATCCAATCTCATATCCAAACTCTAAGCCAAAATCAAACCCATCTTAATCCTATGATTCAATGCTATGGATTTGACTCTAAGCCTCCTTCAACCAAACCAAACTTAATTGATTTTTTGAAACCATTAAAATCATCATTTCAAACTCTATCAAAAACAACAATCAAGCCAAAACCAACAATCAATTCAATTAATCAATTCAATTAACCTAAGTTTGCCCATTTGAACCCAAAATCTCCAAAGGAGCCAAAACATAGTTGAAATGAAATAAATTAGAATCAAAGCCACCAATATATCTTAAACCAATCATCAAACTCAATTCAACTTAATTAGACCCAAAGCCAACTTAATTGGTCCATTAGGCTCACTTGACCCAAAGTGACCTAAAGGACTCATTTGAATCAAACTCCAATCCAACCTAGGCTAGATTGAACCAAACCATCCAAAAACCTCTTATATTGATTATTGATCATCCTTGATTTATCAATTACAATCAATAGGGTCAAGCTAAGTCAATTTGGTCATTTGATCAAGTTGACCCAATTTGCCAACATAAGCCAATTTGAACCAAACTCCATTCTACATCAAATTGATTAAAGCCAATGATTTTAATCAACCCTAAATTTATCCTTGAAAATGACTTGACCATCAATTGAGCCAAACCAAACCCAATTGGCCCCATTGACCAAAGTTGACCTAATTTGACTTTCAAGGCCAAATTGAACCAAATCAAATTTTAATCCAAATTGATGGCAACCAATGACTCAAATTCATCTCAAATTTATTATTGAACATGTTTAAACCCCAATTTAACCAAGTCAACCCAATTGACCCATTTTGCCCAAATTGACCTAAATGGTCAAAGTGGCCTAAATCATTCCTAAATCCAAATTGATTAAAATCAAAACCTACAATCCTCTTCAAATGACCAATGGAACCTAAATCAACACCTCACCCAAGCCAATTTGGAATTTGTCCAAATTAGTCAACTTAGCCTATTTGACCCATTTGACCCATATGAACCCATTTAGTTAATGCAAACAAAACCAAACCAATTGATTCAAAACATCCCAAATACACATTTGAACTTGTCTCAACCCATGGCTTGATCCAATTTGACCAATTGGTCAACCTAATCCAACCTAGCCCAATTTGACCTACACGGGTCAAATTGAGCTAAATCCATTCAAACTTGCCATGAGCCATCTTTGGGTCACCTTGGGTTAGCCCAAATCCAACCTAACCCAAGTCCAACCTGAATTGACCCATTACCCAGTAGGTAAAGCCCTCCAAATGGGATAAAACCCATTCTTGGATGGTCAATCCCACTCTCCTTCCCTTAGTAGCATCCGTAAGCTCCAAATGAACATGAGGAACACTAGCTCACCAGACCCAAAGCTATTTGGGTCGGCCATGAGCCATGTGGAGGTGAGCTAACCCACTTCCTCCCATTAACACACATAGAAGACCAAGGACAGCCACCTCAGCCCTTGGCAGCCACTCCCCCTCCCTTGGCCACTCAAACTGAGCCACCTCACTAATTCCCTACCACCCATGGCCACTTGCGCCGGCCAGCCACCTACAATTACAGAGAGCATCCTAGCCATCAAATTGGAGGAGGGAAGGGGTATACTCCTCTTATTCAATTTGAAATGAGAGAAATAGAGAGAATCCTTAGATCTTTAACAACTCAAGACAAGTCTCCTAGAGCTTTCCCCAAGTTCCTAGAGCTTCCTCATCACCGACGATGATGAAACTGTGCCAAACAAAGAACTTGCTCCATCCTACTCCACCAAATATCCACCACTTTCAAATTAACTTCACACACCTTCCCTTATCTTCCATAAGGAATAACAAATTATTTCCCGAGCAATTTGATCACCGGAATCCACTTCAAGACCAACTCTGATGAGTTTTCTGCTAAAGATTGGTCCATAGAGCTGTTGGCGATGAATCAAGGTGCCATCTTCTCAACAGGCTTCATCTCTTCAAGTTGAAGCTACCTCGGTTGGTTAGCCATCGATCCTGAGCTCTAATAAGGTATTTTTTTTGAAAAATTACAAATTCGACCTGAGGTGTTCATCTTTTTTGAAAGAAATTATAATGTCATGTGATTCCCATCGTTAGATGCCCTTAGATCCCCTCTTTGAACGTTTAGGAGTCAATCTCGAGCCTCTATGAGTTCTGACAAGCTCAGATCAAGCAGAGGAAGGCAGACGGTGTCCGTCTTCCGTTGCTCGGGGGACGAAGGATCATTTGCCATCCATTCTGCATGATTGGAATGGATGGTCGTGGTTAATCAGTTAAATTTAACTCGATTTAATTCTTTTGGAACCACATGATTAATCCTCACTGTCTGATCTTAGATCGGACAGTGGGGATGAAAGCATGTATGCTACCACCACATCAGCACCATGTTAGAAGATTTAAGTGGCCAATTCCATGGCACCTCATGGAAAGTGATACCATGTCAGTTGCCCGTATGGCACTGATGGGATTAGAGATTAATTAGGTTTAAAAATGTAGTTAAATGGCTGAAACTTCCTAAATTCATAACTAATTATTGAAAAATCCAAAAAAATGCAAATAAATACTCTTTAGAAAGGTTAAGTAGAGGAGAATTTAAGAAAAATAATTTCATTTGATTTTGAACAGTGATTAAAGCTTAATTATAGTTTGATTATTTTCCTAATTAACTTAGTTAAGCCCTAATTACTTAGGCAATTAACCCCAAACTTCATATGTTGATTTAATGGGATGACCTCTACTTATCATGTTTTTCTTGTGATTTATTGGCTATATAATTAGGGAAATTTAAAATTCCAACCTTAATTACTCTTTTAATTAGTTTGATGATTAATTAATGTTCTAAACAATAAAAATTAATTAAGTTAACTTCATTAATCACTTATTAATATTGAGATGATGAGGGAGAGTGATTAAGACCTCTTTCCTATTTACTTTTCCAAATTCATTTCATTAAAGAGAGTTAAGTAAAACATGAATTGATTAAGGAGTTATTTAATTAGTTAATGGACAAATCAAATCAAATTAAAATGCTAACCACTTCAGATTATTAACAATGAAATTATGAGTTCCTCTTTATGTGTTCAACAATGTAAATACTCTTAAGGAAATTATGATTAACCCATAAGTGTGGGAAAATCATAAGAGTACTTACATTCTTCTTAGGCAACCATGTGTAGTGTGCTAAGTCCAAATTATGAAATATATTTGCTTGGGATTGTATGTATATTTAGCTAACATCTATTTTGAAAGTGTAGTTAGATTTACTTTTTCATAAGAATGTAGTTTTTCAATAGAAATTAAGATTAATGCTATGGGGATTATGATGAACAGTGCTTAGAATGCTTAGTCCTAGGATGCCCTATGATGCCTTGAAGCAAATCAATGAAAGAGAAAAAGAAATTATGAATGATGACCCCCATAGAATGTATTTAATTTTAATTGTAATGTTATTTTGTAATTTTGGGTTGTCTAAGGGTAGAGCTCAGCTACCCACTTTTTCTCTTTTCCTCGGTGTATGGTGGTACTCGGCCACACCAGCCTTTTATTCTTTCATGATAGTTTATAAAATGATTGATGCTGTGTTTAGCTTGCGCACTAGGATTGCATCTTCTTCATAGTTTCTTATGACTGATGATTGAATGTGTGGCATGGATGCAGTAAGCTCTTCAGATAAAATTAATTTTGCTACCCCAACTAACAACTCATAACTAAAATTTAAAATAACTCATAACCTCATTTTAAAGCCTAGGTTGTAATCAAGATAATTAAAAAATTTATCAATCCCATAGCCGTATGTTGTATGCCTAACATCATGCATAACATATTGCTTACTCTTGAGTAGGGAGGGTCTCCATTCTTGCATGATAGAGGAATGCTTGACCTGTGAGGGCATCCCTCATAAGTGGTGTTAGTTGGCGGCCACTCCATTTAGTTATAAGTCTAGAAGAGTTGAATGGGTCTATCTTCTCTTGTGGAATAGACCCGTATATATCTTTTCACTTAGATTTAGGTCGTGCTTTAACTTTTATTAAAGCTCCAAAGATTTAGGATCTGAAGTTGTTTGTTTCCCTTGGGCTATGGAATAAATTCTCACCTTTTAGGCATTTCCATAATCTTGTGTTGATGGATTATAAGCCATAGAAATCTAATAAAATTTTGACTCAAACAAATAAATCCTCTCTTTCAAATATATAAAGCCTCACCATAGGATAGGTTGAAATGCTCACTAGGCTTCTTAATTTCATGAGAATTTCTTACTTATCTTCTTTGGACTAAAAAATAAGTCTCTCTAGTTGAACAATCCCATTTGATTATCCAAAATAGCCAATTCATTGATAGTCTTAACCTTAAAATATTTTGGAGATAATAATTGACTACTTTAATCGAGAGTGTTCTTAAGAAATCTCATTTCCTATGATGTAATTAACTATGGAGGCTTATCTCCATAAGGAGCTTAAGAATGCAGCTTAAAATAAACCCTGCTTTATTTTTTAAGGTAAGGCAGGGGAAGAATCTCTAGTATACATGAAGACTCATTATTCCTTTGGAGTCATTATTAGGTGATTAGGTCCATTGTAGGGTGATGATTCTATCTTTCAAGATAGTGCATCATATCTTAATATCGTACCCGATCAATTCAATAAGTATCCTCTTAATATCGTACTCGATCAATTCAATATCGTCCACACAACCCATCTGAAAATAAATACCACAATGCTTTCCCAAAGAAAAGCCTATAAAAAAAGAGTTAAATCAAACTCAAAGAAGCTGTGTCCTAAACTAGGCATCAGTTTTAAGGGTTCTGAATGCTCAAAATTTTTTAAAGAAGTATAGAGTGTGTGGAAAAATTATGAAACCACACAGATTTTGCAAATTTCTTATTTAAGTAATTAAATTCATCATTTAGAAATAAACATATTATCACAAAAGATAAGCATGTTATTCTATAATCAGTTTGATTATTTAAATAAGGACTCCTAAGGTTTAGAGATTCTTCCCTTGAACTATATGAAAAAGTAGGAAAATATTTATTTTATACTAGGATTGTAGTTCCCTATAAGAAAACACTTATAGTTAATTACATCATAGGAATGAAGTTAACTTTCTATGAATACTCTTTATTAAAGAAATAGACTCTTATTTTTATGAATTTCAAAGTTGGTTCAAAAGGATAGTTAAATTGAAATTTCAAAAGGGAACACTTCAAAGGGGGAAGAGTTTTTTTCAAGGCCAATCAGGATATAGTAGGAAATGCCTATAGATACTAGGATACCTAGCAAGTATTTCAACTATTTTACCATTGTGCTTTATATTTTTGAGATTGAATTTATTAAGATTTGAATTGATATTTTAATAGAAATTTAGGACATAGATTCTAGAAGTAGAAGATTGGAGAAGTGCTAGGTTTGAAGACTTATTCCCAAAGGGATGCTTCAGAACCTAAGTTAACTAGTGCTTCTGACACAAGTTAGAGGCTCAACCTAGTTCAATGTTTGAGAATTATTTGCTCTTTCTCTCACTTGAGGAAAAGAACTTATCTCTTACTCTTCTTGACCATCACTCCATAGAAGGGCTACCAACTACCACAACCTAAGTGAATTTTTAAATCCATGATGCTAGTCTTATGTATGCAAGATGGCTAGACTGTTACATTTTAGAAAAGAATCTAAGAACCTAAAATCACTTCGTAATACTTAGAATCATGTTATGTATGATATGCACCTAATTAATGCAATAATTTTTAGCTTTTAAATGTTTTGACTCATAATTCATTTAAGGCCTTTGGGGTATGCAATTTATGCCTATAATGAGATGATGTTAGAAGTAGTCATGGCACAAATCATAATAAGAAGGCACACTTCCCCAAGAAGGTGGTTATCTTTAAAGGTTAGATGCATCTCATGTGCAATGGATGAAGCACCCAATTCAACAATTTTGAACAATATGCTAGCATGGTTCGTAAAAGCTAATTGTTTCTAGTTGCTTTTAAGTTGCATCTAAGGCTTTAATTTATGTGTAAAGTTTCAAATTTTCTTTATTTTGTTTAAGTTATTTAGATTTAAGTTGGGTAAAAAATTTATTTTTCTTAAGAGCATAATGTCTAGACATTTCAATATAGAAACGTAGCATAAAAAGAAACCTAAAAAAGTAGTCAATTTAATTATGCACCCAAAATACATTACACTAATGTAATTAATAAGAACATGCTAGTGTGGTCAAGTACCATTGTACACCCTAGAAGAAAAAGAAAAATTAGCAGCCAAGCTCTACCCTTATACAACCCATCCTAGAATTAAAATTCTAGATCTTTGAGTTTTTCTATAAAATTGTCTCTTTCTTCAGGGACCTCTATAGGCTTGTTGACCTCACTTTTGGAGTGAGGATTGACTCATGTTATCTTAGACTTAGGAGTCTTCTAGACACTAAGATATTCTTCATAATATGACACTTCTAGTCATTAGGTGAATACTAAACCTAAGCTTAGAGACCTAGGAAGGTATACCATACGTTTAGGCTATGACTTACGACCTAAGGAAACCTACCTATTCTATGGCCTAATTTAAACCCCTTAACCAAATCCAACCTCAAATCAATTAAATGAAACCCAATTGGATTTCATTTCATATCTAAGCTCCAAGCCAAAATGACTTAAACCTAATCCCATATTCCAATCCTACGAACTTAACCCAAAATTTTTTCTATCAAACAAAACCCAATTGATTTTCACAAAAGGACTCCAACCCCTCAAATCATCATTTCAAACTTTTCCAAAATCTACAATTAAGCCAATCAAGCGAAACCAATCCAATCTACCCAAGTTATCCCATTTGAACCCAAAATGTCCAAAAGAGAAAAAAATCCAAGTGAACCCAAATCAATTGCAATCAAAGCCATCAATCAATCCTAAACCAATCATCAAACTCAACTCAACCTAATTTAACCCAATCCTACTCAATTGATTCATTAGGTTCACTTGACCCAAAGTGACCTAAAGGACCCATTTGAACCAAACTCCAATCCAACCCAAATTGGATTAAACTGACCTATCCAATCTCTTCCACCATGATTATTGAACACCCTTGATTGTCTAATTGCAATCAATTTAGTCAAACCAAGCTAATTTGATCACTTGACCTAAGTTGACCCAATTATCCTACATAAACCAAATTGAACCAAACTTCATTCCAAACTTAATTAATTGAAACCAATTATTCCTACCAACTTTAAATTGATCCTTGAATATGTATGGCTTGTCCATCAATTGAGCCAAACCAAGTCCAATTGGCCCTTTGACCGAAGTTGACCCAATTTGACCTAAAAGGATAAATTGGACCAAATCAAATCCTACATCAAATTGATTAAAACAAATAGCTCAAATCCATCACACATTGATTATTGAACATGATCAAACCTTTGGTGGAACTCAATTTGACCATGTCAGGCCAATTGACCCATTTAGCCCAAATTGACCTAAAGGGTCAAATTGGTCTAAATCATTCCTAAACCAAAATTGATTGAAACCAAAACCTACAATCATCTTAAAATCATCAATTGAACCTAAACCAACACCTAACCCAAGCCAAATTGATCAATTTGACCAAATCAGTCAACTTAGCCTATTTGACCCATATGAACTCATATGAGTCAAATTCAAATACAATCCAAATCAAATCAAACCAATTGAACCTAAACATCTTAAATCATCATTTGAACTTATCTCAGCCCATGGTTTGACCCAATTTGATTACTTGGTCAACCAAACACAACTTAGCCCAATTTGACCTATATGGGTCAAATTGAACCAAACCCAACCAAACCAACTCCAAATCCACTCAAACTTGGCATGACCCATCCTTGGCTCACCATTGGTCAGCACAATTCCAACCCAACCCAATATAAACTCAAATTGATCTAATACCCATTGGGATAAGCTCTCCAAATGGGACGAAACTCACTTTTGGGTGGTCTTACCTACCCCTTTGCATTTGGCAACCTCCATTAGCTTATTTTGGACCCTTGGACAACTAGCTAACCTAACCTAAAGCTGGTTGGGTTTGCCATGGTCAAGGGAGGTAACCTAACCCATCTCCTCTCATTGGCTTACCATGGGAAGCAAGGACTAGCCTTGGAAACCCACCTCAGACCCTCACCCACTCAAGCCAAGCCACCTTGACCATTCTCTAATGCCCCCAGTCGCTTGCACCAGTTGAACGACTGCTAAAAACCTAGAGAAGCTAGCCATTAGGTCACCATTAGGGAGAAAGGTATACTCCTCCCCATGAGATTCCAACACACAATGAGAGCATTTAGAGAGCTTTAGAGTGAGGAGACGAGCTTCCTGAGTGCTTCCTTGAGTTCTCAAGTGTTAGGATTGTGGATCGTAGAATGGATGTTAGGCCGTTGATAGCCTGATGTTTCTTTATATAGGGGATTGTACTTATGGGGTTGCTAAATATTTTGCTTGCAGGTTACTTATGCTCCTAAGCATAATCCACATTAGGACAGGTGGACTTAGTTACCCATGTGTAGGGTGTTAAGTCCAAATTATGAAATAATAATTGTTCTGGTTTATATGTATGTTTAGCTAACATCTATTTTGTAGGTGTAGCTAGATTTAGTTTTCATAAAAAAATGTAATTTTGCAATAGGAATAAGAATTAGTGCTATGGGGATTAGGATGAGCTAAAAGGCTTAGTCCTAGGGTGCCCTATGATATCTTGGAGCAAATCAAATCAAAGGAAAGAAGAAAGAAGAAATGAAGAATGAAGACTCCCATAACATGTATTCAACTCTAAATTATAATATAATTTATAATCTGGGTTGTATATAGGTAAGCTCGACTACCAAACTTTTCTTATTTTGGGGTGTATGGTGGTTCCCGGCCGCACTGACCTTTTATTCTTTTATGAAATCTATTCATGAATGATTGTTGTTATGTTTAGTTTGCATAATAGAATTGAATCTTCTTCATAGTTTCTTAAACTTAATGATTGAATGTGTGGCTTAGATGCGGTAGGCTTCTAGGAAAAAATAATTTTTCTATCCAATTAACAACTCATAACTAAATTTTGAAACAACTTTCAACCTCACTTTAAATCTTAAGATATAATCAAGATAATTAAAAGATTTAGCAATCCCTTAGCTGAATGTTGTATGTCCAACATCATGCATATCATATTATACCACTCTTACAAAATGAGGGCCTCCATTCTTGCACTTTAGGGACCTCTTGACCTATGAGAGCACCCCATTATGGTGGAGATTCACCCTCTTTCTCTCTTGATTTTTCCAATAACTAAATTTCATCATGCATTTAGGAATTAAATATCCCAAAGCCTTTTGTCCAAAATATTATATCAAAATAACATAAAAATGATAAAATTTTAAATTTAGACTAAGTCATATGCTCATGCCAGTCATGATCTAGTCTCTTTGGGAGTGAGTTTAGGACTCTAATCTCTTTTCAAATTAAGTAATAGCTTAAACCATCTTGTAATTATGTAAGACTGGCCTACATAGTTTTGAATTATAGGAGGTGTTAGTTGGCGGCCACTCCAAGTGATTATAAGTTTAGAAGAGTCAGATGGAATTATCCTTTCTTGTGGAGGTGAACCCTTATGTCCCATTTCCACTTTGATTTAGGTTCCCCTCTAGCTTGTGCTAAAGCTTCCTAAATTTAAGATTCGAGATTGCTTGTTTCCTTTAGGCTACGAGCATAAATCCTCACCTCCTAGGCATCTCCACAATCTTGTGCTGATGGATTATAAGCCTTAGCATTCTGATAAAATTTCAACTAAAATTTAAATAAATCCTCTCTCATTCAAACATATAAAGCCTCACCATAGGATATATTGGAGTAATCACTAGGCTTCCAAGTATCATAAGCACTTCCTACTAATCTTCCTTTGGAATCCAAAATAAGTCTTTCCAATTGAATAATCCCATTTGATTTTGTAGAAATAACCAATTTATTGATAGCCTTAACTTTGAAATCTTTGGAGATAATTGATTGATTACTTTAATGGAGATTATTCTTAGGAAATCTGATTTTCTAAGATGGAATTAACTATGGAGGCTTGCCTCCACAGAAAATTAAATAACCCAGCTTAAAATAAACCATGTGTAAAGTAAGGGAAAGATCTCTAGTATATTCAAAGACCCATCATGCCTTAGGAGTTCTTAGGTGATTAGGTCCATTGTAGGGTGATGTTTCCATCTTTTTAAATGATACATCATACCTTAACATCATACCCAATCACTTCAATAAGTACCCCTCTAATCTATGTAGTGTCCACCCAACAACCCTCCAAATTAAAACACCACAAGGCTTCATAGGGGACCACCAACTATTAGGGTCTTCTCCTATTATTCCTAAACCCCACAGATCCTAACCTAATTCTAGGCTTAAATTACATTTAAAATTCTAAAAATAAAATTCCTAAACCCTACAAAATAAACATTAAGAAATACAAATAACACTCCAATAGTTATATTTTCAAACATACAGGCTTAGCATTAGTTTTTGTCAAGCCCACTTATCTTATTTGATTGTTCTTAGAGACTTAAGCATAATTGTAAGAAAATATTATTTATATATTTTATTACAACAACCCCTTTTACCACAACCCCTTATAGAAAATAGTGTTAGACTAAAAAGAATGTTCTACCATCCAGACTGGCGGGCAAACAATCTTGGCCATCCAAACTAAAATATTACACCACAAAATAAGAAAAAGATTTCACATCACATCACAAAATATCACAAATCGACCTAACTTAAGTCTAGTGTTGGTGACCTAATAATCTAGTGTGTGAAGGAGGCGTTTGTGTGGTAAGATTTTGTTAGGAATTTTAGGTTCAAGTTTCAATTTAGGTTTTCAATGTTTGGTTTAATTTTATTTTAAGATTTTCACTTTTAAGAATTTCACTTCCTAGGTACGTGCCATTATTAAACCCGAAGTTTGATGTATCAAAAAACCTCCTTCAGACCAATAGCCCTACGATCTTGGGTGTCTAGACTATATACCATATGTTTGTTAATTATGAAAAATTTTATTTTCATTCTTTTAATTTCATTTATTCTTAAAATTTGTTTAAATTCCCATTGGGTGGTTCCAATTTAAGTAATTTGGTTGATTTAAGATTTCATTTTCATTTTATGTTAAAGGGGAATTTAAATTTTCAAAGTTGAAGAATAAAATAAATTCTACTTTGGGTGGAACCCATTCCATTCAATATCCTAAATCCTAATGAGATCTTCATTCTAAGGGTCAAGCTAAAACCTTTGGCATCTTTAATTCCATTTGATCTTAATTTGATTTGATTAATGTTTTAATTTTATTTAGAATTTTGATTAAGATTCATTCTTCTTTTCATTTTACTTAAACTATGTGGGAAATTTTCTTGGATTTACTATATTATGGAAAATGAAAATCTCACAAAAATAAAATAAATCATTCATTCATCTCAAAGTAATTTATTTTAGAATTATTCATAAATTTTACATTTCATATTTACAATTATTCTTCAAATTATCCATTTTGGATAACGTGAACTAAGTACATAGACTTTATTCCAATTATTGTGCCCTCATGTAAGTTAAATTAAGTTCAAATTTCACTAAATTAATTTCATTAGCAATTTATTCAATGCTTAAATCTAACTTATCTCAAAAGTATTTAATGTATTATTTTTCTCTCTCATATTATTCTAGTTTTTCTCTCATGTCCTATCTATCATCCTAAACCTTTTTGGCCAAATTTTTTTTCATGATTATTTGCAAAATAAACCATGTGAGAGTCATTCAAATTGTTTCCATAGTTATTTAATTTTTTTCTAAATTAAAAAATCATTTATTTGAATCTTTAATTTGAATTATTTTGAATTCAAATTATATATTCTCTTGCTTAATTGTGCAAATTTAAAGCTAATTCTTTATGGAATATTTGTGTCTGACCATATGCTATTTTAATTAATCAATTTGCATTAACCTAAATAGATTTGAGTTAATTCAAATTTAATTAACATGATCCATGGAATTATCCTCTCTCCTTTTATAAATAATTTTTTTTGGAAAAAATCCATTCTTGACCATATACTTAATTCAATTCAAAGTATTCACATGATGATTATCAATTTAAAATCTCCTAAAATCTGATTTATCATCATTTAATTTGATTTGAGTGCATTAAAATAGATCTAATCTAATTTTGGTAACTAGCTTGGCCGAAATTCTTAATTTCCCTTGGATTTTATTTAAGATGCTTTCGTATCATAACTTTCCCTCTTTCATTCAATCAAGATTAATTGATTGAATATTCCATGATATTACATTTAATTTTAATTGAATCCCATCATGAAGACTTCTTTGGCCAATGCCATCACATGCTTAATTTAAATAAAACAAAATTTGAGTTAATGCCTTTTTATTTTTGCAAATTATTGGTGTCTTGATATATTTGCTAATTTTTCAAACTCACCTCTTTTTATCTCTCTTGGCCTACCCTCATGTTCATTAATTTCCTAATTACATTAGAGATCTTATCAAGAGATGAACTGATTCAAATTAAGTCTCTTTTCAAATTAATTTTCCTTCCATATCCCCTTTGGCTGATTTCTTCATTATGCTGACATAGTTTAATTTGAATGATTAAAATTGAATCACTTATTAATTAAAATTTCCCTCTTCTTTCCCTTGGCCAAATTCCTTATCATGTAATTGGAAATTCAAATTGGTTGATTCAAATCAAACTTTCTTTCCAAATTGATTTTTTTCTTCACAGTTGTCTTCCACCTGTAAGGTAATTAATTTTCCTTTATCTTTCTTTTGGAAAGAGTCATTTTGATCCTATTGTGCTATAACCAATTCATATACTATCAAGGAACTAAGAAGTTGATCTAGTGTATAAGAAGTTAAATCCTTAGCTTCACTAATAATAGTAACTTTTTCATTCCAATCTTTAGAAAGGCATCTTAATATTTTATAAACCAAATCTTGATTTTTATACTTTCTTCTAAGTGAATGCAAGGTATTTATAATTTTCATGAAGCAAGTATACATATCATAAATACTTTCATTTGGTAACATGCAGAGTAATTCATGTTCATGTACTAATCTATTTATATGGGCATCTTTAACTTCGTTAGCACCATCATAAGTAAGAATAAACTTATTGCAAATTTATTTTGCAATAGTAAGCATGAAAATTCTCATGTAATCATCGAGAAGTAAAGCACAATAAAGAATGTTGAAAGCCTTTACATTTAATTCATCTAATTCTTTGTCATAGGAAGACCATTCATCAAAAGGTTTATCAACTTTTAAATAATTTGTATGAAAACTAGGTGTGTGATATTGATGTGCCAACATATGCCACATTCTAGAATCATGTCCACTAAGAAAAGTACTAATGTGATTTTTTCAATAATCAAATGAAACATTATCAAGTAAAGGTGGTCTACGTGTAGACTGTCTTTCAAGTAGTGCACCTTTAGAAAAAACTTATGCCATAGCAATCAAACTTAGGGATGTTAAGCCATAAATTGAGCCAGGGCTCTAATACTAATTATTATTCAGCTATAAAACCTAAGAGAGAGGGTAAATTAGGTTTTTAAAAATTAATTTCAGAAAACTTAATTTTAAACTTTTGTAGAAAACTTAAATCTTTAATGATAAATCTTTAAAGAAATAAAACAACAATCAACAATAGTAGAAAAGCAAAGTGCAGAGAATAAATAAGGATATCACAGAGTTTTTTTATGTGGGTTGGCCAAACCACAAAAATCGGTCTATGTCTATCTCTAGCAACCTAGACTAGGAATTCACTAAATCAATGTTGAGATTACAACAAATCTTGCATCACTCTTTTTCGTAGGAAAGTACAACCCAATGACGTACTTTATTTAACAAGCAAGCACAACCAAAAAAAAAAAAGAAAAGAAAGAGGAATATAAAAGTATCTGACTCTCAATTTAAAAGTACTTTGCTCTCACAACCCAACTATAACAATATTAAGGCAAGTGAAAAACAAAAGTAAGAAAAATAGCTTACTTTAATTTGTATTTAAAAATTTAAAGCAATGATAAAGCATGAAAGATGTATATGATGCAAGTGAATCATTAAAATATTTGAAAAGAATTATAAGAACATTAAATCAAAGAAATTTAGATAATGATCTAGAGTGTGGAACAATTATGACTTGAAAACTAAGCAATCAATTTTTATATGAATACTTTAGTTTAGAAAAGATCAAATGAATATACAATATTAAAGCACATAAACTCAAATGAAGTCTCTGTTAAAAGAACTATCATATATTCAAAAGATTAGATAATTTAAAGGGAAAGATAACTTGCTACTCACAAGAGTTTTTTATGAAATAATCAACACAAAATTAATCTTACTTAAGGGTATGTAAGAATAAAGAAGAGAGAAGAATTTTCAAACACAAAACTTTATCTAAACTTAAGCAAAGCTTCCGACCAACTTGAAAAATTGTATGAATAGATGACATTCATGGAATTAAACTCAAATTAAAATAAACCATTTAATGAATTCAACGTTAAGACATTCAATGGAACTAAACCCAATTCCTTCACACACTAGAATGTTAGGTCATCGACCCTAGATTTAGGTTAGGTCGATCTATGATATCATGTGATGTGATGTGGTTTTTTTATTTTTTTATTTTTGTTTTGTAGTGTAATGTTTTAGACTGGATGCCTAGGATTTTTTGTCTATTAGACTTGATGGTAGGACATTCTTTCTAAAACTAATATTTTCTTATGCAAGGGGTTGTGCTAAAAGGGACCACCATCATAAATTATATATAAATATTATTTTGTTGCAAGTATGCTGAAGTTCCTAAGCATAGCCCAATAAGATAGGTGGGCTTAGAAAGCAACTAATGTTAAGCCTGTATGTTCACAAATATAATTGTTAGTGTGTTGTTTACATTTCCTAACATTTATTTTGAAAGGTTTAGGAATTTATTTTTGAATTTTAAAATATAATTTGAGATTAGAATTAGGTTAGGATCTATGGGGTCTAGGAATAGCAGGAGTTGACCATACTAAATGGTTGTCTCCTGTGAAGCCCAATGGAGGTCCTTTAAGAAGGAGATGATCTTGGAGAAAGACCCATAGATCTAGACTTTAGTTCTAGGCTGGATTATATAAGGGCAGAGCTCAACTACCCATTTTATCTTTCTTCTGGGGTGTACAATGGTACTCGATGGCATTGGCCTGTTCTTTAAATTAAATTTGGCTTAATTTACTTTAGGTGTGTAATAGAATAACCTAATTTTAGCCATCTTTCTTTCATGAGACTTGACATCATGGATTTAAAATTTGCTTAGGTGGTGTTAGCTGTCAGCCCTTCTAGACGAGTTATAAGCCTAGAAGAGTCAGAGATAGGTTTTCTTTCTCAAGTAAGAGAAATAACCAGTAATTCCCAAAAAAGAAATTAAGTCAAGCCTCTAGCTTGTGTCAGAAGCAATTATAGACTTAGGATTTGAAGCATCCTACTAGAGTAAGTCTTCAACCCTAGGTATTTTTACAGTCTTATACTACTAGAATATATGTCCTAAACTTTTAATAAAATTTTAACTCAAAATTTAATTTAAATTCTAAAATTTAAAGTCCAATAATAGGATAGTTAAAATGTCTATTGAGTATCCCAGTATCTACAATCATTTTATACTCTATATCTTTTGGCTTCCAAAAGAACTTCTTCCACTTTGTAGTGTTCTCTTTTGAAATTTCAAATTATGATTTTCCTTGCATCTAAAAAATGAAATAAATAGAACATTTCAACTTGGGGCACCACGATGCCACAATTGCAGCATGTAGGCATTATTACTGCCTTACAGAATCATGAAATACAGATCACACCCAATGGTTGTCTACTTGAAAAGCATACTGCCACAGCACTGTGATCCCAACACCTAAGTGCTATCATAATGCCCTTCAATTTTAAAAGAAAAAAAAAACTAACCCATCCTGCCCCAGTAGCGATAATCACCTAGGGGGGAATGATTGGAGGGACAAAAAACCACCCAAGAGGTAGGAACAGTTACCGAAAATCTTTATAAAAGAGGGGGTACTACCCATTACCCCTTTTTTCCCCTTTTAATTACTGGGATTTCAAAGTTGTTACAATTACTTCTAAACTCCTCCCTCTCTCTCTCTTCCAAGCACTCTTGAATGCTCTATTGTCTCTATAATGCATTTTTACTAGTATACAAGGGTGTTTTCTTCTCTTATGAGTGCGACCATTGTAAACTTCAAGTACAAAGTTCTTTTATGTGATTTCTTCCTCCCTAAAGAAAATTCTGAAATTCTCGACCATCAATCTTATATCTTGTGAGAAATTAAAATCTTTCCTCTATTGATCTGAGATCTGGAGCAAGAGAGAAGAATTTTATTTTATTAAAAAACATTTTAAGTGTAAGAATCTCAAGAATTTTATGTTTGAAGGCCTCCTCCATTGAACTTGGTTTCGACGTGAGATGAAAATCCTCCCTTCATTGATCTTGGATCTAGAATAAGAGAGAAGAGTGCTTCTTATGCAAAAATATTATAAATTCTAGCATTATTAAAGTATTATGCCACCAAATTTTTATAAAAATTATTAAATTCTCTAAGAATTATGTTCAAAAAAATATAGTTCCCACTCTGTGGCATTGAGGCACTAAGTCTTACACCGCAGTGCTCAACTCTTAGGAATGAAGTCTTTGACGCTCCACCTCATAGCACTGAGGCACAATTATCTTGTGTCGCAGTGTTAATCTCTCAGGTTAATGTCATTCTTGCAATGCTACCCTCTTGAGTTACACCTCTTTATCACGGCATCGTAGCACTATTTTTCCAACACCAAAGCACTAAATCTTGAAGTTCATTCCACTGTCGAAATTGGTTCCAGTGTGAAACAAAATTCTTCCTCCATTGATCTTGGATCCGAGGAAAGGGAGAAGGGTGCTAATGCACTAAAAAGTTATGAAACCTAGCATTGTTAAAGCATATTTCTATCAAAATTTTAAATTTTTCCAAAAGTATTAAATCTTATGCATTGAAAAAATAGAGCCAAGGCACTGAGCTCTCGAGAATCTTGAACCTTAGGCATGCATTCCATGATGCCAAGGTGCTGATATTCTAGTGCCAAAGAGAAAAGCTCTCAAGGATATTAAATTTTATGCGTACATATACAATGCCAAGGCACTGATGTTCCAACACTGAGGCACTACATCCTCAAGAAAATTTATGTTTTATTCATTCATCTGACAGCTTCGTGGTGCTGATATCTCAACACCAAGGCGCTATGTTCTCAAAAAATTAAGACTTAGGTAAGTAACTGATAGTGCCAATGCACTGATCTCTCTAATATTAAAAATAATTCATATCTATAGTGCTGCAACACTAGCCATGAAGTGTTGAGGCGCTGATATCTAAAGGTGTTGAGCTCTCAGGTTTAAAACTTATGATCTTCAACTAATGGCACCAAGACATTGGTTTTATAGTGTTGAGGCATTGAACACTCAATTTGTTCATTTTAAACTAAAGCTTTTATTATTGAGCTTTTAAATTCTAAAGCATTCCACATAATAAAGACAAACATAAAAGGATTGAAATGAATACTCTTTTTATTAAATAATAAATTTTTTCAAAAAAATACAAAAAAAAAAGAAAGGGAAAAATAAATAATCAGATTCACTATCATCCTCCTCCTTGTCTTCTTCTTCCGGCTTTGGCAGGGTACTCACAAAAGGCTAATATGAGGTGCCATAGAAAAGGAAGCCTGACCCTGACCCTTATGAAAGCCACAATTTTCAAACATATGAATAAGTGATGTGTTAAACTCAGTCATGTATGAAAACTACTGCTATAACTGACCCATATTGTGGTCAAATTTTTTCTTTAGTTTCTGCTACCACCTGTTTGTTTTACAATCCCTTTTCCTTAAATTTGAGACTTATCCTCCAATTTCAAGGAGTTGCTCATTTAAGGTCTTTGAGGATTTGGGTTTGAAATGAGGAATGCATGAGATTTCTCCCACCTCAAGCCAAATCCTTCAGTTACACTCTTAGTCAAGGGAGCCTTTTATACATAGACTTCTTCATCTAACTCCCCTTGCGCACCCATCGTAATACCCAAAGAAGAAATTAAAGAAGGATAACTGTACCCAATAGTAGTACCACCCTTAAGCATATTATAAATAGAATTATAAATAATCCGCCTTATATCCTAGTAAAGGATTTTGAACTACAAAATTTAAAACAGCTCTATTCTTAATCACCTTACTGATATTTCTTGAGGGCAATAACTTGGTAGAAATAAAATAGTACCAAGCTTTGGCCTTAGTCATGAGGCTAGTAATAAGAAAATTTATAATTTTATCTTCTTGTGTTTTCCATTAAACATTAGAATTTCTAATAGTGAGAAAATTAAGGATTTCATCAAAATTGAGATGATTATTATAATAGAATATATATTGATCGTATAGTACATCTTTTAAATTATCAAAACTTACTAGTTTTTCTCAGATGAAAACTTAATTAATATGGTGCTCATTCGCATTGGCGAAGAACTCCCACACCATGGGGACAACACAAGATACTTTATCGTAGGCTAGCTTTTTCCAACCTCACACATTGATAATATTCTCCACACCAAGGATTAGATGTTTGTGTAGGAGAGTATGGTGGTATCGTTCCTCCGCCTCTACACTAAAGAATTTATTAGTGCTACAAATAGTTGCCCTCTTCTTGCCCTTGCTGAGGTATTTAACTAGCAAGTTAGCTTTTCCAAACTAAAATGCAAGCTGAGAGAGGAAGAGAGCAAGAATTTCCAATAGGTAACCAATGTTTTAGAATTAAATATTCACTACTTAGGGGTCCTATTTATAAATTGGATCCAGCACTCACTAAAGTGCTGGCCTCTCAATTTCTGAGATTTAGGACCAGCACCATCACGCTCCACATGCACCGCTTAGGTGCTGGACATCTAGTCAAAGAAATTATTATGCTGATAAAAAAGAGTACTTATTAATATTTATTACAATTAATTCTGTATCTGACTATAACTAAAAAGCATGTTAGACATTGATGTAGCCTAGCGGTGCTCCGATACAGCATCATAGCGCTAGTCAGAAAGGTTTTGTCCTTTCTAATTAAAAGTGCTTGCCCGTCTACAAGCTTTTTTGAACCGACCTTTGAATAGCACTGTGATACCAAATAGCCAGTGTTGTGGTGCCAGGCAACTATTCAATCTAATAAAATTATTCTAATCTCTTTCTATCTTAAGCGCTGTAGTGATAGCATTATAGCGCCAAGGTGCCCAACGCTCGAGTTTTAAAGACATGAATTCCTATCCTCTAATGCTATAGTGTTAATTACACAATGCCAAAGCACCAATTTAATAGCATCATGGTGCTACCATGATAGCACCTAGGCGCCATATTCTCAGTGCCAAAGTGTTGCTCCCAGAACCACAAATTAATATTTCACCATGTGAATATCTAAACAAATTATAACATTTCAGAAAGGATGTAAATCCAATTTATACATTCGCCATGCAAACTTATAAAATATAAATTATCTTTCCAATGGATGTAAGCACAATCCCATGTTTGCTATGAGAACTTTTAAACCATAATGACACTTCTAAGTGATGTAAGTCTAATCTACTCATTTTCCATGCGAATATCCTATAAATCTGCTTATTTACAATGCAAACAACCTATATCCACTAGCATTCCAAAGGGATGTAAGTCCAATTTATCAGTTCACTATGCAAGCACAACCTAAAAAAATATGGCATTCCAAAGGGATGCAAGTCCAATCTTTGTCAAGCGAATAATCTATACCCAATGGATTTCTAAAAGATATAAATCCAATCAATTTGTTTGCCATACAAACATCCTACTGGCATTCTGAGGGATGTAAGTACAACCCATATGTTCATTAAGTGAGCACCCTAATGACTTTCGAATGGATGAAAGCCTAGTCTTATTTTGGCCATGCGAACATCCCTACACTAAACCTCTAGTCTACTCAGGATATTTGAAATGAGGTAACCCATGGTTACTAATCAGACTCTCTAGACATAATGACTAGCCCTTTGATGTTAGTAGACTAGAATAATATAGTCCCGAGATGAAGGAACCATGCGATCTTGATCAGGACTATGCTCCAATTCCCCTTAGGCAGACATCTATACCACACCACACTCACCACTAGACATCAACTCATATCAGAGATATATTTGTTTCCAACCTTAATTGAGAGTTCTCTCTTACTGTAATAAGAGTGGTAATTAATTATAAATGCTTACATTTGTAGGAAGTAGAAGCCAAATATAAATAAACCCTAACATAATGTTAAGGAAAATTTGGTTGAATAAATATCAATCTTTCTCATGAAGAACATACTCCTACCCAACCCAATAATAATGATAGAGAGTTTCCAAAAGTATTTTTTTTAGCATACAGTGATAATATTTGTGTGAGAAAAACTCAAGGTGTTTGGCTTGGCGACCAACTCACAATTGAAAGAGGTTTGGTGGTCATTTCCAACTAGTCACTTTAGTGAATAAGTAGCTGATATCTTTTACATATAAAATTTTTTATTTCTTGTTGTAAACTTTTTCTACTCTCTTCATTATTTCTTTTAAGTTTTTGCTTGTATTTTAATCAACAAAAATCCACTCAAAATCAAGTACAGAAAGTCTTGTTGAAGCACTTAATAGGTAGGCTTAAAATTATTATAATTAAATGAAATTTTTTCTATTATAATTAGAAATTGAAAAATACAATTATATTATGTTTTAATATATTTTTCAAATTTTGATTTCATTTTTTGAAAATCTATTTTCAACTTTAATGTTATCAGCAAGAGGAGTTATTCTCAAACATAATCTAAAAATAATAATATTATTTCAAAATAATAAAAAATTTTAAATTGTAACCATAGTTTGTGCCTTAATATTCCCATTTTCTTCAAGTTTTAGAGTTATTTATAATATTCACACCATAATTTTGAAGCAAAAAAAGATGCTCTTGGGTTCAGCAAGATTACATTATTGGTGGACCCTTTAAGTGCCTAAACCCAAACTCCACTTCAGATTCATCCCCTCTAAATCATATATAATCTTCTTATGGCTTTGGAAGATTCTCAAGGTATTTTTTTCTCAATTGATAGAGAAAACCCTATGACATGTTAAGCTTGGTATCAATGCCAAAAGTTTTTAAGAATCTTGGTTATAGGATTGTTTAGTGACATTTCTTTTTCAAGTGTTTTTATGGTGATTTTATATATTTTGTGATTATTTGGTGAGGTCATAACATTCATAGTTAACTTCTTATGATCTTATTGATGTGCATTGGTGAGAACAACAAGAGTTAATAAAATTTCTATTAATATTGTTGTTCTCATTTTTGAATGAGGTTAGCATCATTTCTAAAACTAGGAATTAGGACACTTAATCCTAGACTAAGAGCTTCTTGATTTAAGCACTTAGATCACTATGCTTAGTGACTTAGTGAATTCTCCTAGGGCTTGACTCAACCTAATGGGATTAGGTGGATCCAAACCCAACCCAAATCTAAATAAATAATTAATTTGAACATACTCCAATTGAAAATTAAATCTAATTGAACTTAGGCTAAGGTAATTGGGATAGCTAACCCAACTCTACTTAAGCTCAAAATCACTTGAATCTAACGAAATTCACATAAAATTAAAATCAATTCAAATCATATCAAATTAAAAGCATAAAATTCATTTAATGAATATGAATAGAGCCAAATCCAAATGAAAGTCAACTTTGAACACAAGGTTGACTTATGTGTATCCCACCAAGTCAAAGGTCAACCCATCATAATTTGATCAAACTAAATCATTCTAAAGGTTCCAAATAATAAAATAAACATATTTAAACATGAATAAAATAAATCTAAATTTAATAAGGTCTTAATTAATTTAATTAGATAATTTGACCTAAATGTGCCTAAATGGACCTTATTGAATTCGAAACCAAATTAAATTGAAATCAACCCAAATTAATTATCTAAAGTCATTTTAAAATAATTATTAAACATAAATTAATCAATTATTAAGATTAATTTGACTAATATGGTCATTTGATCTATTTAGACCAATCTTAATCCATTAAGCCCAAATTGGGTCAAAGTGGGTTTTGAATCTAAAATAAATGAAATTCAATTGAATTAAATCATTCAAAATACTTGGATTAAGACAATTAAATGCTACACACATTACAATTAAGTTCAGAAGGTAATTAGCCTATATTGGATTCAACCAAATCAATTTGCTCTATAATGGGTTAAGTGTTGAAGCAAGTAAGCAAACAACTCCTAATTCCATGAAGCCCATTCATTAGTGACATCATACATGATTAACTAAGCATAATTGAAGCTTAAATCTAGCATCAAACCATTAAATGGAAGAAGCTATTTTAAGTCAAGAGGGAAAATACCTAAAGTGGAATAATTCAAAGTATTTGAACAAAAACTTAGGATAATCACTTTGGAACACATCTAAACTCATCCTAAGATGTATTTAAGTGATGGCATAAAAGATTAAACATGTTAAGAATGTCCAAATCAACCCAAGAGGATGAAATATGTCATTATAGGGGAAAAGTCCAAGCCAAGCCAATGCCCTCCTCAAGCCCTAAGATCCCTTCCATATGTTCAATTCTAGCTGCCCCAAAGAATTCATAAGAAATGTTTGACCTTCTCACAACCTTCAACTCCATCATTTGGAGTCCAAATTTCTATGGTCGATGGCCTCCATTGATATCCAATGAGAAAGCTTTCAGTCAAGCTTAAAAAGAAGTAAAGAGATTGAATTGGGGCTTTTGTTTGACTCCATCACCTTCTCCAAGAAAAATTGAGTCTAACTAGACCTTCCCCCCTCCTCCCAAACTTCCTTGATCAATCCCAACAACAAACTCCAATGAGTCACGATGGACATCCATCTCAATGACAATCGATAAAGAGGAAAAGCCCATTTGTTCCTTCAAAAGCTTTGTTTCACTTGAGTGTTTTTGAAACACAAATCACCATTGAGACCCTAGGCTAGCGAGGTAGACCCAAAATTGGATGAGGTCATTTTGCAAGTGAAGTAGATCCTAGAATTGATCAAGCTTTATAAATCCATTTAAATCATGCCCTGATAATTCTGTAATCAAAATCTTGAGATTTCATTATGTAGATCAGTAGGGATTAATCGCAAAGAGCAGACGATGCTCGGCTCTCTCACTGTCATTGAGGGAGAAGAAATCTTCACCATCTATTCCTTATATTTAGAATAGATGGCCATGATTTACTCCGACCATCTGATTGAATCCCTTATATCAAATTATGAGATGATCCGAGCTATCCTATCTTCAATTGGATGGCCTAGATCAAACCTCTTCCCACTACCAAAATAATGCAAAATCCATGTGGATCCCATGTGGTCGAATCGGGCGCCACCATATGTAAAGCATTGTTCGAGTTTTTTTTGGATTAAAATAATTATAAAAATATCAAAAAATTTGAAAAATAATAGAAAATAAAATGTTCGACCAAACAATGCAAACAAGAGCTCTATGGATTTATCTTAGTGAGAGGAATTCAATAAATCCAAAATACTTAATTAATTTTGGGTTAATTTAAGTTTAAATAAAAATGATTAATCTCAAGTTAAACTCAAACCATTAATCCAACTAATTTTAAACTTTGAGAAATTGAAATTAAGGCTAAGACACATGTCAAATAAATTTTTCATGATTTATTGGCAAATAAATCTCAAATTACAAAATTTTCAAGCCATAGGCTTTGATTTAATGAATTAAATTAATATTGAATTAGGAAAATTAGGGAAAACTATAAAATTAAGTTAAACCAACATAATTAACCCTAATAAACCTTAATATATTATTAAAACCCACTAAAATCTTATAAGCCCTAAAATGATTTAATTAAGTAGTTACTTGAATTAATCAATTTAATTAATGAACCTGAACTTAGAAAAAAGATAATAAATAAATCAAATATCCAAAAATTTTAATTAAACCCTCAATGGATACATCTTCCAGAGATGAATATAGGGAAATTAAAACCCTTAACTAATTTTTCCAAATTTAGGCTTAATTTGAATTTTAGTGAAATAATTAAAATCTCAAATTATGCATCTGATTAAAGTGAATATTTAGATAATTAAATTGGGCAAGGAACCCCACTTACCACAAAAACCTTAGAGGTAAATGATCTCTGGATTGGAAGTTATAAAATTTCTTATCTTTAGGTTAATTTAAATAAAAATTTAAAATTAAAAAAGTATAGAAATTTATAAAATCATTTTAACTCACTTTCATTAACATGCGAACAATCAAGAAAATTTTTCTAAGTTCTAAAGCTAAAAGAACTCAATTAATAATGTACTTAGGGGTTTAAAATTAAAAAAATTAAATACAAAATTTAATCTTAAATCCTAGATTATTAATTGTATAATATTTCAATTAATGAATTGAAATTTAAACATTTTATAATCTTCGAACTTTACAATAAAATATGAAATTCATTAAAATATGAATTTCTTAAACTTATTTAGATTATTGAATAACATAATTCCAAATGAAAGTAGAAGTAATAAAATAAATCAATCGAATCTAAACAATCCAAAAGTTTGAAATAGCCTAGATTTGAGTTAAGTGCCTAAAGTCAATTAATTCCTTAAGGTTTCTTGAATCATCATTAGTAAACAAATTCCATCATAATACACTAAACTAAATTTCAACATGTAATGTAATGTTTTATTAAGTTTAATTTTAAAATAATAATTTAGAACATATAAGAAAATGTGTCTTCTAAATAATGAAATTAAGCTTTTCAAAGATCAATTCAATCAATTTACCTAAATAAATAGAAATGAGTAAATCAAATCATAACTAGAGATTAAACTCATAACATGAATAAATGAAACCAACCAAAATTCAAATAATTAAAATAAATAATAATAATTAATTAAATATAAAAGGATATGAAATTAAACATGAATGAATAATGTAAATTACAATATACAATAATAACATAAAAGAGAAATAAATTAAACTAACTTGTTTAAACCAATAATGTTAATAAAATAAATAAATACAACTAAAATTAAATAAAGCAAGTTTGAAGTAAGATATTAACTTTAGTTAATTAAGTTCATTTAAACCAATAAATATTAATAAAATAAACATAAATAATAATATAAACATTAATATAATGAATAAACAAGATCAATCTACATTAGATAATCAAAATAATAAAAATAAATAAAATCAAATAAATAATAAACCAAATCAAAAGAGTAAATATGAAATGAAAACATATACTAAACTTAAAATTAAAACTAAATCAAACTAAATTCATAATAATATGAACATTAAATTTGTAATCAAGATTTAAGGAGATATAATAAATTTTAATCAAAGAGTATAAATGAATTAATTATAAACCCAAACTAAGAAACATTTAATCAAATTAAATGAAATGAAAAGAAGAATGAACCTTAATAAAATTTTCAAATAAAATAAAATTAAAATATTAATCAAATCAAATCAAACATCAAAAAAACTATAGAAAACTAAGGTTTTAGCTCGACCCTTAGAATGAATCTTTGCCTTGGGGTGAAGACTTCCTTTTATTAGGATTTAGGATATTGAGCAGAATGAGTTTGACCCAAAATGAAATTTATTTTATTCTTCATTTTTGAAAACTTAAACTCCAATTCAACATAAAATTAAATTAAAAGTAAACAATAAAATCATAAATCAACTAAATTATTTAATTGGAACCACCCAATGGTAAATTGAACAAAATCTAATAAAAAAGAAATTAAAAGAATCAAAATAAATTTTTTTATAATTAACAAACATATGGTATGTAGTCTAGACACCCGAGATCACAAGACTACCAGTCCGAATGAGGTCTTGATTCCTCAAACTTTTGGTTTAACAATGACATGTACCTATGAAGAAAAATCATGAAAAGTGAAAATCTCGAAACTAAATTAAACCAAACTTTAAAAATTAAATCAAAACTTGAACTTAAAATGCCTAGTAAATTCATACCACACAAACTCCTCCTTCACATACTAGGGTATTAGGTCATCGACTCTAGACCTAGGTTAGGTCGATTTGTGATATTCTATGATGTGATGTGAAATATTTTTATTATTTTATGGTATACTATTTTAGACTGGATGGCTAAGACTATTTGCCCATTAGTTTAGATGGCAAGACATTTTTTTTCTAACACTATTTTATAGGGGACTTTGTTAAAAGGTACTACCATAATTATATATGCTATTTGTCTGTAGGTATACTTAAGTCCCTAAGCATAGCAGGATAAGTTGGCTTGGCAAGCAACTAATGCTTAGCCTATATGTTTGCTAATATAACTACTGATATGTTGTGTGTATTTCCTAATATTTGTTTTGTAGGGTTTAGGAATTTATTTTGGAATTTGAAATGTACTTTGAGCTTAGAATTAAGTTAGGATATATAGGGTCTAGAAATAGCAAGAGCTAACCTTATTAGTTGGTGGTCCCTTGTGAAGTATTGGAGGTCCCTGAAGAAAGATATAATCTTAGAGAAAGACACATAAATCTAGACTTTTAGTTCTAAGCTGGACTATATAAGGGCAAAGATCGGCAACCAATTTTTCTCTTTATTCTAGGGTGTACAATGGTACCTAGTGGCATTAGCCTATTATTTTAAATTAAATTTGGTGTGATTTATTTTGGGTGAGTAATAGAAATTACATGCTTTTTTAGGTTTCTTTCTGTGTTGTGTTTCTGTGATGAATGCTTGGATGCTAGGCTCTTAGAAAAACTAAATTTTATACCCAACTTAAATCCAAATAACTTAAACAAAATAAAGAAAGTTGAAACTTCATACATAAATAAAAGCCTTTAGTATATCTTAAAAGCAACTAGAAACAACTAGCTTTTGCGAACCATGTTAGCATATTGTTTAAAATCCTTGAATTGGGCACTTCACCCATTGCACATAATGGGCATCTAACCTTCGAGGATGACCACCTTCTTTTGAAAGTTTGCCTTCTTATTTTTATTTGGCCCACAACTTTTTCTAAGTGTATCTCATTGTAGGCATAAATTATATACCTCAAAGACCTTAAATGAATTATAAGCCAAAATATTTAAAAAGCATTAGTTAGGTGCATAGCATGCCTAACATGATCCTAGATTAAGGAGTGAGTTTAGGTTCCTAAATTCTTTCTTAAAATATAATAGCCTAGGCATCTTGCAAAACATAAAGACTAGCATCATGAATTTAAAAATTTGCTTAGGTGGTGTTAGTTAGCAGCCTTCCAGGCAGGTAATAAGTCCAAAAGTGTCAATGATAAGTATTTTTATTCAATTGAGATAAAAATACATTAATTCCCAAAATTCAAACTAGGTCGAGCCTCTGACTTATGTTAGAAGCAATTATAGACTTAGGTTCTTAAGCATCTATCTAGATGTAAGTCTTCAACTATAAATATTTCTACAGTCTTATGCTGCTAGAATCTAAGTCCTAGATTTTTAATAAAATGTCAATTCAAATCTTAATAAATTTTATCTCAAAAATATAAAGCCTAATTGTAGGATAGTTGAAATGCATGCTAGGCATCCTAGTATTTATAGGCATTTTCTACTTTATCATAATTAGCCTCGAAAAGAATTCTTCCCCCTTTGAAGTATTCGCTTTTGGAATTCCAATTTAACCATCATTTGGAACCAACTTTGAAATCCATAAAAATAAAAGCATATTTCTTTAATCAAGAGTATTCTTAGGAAGAGAACCTCATTCCTAAGATGGAATAAACTATTAGGACTTGCCCTTATAAGGAACTATGATACAAGTATAAAATAAACCTTGTCTTACTTTTTTATGTAGCTCAAGGGAAGAATATCTAAAACATTAAGAAGACCCATTAACCATATGAGTCCTTGTTTATGTAATCAAATCATTTATAGGATAACATGTTTATCTTGCCAGATAATATGTATATTCTTTAATGATGAATTTGATTACCTAAATAACAAATTTCTAAAGTCTATGTTGTGTCACAAATTTTCCCTACAAATATCTTATTAGAAAGTCTACTCAATTTTTATCTACCACTTTAACTCTTTTATAATAATCTCACCCATCTTATTCTCTCCAATATCATCAACTTTTATATTTTTCAAAACAAAAGAATACAACCATTAACATGATGCATGAAGGATCTAGAAGAACTTCATATTTACATGAAAAACCTTTTGTAAGAGAACAAAATCAACACATGTTGATATACTCAATGTTGAATTTCTTATTTAAAAAATAACACCAATAGATACTACACCACCATTGAAGCTCAATTTGGACATATCCATTCAACTTTTCAGAGAAGAATTCTTCGAGGCTTAGGGGAATTAATTAAGGGTGTGTGTTATATCAAATTGGACTGATCAGCTCTAAAATTTGCTAAACTAGTCAGTTTGAAATCCAAATTTCAAAAGATTGAATTATTTAATGATTAATATAAACCAAACCATTCCAATTTGATTTTTAAATTTTTTTTTTTTTAGTTAGGAGAATCTAAAAATTGGATGTAACATTAACATAGGTAAAGTGGTAAGACCAAATTATGAGCATTAGTATGGAATTGGTTAGTATGATAATGGAGTAAGATAAATAAAGATAGCAATCAATTAAATTGAGCATTAATATGAAATTTTCTTAATTATCTTTCATTAAAATAAAAGGTGATAAACAAGACTACTGATATTTTATTATTACTCATATCCTACCATTAATAAATAAAATTTCATGAAGTATCGCCTCCTGTAGTAAAAACACCACACACATATAAAAGGTGATTTCATTCTTTCTTCATATTTCTTTATTATTATTCTATATTATTATTATTATTATTATTATTATTATTTTAGATGTTGCTTTAATTATTAAGATGGTGGTAAGATAAAACAAATGGAAAGGAAGAAAACTCCACTTTAGCTTTATTCTAGAGATTTATCCTTTTCTACTTTTTAAGAAGAATAATATAGCATTAATGAAGACTAAAAAAATTTTTCACATATCAAATTCAATTATATATATCGATAAAAAAATTTTGAGGTTTGAAGTAGGATATTATGATTTAAATTTAATTCAAATAAATTTTATAGTTATTCATTTTAAGAAATAAAAAACCAATCCAAAATTTGATAACTGAATATTATCAATTTTTAAGCTAAAATTCAAATAACATATATGGAACCGAACAAAATTAGAGATTTTGGTTTAGTTTTTTAGTTTTAACTGAAAATACACACTTTTAGAATTAATATGGCATGTGACAATGTAAGAAAAAAAAGAAGACTAATCACAAAAAATAGGATGAATGTTGTAGATTAAAAAATTATCATTTTATATGTCATTTATGTAAGTTATTATGCTTGTTATTTTATCTGTAGAGTATTTATAATTTTGAAAATATGAATTTCAAAATCTTGATTATTTGAATTTCAAAATTTTTAAACATTTGAATTGAAATTCAATTTTATAAATATATTAGAAAATTTATGGAAAAATCATAAAAATAGTAATTCATAAATAAAATTATAAATAAATTATTTTTTACTAAAGGGTGGTAGGACAGGACTCTTTCAAAGGGTGGTAATTAGTGATTACACATGGATAATTGCATTCTCTTTCTAATCTACATATATGGCCAGCACTCCCCTCTTCCCTCTCTTTTATAATTTTTAAATTCTCTTATAATTAAACTTATGTATTTGATTGCTAGAGTGAAAATGGAGTATTGAATGTTATTGTGATAATATTTTGAATGAGAAAAACTCAAGGGACTAGCTTGGTCATCAGCCTAATTATAAAAAGAGGTTTAGTGATCTCTTCCAACTAGTCATATTGGTAAGTGATTAACTTTTTTTTTTTACATATAAAATTTATTAGACTTCTAGTCTTTTCACTCAATTTTATAAATATTTTCTTGTGTTTTTTGATATTTTTAATTCAAAAAAAACCACTCAAAACTAAGTGAGAAGGTCGGCCATGTGCTTCCTACAATAAGACCTAGCATTATTTTAGCATTTAATTAGTAAGCTTAAACATATTACAATTGAGTGAAAACTTTTACATCACAACTAGAAACCTTAAAGTACAATCATACAAAATTTTATTTTCACTTCATAGTTCTAAATGTTTATATATTTTTAACTTTGGTGTTCTTAGCTTGAGAAGTTATTCTCTTACCTAGTCTAGAAAAAATTACAATAAAATAAAAAAATTATACAAAATAAAATAAATTGTTCATATAGCAATTAGACTTTATTCCTTACAAACTTTATTTCAAGTCTTGTGGTTATGTATATTACACACCATAATTTTTAAGTCAATATGAAGCTCTCTGATTTGATAGGATTACATGTTAGGAGCACTGTTTAAGTATTACCTAACTCACCCCTGGCTAATACATATCTCATCAGCACAACGGGGCATAGACAAGTCTACTATTGTATGAGATGGAATGGATCCAACTCACCTCTTGCCTATACATCCCCCATCAGCACAACAAACCATGGATTTAGTTTTCACTATCATCTAAGGTGGATGGAAAGTCATCAATGGGTGCAAATATATTCAATCCACAGCCAGTAACATAAGGGGGTAAACTCCTTCTTTCATCATGCACAAATAAGTACATTTATAGATAAATAATTTTATTATCATTGATCATAATATGTATAGATTTTGTATATGATATGATATTTGTTTGCCGATCACTATATGTCATATCAAATGAAGTCTAAATGGCATGCTATAATGATCTAGTGTCTTATTAGAGAAACTATTGCATATGCATACTTCACATAAGACTAATGCATGTCTCATTCTTAATAATATGATAGATAGATTTATGGTAGAGAACTAATTAATAAAGTCATGAATGAGAGGAACATAAATGAACCTTTAAATGAATAAGATTTAGAAGCAAGAAATAGTACTAAAATTCATTATGTAATTACTCACCTTAAGATCACCCTACGAGCTTGAATTAAAGGAATATGTTTGATCTTATCTTAGAAATTAATCCTTAACCTTGCTTCCCTTAAGTTAACACCTACAACAAAATCATATTTAAAAATAAATATAAGTTATTCATCACACTTAAAGTTTATAAAGAGTTATTTTCAATTTAATACTTCTATTATTATAACTTTCTTTTCTCTTAAATTTATATAATTTTATTTATGTGTCCAACTTATTAATATAATTGAACTATTTATTTCTTTCATTAAGCACTTTTAATTTCATAAAATAAATAATTATAGTATTTTCTATATGATAAATTTAAATCATAATGAGAACTTTTATACTATTTTCTTATATATATAAACTTTTTAATTAAATATTTGTATTTTCCTCACTCTTATGATGCAAATTTGTATTTCCCTCGCTTAAATCATATTTAAGTATTCATACTAGTTTAAACAAATTTTAAAAATCCATAATTCATAATTACAACCTAAAACTATTAATTTCTCAATTTCAAGTTTATCTATAGCTGTATTTTAAAATAATTCTCTTCAATAATATATATAAAAAATGTATTACTTAAGTATCAAGCACCCAAAATATACATATAAAATCACTCATAAATGTAAAATAAAAACCTTAACATCTCTTTCTTCTCCTTCCAGTTTGGCCCCAAACCTACGTTTGCGCTTGATATGTGGTAGTTGCTTGGCTCCCCTAGTTGAGGCACTTATTGCTATGCTTTCTTTGGTGGTCAACTCCATGAATGATCTTAGCTTTGGCTTCATTGTCTGCAACTGGAACCCTCGATGCCGCTCAGTGTGAGCTCGGCTCAGTTTGCGTGCTCGACTTCCCTCTTTGCTTACTCTCACTCTCTCTTTGCTCAAATCAACTTCATCTCTAACTCCATCTCACTCACTCACTCGCTCATAGTCTCTTGCTTCCTCCCTTTGTTCATCTCCCTATTAGCCATCAAGGCTGACAATTATTGATGTAGTCAAACTAGCAATAGTTGGTCCAAATTACTTTTTTTTTTCAAATGGGATATCACAATTTAATGGTACATAGTTTTACTTTCATGTTTTTTTTACATTATTCTAAGCAGTATATGGTTGTCCTGATCATTAAATTTTTCATGTAAGATTAATTTTATATATTTTAGTATGGCTAGTTAGTTTCATGCAGAAAAATCAACTCATTTCTTTTCTAAATGAACATCTAATTAAAATATTGACCATATTATCTAACCAATCTAAAAATACTTTTGGATCAAATCAATCATCAAAAGTTAGTCAATCAATTTTAACCCTCCAAATAATATCAAGTTCTTGATGTGCACATTGTGGGGTAGCATAACCAGATAATAGCTCATCATATTGTCGTGGATAATGCTTACAATGAAGTTATGGAGCATAACTATTGAATCTTGATTTGATTATGGTTTAATAGCATACCTTACTTGCAATACTTGCTCAAAAAAGCATATGGTAAAAGAGAAATAGAGAGATAGAGATAGATATATATATATATATATATATATATATATATATATATATATATATATATATATATATATATATATATATATATATATAGAGAGAGAGAGAGAGAGAGAGAGAGAGGAATAAAGAATATGAACAACTAGCTATTCTTTCCAATATTTGTAAAAGTAAAGCAGTGGTTGAATATGATTAAAATATGGAATGCCAAGATGAGCATTATAAGAGAGTCTAATTGTGCTAGCGAATGTCTAAGTCTCTAAAAGATAAAAGATAAAGTCCATAAATATGCTTCGAGACCTTTTATTTATAGGGTTAGAGGGCTACATCAAAGGCTATAGGAAACTCATAAAACAAAAGAAAGAATACATCAACTTTTATAGACTATTCTAGTGTTGATATGTGTACAGTAGTCTAGTGTAGCCAACATGTAACTTCGAGGTGACATGGCCCTTTTAATTTGTCAACTTGCCTGGCTCTAGATGTGAGACTAGTTAGTCATTTGAGTCCCTATTGGGTCATGATATAAACAAGTGCTAGGAGAGTTTCTCTATAGAGGTCCCCTATTGGGTACATTGAGTGATTCCATAAGGTGAGTTAGACAAGTTGTATGAATGGGTGGCAAGTCCCTTACTGAAGATTGTCTCAATTGGTGCTTCAGTTACTAAGTTGATAGCAAGTTCATAAGTACTTGGTATCACATTGATCTACCTTGACTAGTTTATTATCTAGTTGCCTCTATGGTAAGCCTACTTTGTAATACCTATCATCTTGACTTAGGTGATTTCCTATTCAATAAGGTGGATGAAGAAGTATATCATCCATCTCAAATACATGTTAAAGTTATCCTTAGGGTATAAGCCAATAGAATGATGGTGGGGTCTAATTAGGGAATTTATATGTGGAAGGGGAGAAAGAGGAATGTGGTCAATGGGATGACCTTCTCTCTCCTCCACTGGTGTTCAAGAATTCAAGCAATTTCTAGTGGGGTGATGTTAGCTCCCTAATCTTGTAATCTAATGCCTTAATTTTTTTTAAATTCATTATAGGTTTCTTTGTGCATAAAAGTGGTCTTTTTATTTTTCTAATAAAAATATATAATAATCTTTATGCATCAAATTTGAACTTTGATATTGATACATATTTCAACTACGAGTTGACATAATAAAATAAAATAATTTATTTTAAAATAAAGTTTTTTATTTTCTCCCAGGTTTTGACATTATTGATGGCCTATGTGAACATAACTCAAATAAAATCATTAATATTCTTCAAGAGTTTGATCCCAAATCAATTCAATCACTTTGAAGGACAATATGAGGCATACTTAAAGCAAAATTAAAACTTTGAGACTACACACTTTAATTCAAATGGCCTGTTAAGGATACTATGGGGATTAGTTTAAGTAAATCCAACTTAAATCTAAATAAATATGCTTGAATGACTACATGCCACTTGTAAAAAAATTGAGTTTAATTAAATATAAATTGATTTAAATATTTATTTATCTTAATAATGAATTATTATTGTTTTAAGGTTATATTAATCATACGCAAACCAAAATAACAATCTATCTAAAGCCAATTTGAAGTTAATTTTCTCTTGACCACCATGTAATTCATTCAGACTGTATTAAGCGAAGATTAATCATATTCATTTTGATATTCATCAAACTTAATTATTTATTTTCTTTTATTTATGGTTATGTTTTAAAATTGTAATCAAATTCAATTTGATTATATTGACTTAACTAACCTAGTGACACCCTTTAATAACCTAATGAATCAATTTGAAATTGAACTTAACTATGTCAATTCAATCTTCATCAAAATTTGGTTTGCCACATCCTTAAATGCTTAAAAACCCAACTTAACCCAAATTCTAACTTAATCAAATGGTTAATAAACAATTTTGACACATTAAGTTTATATAGATTGAAGTTCAATCATACTAAATACAATTTCATTCAAATTTGGTCAGACTGTAGCCATGATTTCTAGTTACCAATTGATCTGAATTTTGCTCAACAAGTCTAGCCTAAATGTTAAGCCAATTTGACTCAAATTATAAAATTTTGACTTAACCATGTCTTAGTTTAGATGTTAATTTAGTTGACCATCTTAAATCTAAACATAACTTAATAATAATTTATAAAGATTGTTAATGGTTCAACCTATTTTGTTAAGCTTAAAAATCCCAAATCTAGTTAATTATTTGCATAGGTGATTATCAAGATTCCAAACTAAAATTAAAAGTTTTAAATGAATATAAAATCTAAATAAGCTAACCTTTCCTAAAGATCAAAACTCATCTTGTGAATTAAATTTAAAGAGGGAATGAGGCTGAGAAATGATTGTTAACTTATCAATAACCTATTTAAACCATAAATACTATATTTAAATCAAATTCTAGCTCAATCTACATTTCTTAAAAGCTACTTTAAAATTACAAACTATATTTAGCTCAACTACTGAATTTAACACAACTACATTGACCTAAATAAACACACTGAAGAAGGTTAACATGTGGACTTCATATGTCGATTCATTAAGATACCACCTCTATTGAATGGAAGATGTTTTAAAATAACACAAACTATCTTACCGATTCATGATAATTGCCAAAGATTAATAATCATAAGTTTTTCATCAATGAACCTAAAAGTCCTCTAGTTTAGTCTATAAAAGATCTCATGGATTCAACAGTTGTGAGAAGCAATTATTGCAATCAAAATCTTTCCTTAATAATAAAAAGCACTCTCTTTTCTTCCTCAAACATGCCCAAGTCCCATTTCGATCAAACATCAGTGAGCTCGCCCCATTCTTAATAGAATTACTCATCTTCTCATACATTCTTATTACATTATTCTAAAGGCTATGACACCCAAGAATGGAGAGAATTTGATGATTTAAAAATTTTAAGTTAAAACTTAGTTTTTAAATTTCATAGAAAAATTAATGAAAAATGATTTAATTTGAAAATAGAGCACAACAGTAATCCGACAACAAGAGCAATAAAATAAAGAACAAGGGTCAAAAAGAAAAGTGACAGGAGACACAAGATTTTTATGTGATTCAGCCATACCTAAAAATTTGCCTACAACCACACCGAGCAACTCACACTAGAAATCTACTAAATTAAAATATTATATAGAATCTTTTGAATTCTCTTACACCAGACAATTACAACCCAAATCATGTACTCTCCTACACTAGGCAATTATAACCCCAACAATCTACAAAGTACAAGAAAGAGAAATATATAAGAATGAAAAATCTAACTCTAAATTTTTAAAATAAGTTTGCTCATAATTCCAACTAAACAATAATAAGACAAATGAAAGAGATCTCATAACTTACTTTTGTTCTTTCTAAACTTAAAATATGCATTAATATAAAATTAAAAATAATTTTGATGAATAGCACCTAATGAAAATTTAACATTGAAAATAATTTCACAAAGTGAAATACTTAGCCTTGAAGATGAAAAGTTTGAAAAGTAACAAATATGAATACCCTAAAGATGTGATCTTAGAAACCAAAACACAAATCCATAATGATATGTGATATTTAAAACACTTAAAAGAATAATGAAAGAGGATTTAGAAAAGCTAATCAAAGTTATAAATAAATCCATTTTCAATTAATATGAAACATAAAAAATCAAGAGGCACAATCAATTAAAGCAAATTAAAACAATGTTCTAATCAAATTGTTAAATTAAATAGCTATCTAAAACTTAAAAAACTAGAACATTGAGCAAAATATAATAAATTGACTCCTATATGACTTGGCACACACACTAGATTATTTTATAGGACACATCCTTTAGACCCTTAGGTTAGGTATGATTGAACTATTTTGGTTGATGCATTATGATAATCTAATGTGATGTAATATGATGTTTGTCTTAGGATAGTGTTGTGATACTATATTGAGATAGTTTATTGGTGCTAATAGAATTTTATTTAGCACTAGACAAATAATATCTTTTATATGTGATCATGCTTAGAGGGGTTGGAGCTAGGGTGCGGGATTATTGTGATTTAACTATGATGCATTTAAACTAACAAGTTTACTTATAGATATTTCTTATAAAAATGCTAAATAAAAAGCTCACAACCCCTTAAACATGATTAATAGGGTAGGTGGCTTGGCACTTAAGAGTGCTAGGCATTTTGTGTGATGTTTTTAATACGTGAATATTTATTTTAAATATAATTATTAGACTAAACTCTATTTTGTAGGGACAATGCAATAATTTTTTTTGAAAAATAAGCTTTTTTTTAGAGTCTTGTAGAGTAATGTTATAAACCTACCAGATTTAGAAGAACAAGAAAAGAAACCAAGGATAAACCTTTTAAAGGTGAAGTTTGGAAGTTATTGGAACCAAAAGAATCAGTAAATAAAGCTAGAAGACCCATAAGTTGATTCTGTTTATCAATAGGTATAGGTTGGCCTATATAAAATAGATCTCAACTACCATTTTTTTTTCCCGTGGGATTGGACATTGTGGATCCAACCACACCAATATTTTATTTATTATTTTGATATTATTTGAGATTATTTATTTTCTTATGATAATAACTTTTATCAATATTCTGGATAAAATAAAAGGGTTACTTGTGATATGTTGCCTCTGTAATAGTGATTATATACAAGGATGAGCCATAATAAATATAAGAATAATATTTTCCATTGAAACTAAAACTAATTAAATGAAATAGGTTTAAAATTGTTTAGAAACTCGTAGGATATGCCACCATGAATGCATTCATATTATTTTTAAATTTTATTCTATCTCCATTGCATGAATAAGGGACCCTAATCTTTGAGGATGATAACTGTCCAAACGTGATAGGTGTGTATGAAGGTAGGGCCAGTCCAAGACCTAGCATTACATTGCATAGTAAAGTTATTTTTTAATCAACAAACTAGAAAATAATTTATAATGTATTTAGCCTAAGATCATTGTATATCATGCATACATATTTAGCTTTGCTGGCTAGGACTACGATTCTTCTTAACAAATAATAACTTTACTTATCTTGCACAAGTATATGATCGTACTTCAAAGTTTTAAAGCGATTAGGTGAGTAAGTTGGCAATCCATATAGACAGGACTATAAGTCTAGTAATGTGTTGTTTGTCTCAAATTTAAGTGAATAGTCCTACTGCATATTATTAAACTAAATCTGAGTAAGTACTTAATAATTACTCTTATCTTAATTTAGATTCCAAGGATGATAGATTCTCTTGGGCTACACCATAAGCCCTCACCCCTTGAGCCTATTCATGGTTTTGTGCTAGTGAATTATACGTCTTAAATTCTTATAAAATTAGCAAACTTAAAACATAAAATTAAATTTAATACCAAAAATATAAAGCCCAACCTTAGATAGTTCAGAGTGCTGCATAGCTTCTTAGTATTCTTTACTCCCTACTTTTCTTCCTTGGTTTCCTCAAATTAATTATTTCTAAATTTGAGCTTACCCCAATTGAATTTATAAAAAAAATTATTAAATCCTCAAATTTAAGCTATGAATAAATCATAAATTTTTTTTACCATTACTTTAATTGAGGTTATTTTATATGTTCATACTCCTAAAATGTAATTAACTTTAAGAGCTTATTTTATAAGAAACATGTAACACAAAATTTAAATAAAATCTAGTTAAAACTAAAAAAATTTCTAGAAATGTAGACTAGACAAAGTTTGAAATCATGTCTTGTTATTGTATCCAAATACATGGTAGAATGGTATTTCTATCTTTCAAGATAATATATCATTTTAAAGTTGTACTTATATAATAATAAGAAAATATTCTTTATTTTAATATCTGAATCAATCATAGAATATTATTTATATCTTTTAAGATAATATATTATTCTTAATGCCATTAATTTCAAACTTGTGTGTTTTTCTTAAAATTTTTCACATTATAGATGACAAATTGAAAATAATTTCTTCTACAAAATTACACTCATACATAAAATTTTAATTAAAAATAATAAATATATGGTCAATCAAATTAGAGCGATTATAAAAAATAGAAAATGGAAAGTTTTAATAAAAGAAAAAGTTTTATTTTGGATTGATTTGCAAATACAATAAAATTGGAGACTTATACGAGTGAGTAAATGATGTAATTAAATGGAAATCTAGAGTTTTATTACTAAATGAAACTCAACACCTAATATGATGTTCTCAACGAAACATATCTATTATGATTTCAAATATAATATAGGGCAAATGTAAATTACTATGATTTGAATTTAGGTACACTAATAATTTTAAATTTGTACAAGTGAATAATGATAAACATGCACTATCATTAAGCACAGACACAACAACAAAAATGTGGTGAGTGTGAAATGATTCAAGCTACTATTTTATTAATTGTATTAAAGGTCTAATTCTTACATCTAAAAATGAAAAGTTAACAAGTTATGAATGATCTAACCTATGATAGATTTAAAGTAAACAAAGATGAAACAAAAAAAAAAAAAAACCAAGCCAAGATTATTAGACTAGATGAAACACATCTAAAAAAACCAAGCCAAGTCAAGAGGGAAAAAGCTTAAAGTGGCATAATTCAAAGTATTTGAATATAAACCTTGGCTTATCACTCTGGAACACATCTAAACTCATCCTAAGATGTATTTAAGTCAATGGCAGCCAAGATTAAACATGTTAAGAATGTCCAAATCAACCGAAGAAGATGGAAAATGTCATGATAGGGGAAAAAACCAAACCAAGCCAATGCCCATCCCTTCCATGTGTTCAATTCTAGTTGCTCCAAAGAATTCAAAAGCAATGTTTGACCTTCTCACCACCTTAAACTACGTCATTTGGGGTCCAATTTTTTATGGTTGGTGATCCGATGAGAAAGCTTTCAACCAAGCTTAAAAAGGAGTAAGAAGATCAAATTTGGGGCTTTTGCTTGATTCCATCACCTTCTCCAAATAAAATTGAGTCTAACCAGACCTTCCCCATCCTCCCAAACTTCCCTGATTGATCCTGACACCAAACTCCAGTGAGCCACGATAGACATCCATCTCTGCGACAATCCAGAAAGAGGCAAAGCTCATTTCTTCCTCCAAAAGCTTTATTTCACTTCCTTAAGTATTTTTGAAATGTAAATAACTATAGAGACCCTATGCTAAAAAGGTACATTCAAAACTGACCTCCTTTGCATTTGATGTTGGTCATTTTGCAAGTGAAGTAGGTATTAGAATTGATCAAGCCATATAGATCCATTTTTAATCATTGCCTGATCATTTTGCAATCAAAATCGTGGGATTTAATTACATAGATCATCAGTGATAAGCCACAAAAAGCAAACGGTGCTTGGTTCTCACCGTCATTGAGGGAGATGAAATCTTCTCCGTTCATTCCTTATTTAAGAACGGATGACCACGATTTAGTCCAACCATTTGATTGAATCCCCTACAACAAATAGCGAGATGATCTGAGCTGTTTGATCTTAGATTAGATGATCTGGATCAAACCTCATCCTGCTACCAAAATAACGTGGAATCATGCGGATCCCGTGTGACTGAATCTAGTGCCACTACATCTAAAGCAATACCAAGTGATGCCGATGTGGGTAAATAGAAAATCTGAGTTTTTCCAGATTTAAATAATTATAAAAATATCATAAACTTTGAAAAATCATAAAAAATAAAAATTTAACCAAAAAATACAAATAAGAGCTCTATGAATTCATCTCAGTGAGAGGAATCTAAATCCAAAATCCTTAAATAATTTTAGATTAATTTAAGTTTAATTAAAAATAATTAAATTCAAAACATTAATCCATTTGATTTTAAACTTTGGGAAATTGAAATTAAGGTTAAGACACACCTTAGATAAATGTTTTATGATTTATTGGCAAATAAATCTATAATTACAAAATTTTCAAGACATAGGCTTTGATTTAATGAAATAAATTAATATTGAATTAGGAAAATAGGGGAAAGCTATAAATAAGTTAAACCAACATACTAAACCCTAATAAACCTAAATATATCATTAAAACCCATTGAAACTTTATAAACCCTAAAATGATGTAATTAAGCAATTAATTGAATTAATTAATTCAATTAATGAACCTGAACTTAAGAAAATAAAATAAATCAACCAACTGTCCAAAAATTTTAAATAAACCCTAAATGGATACACTTCCAGAGATGAATGTATGAAAATTAAAACCCTTAACTAATTTTGCCTCATTTAGGCTTAATTTGAGTTTTAGTGAAATAATTAAAACCTCAAATTATGCATCTAATTAAAGTGAAATTTTAGATAACTCAAATTGGCAAGGGCCCTACTTACCACAAAAATTCAAGAGGCAAATATCTTCGGATTAGAAGTTATCAAATTTCTAATCCGTAGGTAAATTTAAATGAAAATTTTAAATAAAAAAATTATAAAAATTATAGAAATTTTTGAAATCATTTTAACTCACTTTCATTAACATCCATCACTTAAGAAAAATTTCCTAAGTCTCTGAAATTATAGAACACAATTAATAATGCCCTTTGGGGTTAAAAATTAAAATAATAAAATATAAAATTTAATCTTAAATCTTAGATTATTAAATGTATAAATTTTCAATTAATGAATTGAAATTTAAACATTATATATTCTCTCAACTTTACAATCAAAAATGAAATTCATTAAAATAGGAATTTCTTAAACTCATTTTGATTATTGAATAAAATAATTCTAAATGAAAAAAAAATATTAAAATAAATCAACAATCTAAATAATCCAAAAGTTTGAAATGGCCTAGATTTGAGTTGAGTGCCTAAAGTAAATTAATTCCTTAAGGTTTCCTGAATCATGATTAGTAAAAAAATTCCATCATAATGAACTAAATTAAATTTTAACATGTAATGTAATGTTTTAATAAGTTTAATTTTTAAAAAAAAATAATTTAGAACACTATGGTGTTTTAATTTGGAACTGTAGGAACACCACACAGATCTTACGGGGAACTTATTGAAGTGATCGGGTGTGAAATTAAGGTATGATGTACTACCCTAGAAGATAGAAACAACACCCAAGAATTGACCTAATCACCTAACAAGGACTCCTATGATAGATGTGTCTACGTATATACCAGAGATCTTTCCTCTACTTTATATGGAGAAGCAAAGCAGGGTTTATTTTATGCCAAGTTCGTTAGTTCACTATGGAAGCAAGCTTTCATAGTTAACTACATCTTAGGAAATATGAATCTCATAAGAACATTAGTTAAAGTAGTCAATAAGTATCTCTAAAGATTTCAAAGCTAAACTATCAAAGGATTAGGTATTTATGGAAATCAAATGAGAGATTTCAAATAAGAAGACTTATTTACAGATTCCAAAGGAGAATAAGTATGAAGTATCCATGATATTAGGAAACCTAGTGAGTGCTTCAGTCTACCCTATAGTGAGGCTTTATATATTTGAGAGAGAGAGAGAGAGAGAGAGAGTTTGCTTTTATTTAAGTTAGAATCATATTAGAATGCTAGGGCTTATAGTCCAACAACATAATATTGTGGAAATGCTTAAGAGGTGAGGACTTATACTCGTTGCTTGAAAGAAATAAGTAACCTCAAAACCTAAATCTAAAATGCTTTAGCACAAGCTAAAAGCATGACCTAAGTCTAATCAAGAAAGATGGGATATTATAGTTCACCTCCATAAGGGAGAATGAACACACCCAAACTCTTCTGGACTTACAACCACTTGGAGTGACTGCCAGCTAACACCTCCTATGCTTTTAAATAATGTAGGCCAATTTTATGTAGATGCAAGATAACTAGGCTATTATTTAATTAAGAAAGGAACTAGAATCCTAAACTCACTCCCTAAGAGACTAGAATATGATTGGCTTGAAAATATGACTTAGATTAATGCAAAAATTACAACTTTTAAACCATTTTTTGACACATTCATTTTAGACCAAGGCTTAGGACAATTATGTTTATATGCATAATGAAATTTAGTCATGGGCTAAATCAATTAGAGCAGGTGTTCTCTACTATAAGGGATGGCCCTCAGAGGTCAAGCATATTTCCTATCATGCAAGAATGGAGACTCTCCCTATTTAAGAGTGGAATAATATGATATGCATGGTGTGATAACATACAACATTCAGCTAAGGGGTTTTTAAATCTTTTATTTATCTTGATTATAGACCTAAGCTTTAAGATGAGGTTCTGAGTTATATTAAAATTTAGTTATGAACTTTTAGTGAGGATAGAAATTTAGTCTTATTTTAAAGAGCCTACCACATCAAGGCCACACATCAAATCATCACACTTTAAGAAATCAATAAAAAGATATGACATTTCTATTGCACAATCTAAACACAATAATCAAATATATGAATTTTGTAAAAGAATAAGAGGACGGTGACGTCAGGTATCACTGTACACCCTGAAAAAAAAGAAATTGGGTGGCCGAGCTCTACCCTTATACAACTTGGATTATAACAGAATATTTCAATTGCAATGAATGCTATGGGGGCCTTCAATCTCTTGTCCTTGTTTCCTTTTTTGGATTTATTTTGCTCTAAGCTTCATAAGGCTTCCTAGGTCTTTGCCTTCTAGCCACTATTCATCCTAAACCCCATAGCAGTAATCCTAATAAAATTGCAAAAAAAATTACATATTTATGAAAAATGAAATCTAATTACATTTGTAAAATAGACGTTAGTTAAACAAACATACAAGCTGAGCAATTATAATTCACATATTTGGACTTAGCACCCTACACTTGGGTAACCAAGCCCGCTTGTCCTAACTAGATTATGCTTAGGGGAATAAGCAACACCTGCTAGCAAGAACATTCATATTTACTTATTATTATAGTGACCACTTTATCATAATCCCCTACAAAAAATATTATTAGATCATTAACGACTAAACATCCAATCTATGCACAAATAATCCTAATATTCGGTCTAAAATATCACATCATAAAATGAAATATAACACCACTGTTGACCTCACTTTTAGAGTGAGGATTCAATCTTCCTATCTTAGGCTTAGGACTCTTCTAGACACTAAGACTTCCTTGGTCTTAGGACAGTTCTAGTGACTAAGTGAACACTTGAACCAATCCTAGAGGCTTAGGAGGAGTTGCCCTAGGCTACGCCTTAGGACCAAAGGAACCTACCCATCCTATGGCCTAAACCAAACCCCTTGTCTAACCCTAAGTCCAAATCCAACTTCAAATCAATCCCATCAAAACACAATTGAATCCAAGCTCATATCCAAACTCCAAGCTAAATGATTGAAACCCATAATCCAAACTCATCTTAGCTTAGTCTAATCCTTTGGACTTAACCAAAAATTCCCTCAATCAAACCTAATTCAATTGATTTTTACAAAAGCACTCCAATTATTCAAATCATCACTCCAAACTCTACAATCAAACCAATCATGCCAATTGACCAAAATCAATTCAATTAACCCAAGCTAGCCCATTTGAACCCAAAATATCCAAATGAGCTAAAATCCAATTAAACTTAGATCAGTTGCAATCAAAGTCAACAATCAATCCTAAGTCAATCATCAAACTCAATTCAAACTAAATCAACCTAATCCAATTCAATTAGTCTAATTGGTCCACTTGATCCAAGGTGACCAATTTGACCAAATTAGACCAAACTCTAATCCAACCCAAATTTTACTAGATCAACCACTCAAATCTTCACCATGATGATTTTTGATCATCTTGGGTAGCCTAATTGCCATCAAATCAATCCAATAAATCCAATTGACCCATTAGGTTCACTTGACCTAAACTGACCTAAAGGACCCATTTGAAACAAACCTCAGTCCAACCAAAATTTGATTGAACAAAATTATCCAAAACCATCTACAAATTATTGATCACCCTTGATTGTCCAATTGCAATCAATTGGGTCAAAACTTGATCAAGTTGACCCAATAAGCCTACATGCACGAAATGAACCAAATCTTATTCCAATGCAAATCAATTGAAACTAATGATTCTAATCAATCATAAACCAACTCTTGAACATGACTTTACCATCAATTGAGTCAAACCAGTCTAATTAGCATCTTGACCCAAGTTGATCGAATTTGACCTAAAAGGCCAAATTGGGCCAAATCAAATCCTGCATCAAATTGATTGCAACTAATGACTCAAATCCATTATAAATTGATTATTGAACAAGGCCAAAGTCTCCATTGAACTCAATTGACCCATTTAGCCCAAATTGACCAAAAGGGTAAAATTGATCTAAAATATTCTCAAATCCAAATTGGTTGAAATCATAACCTACAATCATCTTCAAATGATCAACTGAACCTAAGCCAATACCTAACCCAAACCAATTTGGCCAATTTGACCAAATTGGTCAACTTAGCCCATTTGACCTATATGAATCCATATGAATCAAATGTAAATCCAATCAAAATCAAAATCAAAACATCCTAAATCATCATTTGAACTTGACCCAAGCCTTGGTTTGACCTAATTTGATCAATTGGTCAACTTAACCCAACCTAGCCCAATTTGACCTACATGGGTCAAATTGAGCCAAACCCAACCAAACCAACTCCAAACCCTTTCAAACATAGCATGACCCATCTTTGGGTCACCATGGATCAGCCCAAATTGAACCCAACCTAAGTCCAACCTGAATTGACCCATTACACACTGGGTAAAGCTTTCCAAATAGGATAAAACCAACATTTTGATGGTCAAACCCACTTTCCTACCCTTAGCAGCCACCCTAAGCTCAAAATGGATATGAGGACCACTAGCTTTCCTGACCCAAAGCTGGTTGGGTTAGCCATGAGCCAAGTGAAGGTGAGCTAACCCACCTCCGCCCATTGGAACACTTGGAATCCAAGGACAAGCCACCTCAATTTTGGCAGCCCACTCCCCTTCACTCCTCCACTCAAACTGAGCCACCTCACTGATTCCTTGCCACCCACGACCGACTACCCATGGCAGAATTTATCCAAGCCATCAGTTTGGATGGGGAGGAGAGTATACTCCTCCCCATTCAATTCAAACTCATGATCAGAGTTTCCCTAGAGCATGAGAGAGCTGAGATGAACTCCAAGAGAAATTTTCTGAGTTCCCTGAGCCTCCCCATCATCAAAAACACCAAACCTAAAATAAGATAGAGCCAATCTCCATCCAACCTCACCTAACCACCACTATTTTCAAATTAACATTACGCAGACCTTCACCAAGTTCTAGTGAGGAGAAATAAATTGATTCTCGATCGATTCGAGCACCGGAGACCACTCAAAGCTTAACTCTGGTGAGGATTCCAGCAGCATTTGATCCACAAAGCCATCGGTGAGGAGGTAAGGTGTGAGCTTCACAACAAGGATCTATTTCTTCAAGACGAAGGTACCTCGGTCGGTTAACCATTGGTCTTGAGCTCTAGTGAAGTAAATTATATCAAACCGTAAGAATTTTAATTTTTTTTGGCCTTTATGAAGGAAAGTGTGATCTCATGTGAATCCCACCATAGGATCCCTTTAGATCTCTTCCATGAATGTTTTGGGATTGATTCTAATGCCTCATGAGATCTGATGAGCTTGAATTGAGTGGGGGAGGGCAGATGGTGTCCATCTTCCATCACTCGGAGGATGAAGGATCATCCACTGTCCATTCCACATGATTGGAAACGATGATCGAGATTAACCTGCTAGATAATCTCAATTTGATCCTAAGAATGACAATATTATTCCCCACCATCCAATCTTAGATCTGATGGCAAGGATGAAAGCTCATCCATCGTCACCACATCAGCACTGCCTCAGACCATTTAAATGGCCAATCCTATAGTGCCATGTGGAAAGTGCTGCCACATTAACTGCTAATGGGATTAGCGATTAATTATGTTTAAAATGTGACTAGTTGATCATAATTTCATAAATTCATAACTAATTATAGAAAAATTAAAAAATACAAATAAATATATTTTGAAATGGGTAAATAGAGGAGAATTTTTATTAAAATGATTCCAATGTGTTTTGAATACTGATTAAGGCTTAATTAAGGTTTGAATATTTTCTTAATTAGCTTAATTAACCCTTAATTACTTGGGCAATTAATCCCAAACTTGGCATGTTGATTTAATGGATGACCTCTGCCATCAATGAATTTCTTGGGATTTATTGGCTATGTAATTAGTGAAATTTGAAGTTCAAACTTTAATTATTCTCTTAATTAATTCAATGATTAATTAAAGTTCCTAACAGTAAAAAATTAATTAACAAAAGTTCATCAATCATTAATTAATAGTGGGATGATGAGGGTGAGTGATTAGGATCTCTTTTTTAATTTTTTCCCAATTCATTTCATTAAAGAGAGTTAATTTATATATGGCTTAATTAATGGCTAGATCAAATCAAATTAAATTGCTAATCCCTTCAGATTATCAACATTTAAATTAAGGGATCCTCTTCATGTGTTCATTAAAATAAAGACCCTTAAGAAAATTATAGTTAGCCCATAAGTGTGAGAAAATTATAAGAGTACTTAATTAGATTCTTTAACTTAATTAATCTCTAATCATGAGCCAATTGCATTAGGTCGTTTAGGAGCATTGCACTTTTATTTTCCCTGATGTTCATATCATTCATGACTCATGATTAAATGATTAATTAAAATAAAGAAACATAGGAAATGATAATTAAATAGATTGCTTAATGATTTACTTAATTAAATCATAAAAGTCACTTAATTATATTTTCTTAAACATATTAAATCACCAACATGGGATGCAAAACAATAAGTGATCTCTCTTCTTTAAGATCAATCAAAATAAAAAAATCAAAATTAATAAGAAGCTTTGGTTTTTCTTAAGTAATCTTATTTAATGTGATTTCCCTTAGGAATTAATGTAGTTGAATGAATTATGTGGAGATGTTTGGTCATTCCTCTTTAATCACTTTAAATGTTGCATGTCATGTGATCTTATGCATTCATACTCTCAAAATCAAATAATCAACTGAATTTACTTATGTAAAATTGTATGTGTTGGCTTAAATTTTATTATATTTGTGGCTATTATCACTAATAAATTCAATGTTACTTTTCAAAAAGTTGTAAATTGATTATGAAATGTGGAGTGATTAGCTTTGAATATATACATAGGATTTGCATGTGTTTATAGTTTAAGCATTTAAAGTTTTGGCTTTCATTTTTACATTCATGTATGAATTTACATGTGTTTGAATGATAATAAGTATATAGTCTAGACATCTTGGGAATACGAGGCTTTAAGTAGCCCCAAGGAAGTCATTTGATTACCTAACTTCCCTAGTTTAATAATGGCACATACTTGTTTGATTTTATTCCCATGTATATTTGTATTAGAATTTGGATAATGCTTTAATTCAAATAGATAAATAATTCAATCAAATAAAATACACTCTTTTGCTTGATTTTCATTCTTCTAATCATGTATACATTCATATGTATTTCAGATAGCGAGCATATAGTCTGGACATCCTAGGAATATGAAGCTTTATGTAGCCCCAAGAAGGTCATTTGAATACCTCACTTCCTTGGTTTGACAACAACATGTACTTGCTAACATCTTTTATACATGTATATGTGTATTTGATTAAAGAATGAGAATATCCTTTTTTTACTAAAAACACATGCATCTATAATCATTTAAGCATGCCAAAAATGTATTACATGTAAATGTAGTGCCTTCTTTCTTATGTTCATATACAGATTCACATATATTTGAATGATAATAAGTATATAGTTTGGACATCCCAGAAATATGAGACTTTAAGTAGCCCCAAGGAGGTCATTTGATTATCTCACTTCCCTAGTTTAATAATAACACATACTTATTTAATTTTATTTCTATGTATATTTGTATTAAAATTTGGATAGAGCTTTAATTGACATGTATAAATAACTTAATCAAATAAAATACAATCTTTTGCATAATTTTCATTCTCATAGTTATACATACATTCATATGAAGATAAAAAGTATATAGTCTAGACATCCTGAGAATATGAGGCTTTATGTATCCCCAAGAAAGTCATTTGATTATCTCAGTTCCCTAGTTTAATAATGGCTTGTACATGCTTACAACTTTTATACATGTGTATGTGTACTTAGCTAGTGAATAAAAATCTTCTTTTCTACTAAAAATGCATAGATTCATAATCATTTAAGTGTGCTAAAAGTTTATTGCATGTGTAGGTATACTAAGTGTTAAATCACATGCAGGTCATGGGTGATAAAAAATAATGGTCCAACATATATTATGTGATGATAATTCAACCACATTAATCTTAAGACACCTTTGATGTTGAATAGGATTCTTTAAGGTTAACCTAAACTTAGGATTAATAAAATATTTAATAAACTATTCACTAAAGAAAACTAAGTCATAATAATGTGCTTTAGAAAGTGGCTTAAGGTAGGGATGAAGGAGGTGAAGCCTCCCTCTTCTCTTTATAACACATAGATGCTAATTGTAAATCAAATGAAATAAAGCAAAATATAAATTAAAATTTGCAAATTATCTAAACAACGTGAAATAAAATCACCAATTGTGCTAAATTATATAATCCTAAATTTAAAAAATCATGACTCTAATTCTTAGCTAATGACACATCACAGAAACCCTTAGCATATACATTAGAATTAATCCACTACTTCTAGTCCTATGTTAGGTCAATGTATGTGTGATTTTGGGTTTCATTTTGTGATGTAATATTTTAGTCTGCATATCAAGAATGTGGATCGTAGACTTGATGTTAGGCTGTTGATAGACTAATATTATTTTCTGTAGGTGATTGTGCTTGAGGGGCCCCTCAAAAAAAAAATAAATATAAATGTTTTGCTCGTAGGTTGCTTATGTCCCTAAGCATAATCCATATTAGGATAAGTGGGTTTGGTTACCCATGTGAAGGGTGCTAAGTCCAAATTATAAAATATAATTGCTTGGGATTATATGTGTATTTAGCTAACATCTATTTTACAGGCATAGTTAAATTTTACTTTTCCATAAAAAAAATGTAATTATGAATTTAGAATTAAGATTAGTGTTATGGGGTTTAAGATGAATAGTGGCTAGAAGGTATATTCCTAGGAGGCCCTATGAAGCCTTGAAGCACACTCAAATCAAGAAGAAAGAAAGAAGGAAGAAAGAAAAGCAAAGAATGAAGACCCCCATATAATCTAATTTAATTTCAATTGTAATTATTCTTTTATAATTCTGGGTTGTATAAGGGTAGAGCTCAGCTACCCAATTTTTTCTTTTTCGGAGTGTACGGTGGTACTTGGCCACACTGGCCTTTTATTTTCTTACGAAATCTATGCAGTAATGGTTGATATTATGTTTAGATTGCACAATAAAATTGCATCTTCTTCATAGTTTCTTAAAATTGATGATTGAATGTGTGGCCTGAATACAGTAGACTCTTAGGAAAAAATTAATTTTTCTACATAATTAACAACTCATAATTAAAATTTAAAACAACTCATAACCTCACTTTAAAGTCAAAGATATAATTAAGAAAATTAAAAGATTTAGCCACCCCTTAGCTGTATGCTGTATGTCTAACATCATGCATGTCATATTATACCACTCTTGCAAAAATGGGGGCCTCCATTTCAGCACTTTGGGGATCGCTTGACCTATGAAAGCAACCCCTTATGATGGAGCTTCACCCACTTTCTCTATTGATTTGGCCAATAACCAAATTACATCATGCATTTAGGCATAAAATATCCCAAAGCTTTTGTCCAAATGAATGTGTCAAAATAATTTAAGAAATTATAAAAATTTATATTTTTAGACTAAGTCATATGCTCATGCCAATCATGATTAGTCTCTTGGGGAGTGAGTTTAAGACTCTAGTCTCTTTCCAAGTCAAATAACAAGTCTAACCATTTTATAATTTCATAAGACCACACTACATGATTTTGAATCATAAGAGGTGTTAGCTGGTGGCCACTCCAAGTGGTTGTAAGTCCAGACGAGTCAGATGGATATATTCTCTCTTATGGAGGTAAATCCTTATGTCCCCCTTCCACTTAGATTTAAGTCACACTTTCAACTTGTGTTAAATCTCCCTAGATTTAGGGTCTATGGTTTCTTATTTTCCTTGGGCTATGAGTATAAATCATCACATCTGAGGAATTTTCACAATATTGTGCTGATGGATTATAAGCCCTAGCCATCTAATAAAATTTCAACTCAGAAAAATAAATTCTCTTACTTTCAAAAATATAAATCCTCGCCATATGATAGGTTGGAATGCTTACTATGCTTCTTAGTATCATGAGCATTTCCTACTTATTTTTCTTTGGATTCCAAAATAAGTCTTCCAATTGAACAATCCCACTTGATTTTCCAAAATAGCCATTTCATTGATAGTCTTAACCTTAAAATCTCTAGAGATAATAATTGACTACTTTAATCGAGAGTTTTCTTAAGAAATCTCATTTCTTAGAATATACTTAACTATGGAGGCTTGCCTCCAAAGGGAAGTAAAAAACTCAACATAAAATAAACCCTACTTTACTTTTTCATGTAAAGAAGGGGAAGAATCTCTAGTACATATGAAGACTCATCATGCCTTAAGAGTCCTTATTAGGTGATTAGGTCCATTGTAGGGTGATATTTCTATCTTTTGAGTTAATACATCATACCTCAATGTCACACCTGATCACTTCGATAAGTACCCTATAATATCAGCATGGTGTCCACCCGACATCCAAAATAAACACGACAACCACAACATACACCAGCTTAACCTAAGGCTAGAATTTATGACTTAGCTTTCTAATATGTGTGCTAAGGTTTAGTGTGGTGTGTCTTAACTAACCTTTATAAGTTTAATTATCTAAAGTTTATAATTATTTAAGTTAAACATTAGTGGAGGTTTCACTTCAAATCTTTCAATGAATCGATTAATTTTAATTTACACTTTCTAATTTCATTTGATACCTACTTAATATTTAATTATTATGAAGAGAAGAATGTGGTTTGACCCTCTTCATCCCTATCTTAAGTTAATTTCTAAAAGTATATTATTAGGATTTTGGTTTCTTTAGTGGACTATTTATTAAATATTTATTTTATTAAGCCTAAGTTAGAGTTAGTCTTAAGGAACTTTATTCAAACATAAAAGACATCTTATGATTAATAAATTTGAGTCACTATTACATGGATAACATTCCATCACTTCTTTCCATCATCAATAACATACATATTTCTTTATTTTTCTTGTTCATGATATCTAATTTAATACATATATTTATACATACAATACATATTTATATTTTAACACTTGACAATCATTAATGCATGTATTTTGGTAGAAAAGAAAGATTTCACTCCTTAGTTAAGCATATATAAACATGTATTTGAGATTTAAGCAAGTACGTACTGATGTTAAACCAGGAAAGTGAGGTTTTCTAAGACCTCCTTGGGGCTAATTAAAGCCACCTGTTCCCGAGATGTCCAAACTATATACTTGCCAAATTAAATACATGTAAACATATACACAAGCTTAGGGATGAAAGTCATGCAAAGATTATATAATAGCAAATCTTTTTATTCATGCCAAACTTAGTGACACGAAGAGCAAAGTTTATCTCAAATTCTAGTACATGAATACATATAAATAAAATTAAGCAAGTATGTGCCATTGTTAAACTAGGAAAGTGAGGTTATCTAAGACCTCCTTGAGGCTACTGAAAGCCTTGTGTTCTTGGGATGTCCATATTATATACTTACCAATTAAAATGTATGTAGATATGTACATGAAACTTAAAGATAAATCAAATCCTTTACTATTTTGAAATTATTCTTAAATGTAAACTTTATTGAATAATTATAACTAATATTAGCTTAAAATTTACATAATTAGCTTATAGTTTTGAAAATAATTTTGGATTTATTAGTGATAATTGCCACACCATATAATAATATTTGTCCAACATGTGCAACATAGATGTAATCGTGTTCTTTTGATTCTCTTTTATTTTTTAAAAACATGAACATGTGACACAAATGGCTTGCACATTTATGATGATTAAATAGAAGTAATTAAACATTACCACATAACATATTCAATTACATTAAGTCCTAAGGACAATCAAGTCGAATAATTATTCCTTACGACTAATCAAAATTCTTATGAGGTTTGATTTTGATATTGAGTTATTGAAACCTAATGAGGAGAGATGATATTTAGCACTTACCCAACCCCATGTTGGTGATTTAATATATGTAAAGAGTGCAATTAAATGGATTTTATAGGTTGAATAGGTTCAAGTCTTTAAGCATATCAATTTAATTATCCTTCCCTAAACATTTTTAATCTAGTTAACTACTTGATCACGAGCCTTCAATAATATACCCTTGGGAAAATAAAATTTGCAATGAACCTAAAGGAATCTAATGCAGTTAGGTTCATGTTCAAGAGTTAACTATATTAAAGAAGAAAAGAATCTAAGTTAGGTACTCTTATGATTTTCCCATACCAATGGGTTAACCATAATTTCATTAACAACTTTATATAATTAAACACATAAAGGGGAATTAACTGATTATGTTTGAATCATATGAACTAATTATAAGTTTTGTTTGATTTTTATTTTATCATTAATTTACTTAATTAATTTCTAATTATTACACATGTTAATTAACCCACTTGAAGAAATACATTTGGAAACATAATTAGAAGAGTGCGGGGAGGGGGGGGGTCCTAATTACATCCCCTCACTATTCCCACTGTTCATAATGGTTAATTATCATTAATTATTTAATTTTTACTATTTATCAATTTTAATAATTATTAAATTTATTAATGAGGGTAATTAGGATAGAAATGTTAAATTCTTTAAATTACATGGAAAATAATTCCAAGAAAATTATGGGAGGCTGAGGACATCCCATGGAATCATCCTACCAAATTTAGAATTAATTAGCCAAGTAATTAAACTTTAATTAATTTAATTATCCCAAACTTCAAACCTTAATCAAGAACTATTCACTAGACATAAATCAGAGATTTTTTTTTTTTAAATTCTCCTCTATCTAACCTTTATAAAATGTGTTTATTTGCATTTTTTGGATTGTTTGAAAATTAGTTATGATTTTTTAAAGTTCTAATCTTTTAATTATATTTTTAGAGCCTAATTACCTTTAAGTAGTCAAGGCCACGCAGACGCTGAGGCGACAACGCTTTCTATGTGGTACCACGGTATTGGTTACTTAAATCATCCGAAGCAGCAATTGACTCAATTGTGTTTGACATGCTGTGGTATTGGTTACTTAAATTGTCTAACGTGATAGCTGACTTAGTAGCGATGGCCTAGATTAATCTCATGATTCCAAAGGGAATTAATCATAATTTTGAACATGATTAATCATGACCCTCCATTCTAATCACATGGAATGGATGACCGATGATTCGTCATCCCACGAACGTCAGAACTCAGACACCGTCCACCTTTCGTCATTCAATCTGAGCTCATCGGAGGTCATTTGATGGAAAAATTGACTCCAGAATGATTAGGGAATGAATCTAGAGGAATCCTATGGTGAAAATTACATGAAAACACAACTCGATTAAAAAAAGCCAATACATAGTGGCTAAAGCTATGGTTGCTTGATTTTTAGCTTGATGGACCTATAGACTAGCAGTCTGTCGACAGAGGCAGCTTCATCTTAAAGAGATGAAGCCCTATTGAGATGATCATAAGCTACCTCCTCGCTAATCACTCTGTGGACAAAACACCACCACAAAGCTTGCCGTAGTTGCGCTTGGGATTCCTTCTAGTGGTTGAATCATTTGGGAAATGATTCATTTTGGTTCTCCAGAGTGAGGTGAAGGTGTGGGAATTATTAATTTATGTTTGGTGGAGGCTTTGGAAACTTAGATGGATGGAGCTCTCGGGTTCGATTGGGAGCTGGTCTCTCTGGCTGGAGTGCACGAAGAGCTCGAGAGAGGGTAGGAGATTGTGTGGAATGCTCTGGGGGAAGGTGTTTACTTGATTTGAATCCATGGGGAGATGTATACCCTTCTCCCCAACTAAACCAAGGGTTGGGATTCGTTCAACCTTGCCATCCACCATGGGACACATGTGGTGAGAGGTCAGGGAGTGTAAGGGCATGGTGTACCCTCTCCTTTAGGTGGACAAATGGGTTACCAAGGGTGAACTCACCCTCTCTTGGACAAAGGCTGAGCCTAATAGCATTAGGTTAGGTTGGGTCAGTGGTCCTCTTATCTAAGAAGAGCCAAAGGTTACTTCCTGTGGTGTTTTAATTTGGAGTCATTGTGGGACACCACACAGATCCTAAGGGATACTTATTGAAGTGATTGAATACGACATCGAGGTATGATGTACCACCTTGAATGATGAAAACATCACCCTATAATGGACCTAATCACCTAATAAGAACTTTTAAGGCATGATGGGTCTTCATATATACCAGAGATATTTCCCCTATTTTACATGAAAAAGTAAAGTAGGGTTTATTTTATGTTGGGTTGTTTAATTCCCTATGGAGGCAAGCCTCCATAGTTAATTACATTCTAGAAAATGAGATTTTTTTTAATAAAACTCTAGATTAAAGTATTCAATCAATTATCTCCAAAGATTTCAAGGTTAGACTATCAATAAATTGGTTATTTTAGCAATTAAGTGGGAATGTTAAATTTAAAAAGACTTATTTTTAGATTCCAATGGAAGATTAGTAGGGAGCACTCATGATACTAGGAAGCCTAGTAAGTACTCCAATTTAGCCTATGGTGAGGCTTTATAGATTTGAAAGAGAGAGTTTATTTTACTTTGCGTTGAAATTTTATTTGAAAGTTAGGGCTTACAGTCCATCAGCACAAGATTGTGGAAATTCCTAAGAGGTGAGAATTTATACCCGTAGCCTAAAGAAAATTAGTAACCTTAGATGCTAATCTAGGATGCTTTAGCATAAGCTAGAGCTTTACCTAAATCTAAATAGAAAGTGGGATATAGTGGTCTACCTCCATAAGAGAGAGTAGACCTATCTGACTCTTCTAGACTTGCAACCTCCTGAAGTGGCTACTAGCTAACACCTCCTATGATTCAAACTCATGTAGGCTAGTCTTATGTAATTGCAAGATAGATAGGCTTTTTATTTAATGAGGAAGGAAAACTAGAGTCCTAAACTTACTTCCTAAGAGACTAGAACATGATTGGTATGAAATCATGACTTAAGCTAAATGCAAATTTCACATATTTTATATCATTTTGACACATTCATTTGGACACAGGCTTTGGGAAAATTATGCCTAAATGCATGATGAAATAGGATTATTGGCCAAACTAGAGAAAGAGAGGGAGATCTCCATCATGAGGAGGTGCTCTCACAGGTCAGTGTTCCCTAAAGTGCAAGAATGGAGACCCTCATAGTTCAAGAGTGAAACAAGATGGTATGCATGATGTTAAACATTCAACATTCAGGTAAGGGGTTACTAAATCTTTTAATTATCTTGATTATATCTTAGGCTTTAAAATAATATTATTAGTTGTTTCAAAATTTAATTATGAGTTATTAGTTGGATAGAAAAATTAATTTTATCCTAAGAGCCTACCGCATTCAAGCCACACATTCAAACATCAAGCTTAAAAAATTAAGAAGAATATGTAGTTCTATTGCATAATCTAAACATAACAATAATCATTCATGCATAGATTCTGTAAAAGAATAAAAGGCTGGTGCAGCCGGGTACCGCCGTACACCCTAGAAAAGAGAGAAATTGGGTAGCTAAGCTCTACCCTTATACAACCCAAATTACAAAAAAATATTACAATTTTGAATTAAATTAGATTCTATGGGGGTCTTCATTTTTCATTTCTTCTTTTCTTCTTCCTTTAATTTGGTTTGCTCCATGGCATCACAAGGAATCCCAGGGATTTGCCTTGTAGCCACTGTTCATCCTAAACCCCATAGTACTAATCTTAATTCCTATTGCAAAAAAATTACATTTTTTTAGGAAAAGTAAATCTAACTGCACCTGCAAAATAGATGTTAGCTAAACATACATACAAACCCAAGCAATTATATTTCATAATTTGGACTTAGCACCCTACGCATGGGTAGCAAAGCCCACTTATCTTAATATGGATTATGCTTAGGGGCATAAGCAACCTATAAACAAAACATTTATATTTATTTTTAGTAGCCCCATTAACATAATCTCAGAAAGAAAATAATATTAGGCTAACAACGGCGTAACATCAGTCTAGGAACAACAATCCTAATATCCAGTTTAAAATAATACATCATAAAATAAAACAGAACATCATTACATACACTATCCTAACCTAAAGCTAGAAGTGGTGACTTAGCATTCTAATGTGTGTGCTTAGGCTTAGTGTGGTATGTCTTAGCTAGGCCTTAGAGTTATAATTTTCTATGTTTGGAATTATTTAATTCAACATGATAGGTGGTTTCATTTTAAGTTGTTTAGAGAATTTGCAAATTTTGATCTATATTTTGTTTAGTTTCATTTGAAAATTACTTAGCATCTAAGTGTTGTAAAGAGAAGAAGCTCCTTCATCCCTATCCTAAGTTGTTTTCTAAAAGCATGTTGTTAAGATTTGGTTTCTTCTTAATGAATGATTCATTAAATGTTCTATTGATCCTAAATTTGGGTTAACCTTAAAGAATCCTATTCAACATGAAAGGCATCTTAAGATTAGTGTGACTGAATTTCCATCACATAGAGTATACTGCACCATTCCTTTTCATCATCCATAACATGCACATGATTTAAGACTTAACATACCTATACATACAATGTATTTTTGGCACATTTAAATGATAATGAGTGCATATTTTTAGATAGAAAAGAGGAATTCCATTCCTTAGCTAACTACATACACACATGTATTAAAGTTTAAGGAAGTACGTGTTGTTGTTTAAACTAAGGAAGCATGATAATCAAAGACCTCCGTGGGGCTACTTAAAGCCTCACATTCCCAGGATGTCCAGGCTATATACTTGCTATTCTTAAATACATATGGATGTACACAAAACTATAGAAATGAAAGTCATGCAAAGAATTTGTTTTAATGAATCATTTATATGTGTAAAGTAAAGCTCTATCAAAATTCTAGTACAAATACACATAAGAATTATATTAAATAAGTACATGCCTTTATTAACCAGGGAAGTGAGATAATCAATGACCTCTGTGGGGATACTTAAAGATTTGTATTCCCGGAATGTCCAGACTATGTACTTATTATCATTCAAATATATGTAAACACATACATGAATCATAAAGATAAAACAATACTTAAAAATGTTTAAGTTATAAACACATGCAAATCATATAGAATAATTATAGTTAATCACCATTCTAAATCTTCATTATCAATTTATAATTTTGAAAATAGCTTTTCAAATTTATTAGTGATAATAGCTACACAAATAATAGGATTAAGTCAACACATGCAACTTACACATAAATAAATTCCATTAATTCTTTTATGTTTGAAAACATGAATGCATGATAGCACATGGCATACGAAATTTACAATGATTGAAAATGAATAATTAAACATTTCCACATAATTTATTCAATCACATCAACTCCTATGGACAATTAAGTTGAATAAAGTCATTTAAAGAAAACCAAAGCTTCTTATTAAATTTAATTTTGGATTTTAATTATTAAACTCAAAGAGGAGGAGTTTGCTATTTTTATCTCATCCCATGTTGGTGATTTTAATTTGATTAAACAGAAGTAATTAAGTGGATTTTATGAATCAATTAAGTTGAACCATTAAAAAATTCACTTAATTACCCTTTCCTATGCTTCTTTAATTCAATTAATCATTTAAACATGAACCTTCAATGATATGCAAATGAGAAATTAAAATTGCAATGCACTTAGGGACCTAATGAAATGAGGCTTATGATTAAATATTAATTAGATTAAAGATTCTAATTAAGCATTAATATTATTTTCCAACACCCATGGGTTAATCATAATTTCCTTAAGAGTCTTTATAATATTGAACATATAAAAAAGAACACAAAAATTTAATGTTAATTCTCTGAAGTGATTACCATTTCAATTTAATTTAATTTAGCCATTGATTACTTAATTAATTCCTTAATCAAGTCATGATTTGATTAAACCCTCCCATGGAAGGAGAGTTAAGCAAATGATTAAGGAAGAGGCCTTGATCATTCACCCTTATCATTCCCACTATTAACCATGATTAATAATCATTAATAATCAAAATCTTTCTTTTTAATAATTTTAATAATCATTAAATTAATTAGGGAGGATAATTAAGATTAAAATTTTAAATTTGCCTAATTACCTAGCCAATAAATCTGAAAAAAATTATTGGAGGCAGAGAACATCCCATTAAATCAACATTTTAAATTTAAAACTAATTAGACAAGTAATTAGGGTTTAATTAAATTAATTAAGGGAAAAAAAATTCAAACCCTAATTAAACTCCAATCACTATTCAAAACATAAGGAAATCATTTTTATTAAATTCTCCTAAGTTTACCATTTCCAAAATGTGTTTATTTATATTTTTATGATTTTTCTACAATTAGTTATAATTTTATGAAGCTTAGGGTGATTAAATGACATTTTTAAGTCTAATTAATCCCTAATCCTATCGATGACATGAGGGAGCTGATGCATCGATGCTTTCCATGCGGTGCCATGAGATTTGCCACTTAAATCATTTGATATGGCATGCTGACTCAACAGCGGCCGACATACTTTTGTCCCTGCAGTATGATCTTGAATTGAATGGTTGGGATTAATCAGACGGTTATAATAGGACTAAATCAGATAAATCTAATGGATTAATTATCATCATCCATTCCAATCATGTGAAATGGATGGTGGGTGATCCTTCATCTCCTGAGCGACAGAAGATGGGCAAGGTCCGCCCTCCTCAGCTAAATTCGAGTTTGCTAGAGCTCGTGAGGCATCGTGATTGACTCCAAAAGCTTTAAAGGAAAGATCTAAGGGGATCCTATGGTTGAATTCATGCAAAATGATAACAACTTTTACAAAAGACAAACTCCTATTGGATTTTTTATAGTTTTCTAGAGTTTATCTCATCGAAGCTCAAGACCGATGATCCAATGATCGAGGTAGCTTTATCTTGAAGAGACGAAGCCCTATTGAGAAGCCCGAGACTTGCCTCTTTGTTAATGGGTCTGTGGGCTAAGTTCCATAGAAAATGTCATCAGAGTTGGTCTAGGGATGGTCTCCGATGCTCAAATCAATTAGGAATGAATTTGTATCACCTTGACAAAGCTTGGGGAATGTAAAGGTGAAGTTAATTTTGATTTGATAGAGTTTAGGTGAGGTTGGACAAACATGAGGCTCTATTTCACTCGGGTTTGGTGTCGCTGGTGATGGGGAGCTCAATGGAGGCCAGGAAACCTCTAGGGAAACTCGTTTAAACTCACTGGAGCTCTGAGGATGCTTATGTGTGGTTTGGAATGAGATGGGGAGAAGTATATACTCCACCCTACGGAATCAGATGGTGGGGATTTGCTCTGATTTTGGCAGACGTTTGGCTATCACAGGTAGTCGGGGATGTCAAGGGATGACTGAGGTGGTGCATCTTGAGTGACTGAGGGTCAGGCATAAGCTGAGGTGGGGTGTCCTTCATCCCCATGGTGAGCCAATGGAGTGGCTTGGGTTAGCTCACCTCCTTTGACCCATGGCTGACCCAATCAAGTTAGCCAGCGGGACAGAGGTCAAAATTGAGCTTAGGTTGGCTGCCAAGGGCAAAGGGGTAGGTGAGACCATCCAAATAAGGATTTTGTCCTTTGAACAGGTTTACCTAATGGATCTTAACATAATTCAGGTCAAAATGGGCTGATTTTGATTTGGGCTGACCCATGGTGACCCAAGGAAGGGTCATGCTAAGTTTGGTTGGGTTTGGGCTTAGTTTGAATGGGTTTGACTTAATTTTACCCATGGGCCAAATTGGGTCAAACCATGGGTTGGATTATGTTCAAATGATGACATGAGATGTTTTGGTTCAATTGGTTTGATTTGATTTAGAGGGGGTTTGAATTTAGCTCATATGGGTCAAATTGGCTGAGTTGACCAATTTGGTCAATTTGATGAAATTGGCTGGGGTTAGGTGTTGGTTTAGGTTCAATTGATGATTTGAAGATGATTGTAGGTATTTATTTCAATTAATTTGAATTTAGGAATGATTTAGACCAATTTAATCCTTTAGGTCAATTTGGGCTAAATGGATCAATTGGGTTGACTTGGTCAACTTGAGTTCAATTGAGGCTTTGATCATATTCAACAATCAATTTGTGATGGATTTGAGTCATTGGTTTCAATCAATTTGGATTGGGATTTGATTTAGCCCAATTTGGCCTTTTAGGTCAAATTGGGTTAACTTGGGTCAAGAGGCCAATTGGACATAGTTTGGCTCAATTGGTTGTAATTGATCAATCAAGGATGATCAATAATCATTGTAGGTGGGAATGGATGGGTTGGTTCAATCCAATTTGTGTTGGATTGAGATTTAGCTCGAATAGGTCCTTCATGTCACTTTGGATCAAGTGAAGCAAATATGTCAATTGAGTTGGATTGGGTTGAATTAGGTTAAGTTGAGTTTGGTTGTTAATTTATGATATATTGATGGCTTCGATTGCAATTAATTTGGGTTTAATTGGAATTTGGCTCATTTGGATGTTTTGGGTTCAAATGGGCTAGCTTGGTTGATTGAATTGATTTGATTAATTGGTTTGATTGTAGATTTTGGAAGAGTTTGAAAGGATGATTGGAATGGTTGGAGTGCTTTTGTAAAATCAATTGGGTTTGGTTTGATTGAAGGAGGTTTGGGTTGAATCCATAGGATTGGATTATGAGATGATTGTAGAATTGGTTTGGCTTAAGGGTTAATTTGATTTTGGCTTGGAGCTTGGATATGGAATGGAATTCAATTGGGTTTGATTAGATTGATTTGAGGTTTGGTTTTGCATGAATGGATAGGCATGGGTTTGGTTTAGGCCATAGGATAGGTATGTTCCTTTATTCCTAAGGTATAGTCTAAACCTAGGGCATACCTTCCTAAGTCTCTAGGCTTAGGTTTAGTGTTCACCTAATCACTAGACGTATCCTATGATTAAGAAGGATCTAAGTGTCTAGAAGACTCTTAAGTCTAAGATAGGAGAAATGAACCCTCACTCCAAAAGTGAGGTCAACACTACCATGGGGGTAAGGAGGTAGAGAACCCATCTAAATGGGGATTTTATCCCATTTGGGTGGGTTGGTTCAAAGGGTTTGACCCAAACTAGCTTCACCATGGGTTGGGCCCACTTGGATAGGCCCACAGTGACCTAAGGATGAGTCATGCCAAGTTTGGTTAGTTTTGCCTCAATTTGGCTCATATGGGTCAAATGGGTTCAATTGGGCTAAGTTTACCAATTTGACCAAATTGGGTCAATGTGGGGATTTGGCTAAATTTATTTGATCATTTGGAATGAATTAGTGAAATTAGTTTGATTCAATTTGAGTTAGATTTGAATTTGGCTCATGCGGTTCAATTTTGGACAAATGGATCATGTTGACTAATTTGACCAAAATAGCCAAATTGGCTTGAGCATTGGTTAGGTATATGTTCAATTGATCATTTATGATTGATTGGTATTTGGATTATGGAGTGATTTGGTTCAATTTGACCCTTTAGGTCAAATTGGGCTATGTTGGATAATTGGGTTAGGTTGGCCAAATTGGATCTAATTAAAGGTTGTATTATGTTTAACATTAAATTAGTGATTGGTTGGAAGCATTGGTTTCAATCAATTTAGTTTAGGATTTGATTTGATTCAATTTGACCCTTTAGGCTAAATTGGGTCAACATATGTCAAAGGGTACAATTGGCTTGATTAGGTCAAATTGATTATATTGGAGTGTTCAATAATGATCTACAATCATCAATGAAGGGATTGTATGGCTTGATTTGATCTAATGGAAGTTTAATTGGAGTTTGATTCAATTACCCCTTTTTGGTCACTATGGGTCTAGTGACTTGGTCAAGCTAGTTTGGACCAATTGGGATTATGGATGGTTGGGGTGTGTTCATTGATAAATTTGAAGTTGATTGGTGGCTTTGATTACAATTAATTTGAGGCTCAATTAGGTTTAGGCTGATTTGAAACCTTTAGGTCAAATGGGCTAGCTTGGGTTGGTCACCTTCCTTTAGTTCAATTGGCTTGATTGCAAGTATTGGAATGACTTGAAATGATCTATTGAATAATTAGAGTGATTAAGAAAATTAAGCTGGATTTAGTTTGCTTGAATGGGCTTGAGTTGAATTATAGGATTCTGGTGGGGTTAACTTGGGTTAAGGCTAAAGTTAATTTGTCTTAGAGCTTGGATTAAAAAAACAAATTCAAATAAAATTAATTGAATAAGTAGGAGTTGCTTTAGCTTCATCTACATGAGCTTGAGTTTGGATGAGTGAATATGTATCGCCTTGATTTAGGCCATGGGATGGATGAAACTTTTTTGTCTTAAGGTGGACTCTGAGCTTAGGGTCACACCTTCTAAGTCTTTAAGCTCAAGTTTTTGTGTCCCCTTAATCACTAAAAGTATCCTAGCACTAGAGAAATTCAAGTTTCTAGAAGGTTCTTAAGTCTAAGATAATAAAGGTTAATCCTCACTCCAAAAGTTTGATCGATAATGTTGACTAATAAAATGTTATAATTTATTTTTAAAGAAAATTTTATTATTTTCTCTCAGGTTCTGACATTATTGATGGTTTATGTGAACATAACTCAAATAAAAACATTAATCTTCTTCAAGAGTTTGATCCCTAATGAATTCAATCGCTTTGAAGGATAATATGAGCCATACTTGAAGCAAAATTAAAACTGAGACTACACACTTTGACTCAAATGACCTGTTAAGGATACCATTGGGATTGGTTAAGGTAAATCCAACTTAAATCTAAATAAATATGCTTGAATGAATACATTCCACTTCTAAAAATAAAATTGAGTTTAATTAAACCTAAATTAATAAAAATATATCTTTATCTTAATAATGCATTATAGATGCTTTAAGGTTTATATTAATCATACACAAACCAAAATAACAATCTATCTAAAGCTAATTTGAAGTTAATTTGCTCTTAACCACCATGTAATCCATTGAGGTTGTATTAAGCCAAGATTAATCATATTCATTTTGATATTCATCAAACTTGATTATTTATTTTCTTGTATTTATTGTTATGTTCTAAAATTGAAATCAAATTCAATTTGATTATGTTGAATTAACTAACCTAGTGACACCCTTTAATAACCCATTAAATCTATTTGAAATTGAACTTAACTAAGTCAATTCAATCTTCATCAAAATTTGGTTTGCCACATCCTTAAATGCTTAAAAAACCAACTTAACCCAAATTCTAACTCAACCAAGCTTAGATAAGGCCAAATGGTTAATAAATAATTTTGACACATTAAGTTTATATAAATTGAAGTTCAATTACACTAAGTCCAATCTCATTCAAATTTGGTCAGACTATAGCCATGATGTCTAGCTACCAATTGATCTTAATTTTGCTCAAGAAGTCTAGCCCAAATGCTAAGGCAATTTGGCTCAAATTATAAAATTCAGATTCAATCATGTCTTAGTTTAGATGTTAAATCTAAACATAACTTAATAATAATTTATAAAGATTGCTAATGTTTTAACCTACTAAGTTTAGCTTAGAAGTCCCAAATCTAGTTAATCATTTGCATAGATGATTATCAAGATTCCAAACTAAAATTAAAAGTTTGAAATGAATATAAAACCTAAATCAATCCAACCTTTTCTAAAGATCAAAATTCATTTGTGAATCAAATTTAAAGACGGAATGAGGTTGAGCAATGGCCTAACAACAACCTATTTAAGCCATGAAGACTATACTTAAGTCAAATTCTAGCTCAATCCACACTTCTTAAAAGTTACTTTAAGCCAACAAACTATATTTAGCTCAACTACTAAATTTAACACAACTACATTGGCATAAATAAACACATTGAAGAAGGTCAACATTTAGACTTCGTATGTCGATTGATTAAGGTACCACCACTATTGAATGGAAGATGTTTAAAAATAACACAAGCTATCTTATCTTATGCATGATAACTGCTTAAGATTAATAATCATAAAATTTTCATCAACAAACCCAAAAATCCACTAGTTTAGTCTATAAAAGATCTCATGGATTCAAACAGTTGTGAGAAGCAATTGTTGCATTCAAAATCTTCCCTAAATAATAAAAAGTACTCTCTTTTCCTCCTCAAACTTGCCCAAGTCCTATTTCGATCAAACATCAGTGAGCTTGCCCCATTCTTGAAAGAATTACTCATCCTCTCATCCATTCTTACTACATTATTCTAGTGGCTTCGGCTCAAGCGAACCACAAAAAATGATCATAGCAATTCCAACATCCCATATTCAAGTAATTAATCTTAGCCCTAAGATGCCTTTAGAAATTCATATTTTGTAAAACACACATAAGAGTTTAGAGGATCACTATAAGATAAATATCTTAAGTGATCTTGATCATTCCTAGATGAAAGATTAAAGATTTTTTGGTTGAATCATTTGGATTATCATTGTTTAGATAAATGACCTTCATTGCATGGTCAGAGGTTGAAGAAGAATCATAGGCTATTTATTCTTTCCAAATATAAAGGATGGCTCAAATCTAGATGAACCATTATTGGTTCAATTTTCTTTTATATTTTGTGGGAATACCTTGCCCATATGATCTTGGATCGGATCGCTAAAACAAATCCCCTAAAACTTCAGTCGTTGACCACCACTAATCTAGAAACACCCCACGTAAGGTATGTTATGTTAGCGTCACATGTATTAACATATAATTAAAGCTATTAATTTATATAAAAATCAAAAAACTTCAAAAACTTTTATTAAAGTTAAGAAAAATTCAAAAGTTACAAATAAATACTATTTGAACTCTGCATTTACAGAGAAATTAAGGAAAAACTAAAATACTAAATTTAAATGGTTAATTTTAGATAAATTAAATATAATATAAGAATCAAATTAATTTGAATAGATAGATCATTTTAATATGAAACTTTAATGAAAGTTGCCATAATATGTTGTTCACCTCTATAAATTTTCTAAATGTTTCTTAATTAGCACATGTTTACAAATTAAAAATTTTAATTAAAATGAAAATTTGTATATAAAATTAAATCATAATTATAATAAATTTATTAAAAAATAATCAAGAATAATTTATTTTATTTTTAGATCAATAAAGACTTCAACAAATTATCAAATCCGCTGTGTTAAGAGGCTATGGCACCCATGAAGAGAATGAATTAGAAAATTTAAAATCTTTTAAGTAAAAACTTAGTTTTTAAACTTTGTAGAAGAATTATTGAAAAATGATTTGATTTGAAAATAAGGCACAACAATAATTTAACAACAAGTGCAATAAAATAAAGAAAAATTGCAAAAAAGATAAGAGATAGAAGATATAAGATTTTTATGTGATTGAACCACACCTAAAAATTAGCCTACATCCACGCCTAACAACTCATGCTAGAAATTCACTAAATTAAAATATTATAAAGAATATTTTGTACTCTCATACACTGGACAATTATAACCCTAAACCATGTACTCACATACACTAGGCAAGTATAACCCCAACAACCTACAAAGTACAAGAAAAAAAATATAAAAGAATGAAAATCTAACTCTAAATTTTTAAAATAATTTTGCTCATAATTCTAACTAAATAATAATAAGATAAATGAAAGAGAGCTCATAAGTTATTTTTGTTCTTTTTAAACTTAAAATATGCAATAATATAAAATTCAAAACAATTTGATGAATATCACTTAAGGAAAATTTAACATTGAAAACACTTGCACAAAGTGAAATACTTAGCCTTGAAGATGCAAAGTTTGAAAAGTTACAAAATATGAATACCCTAAAGATGTGACCATAGAAATAAAAACTCAAATCCAAAATTATATGTAATATTCAAAACACTTAAAAGAAGAATGAAAGAGGATTTACAAAAGCTAAGCAAAGATATAAATCAATCCTTTTTCAACTAATATTAAACATCAAAATCAAGAGGCATAATCAATTAAAGCAAATTAAAACAATCTTACTCAAGTCTCATGAATGAATGAAAATGTAAACATAAGACTTGAAGGAGTCTTCACTAAAGAAAATTAAAGCTTGGTGGTGATGTAAAGAACCCCTCTTGAGAGAGCTTTGAAGTGTGTGAGGAACAAGAGATGAGCTTGCACGCTTAAATAAAGAGATAACCATTGAATTTTGCATGAATAGTAGGTCGGCCAAACTAACTCACTAAGACAATTCCATGGTTCAAATGTGATCTATTAGATAGAAAATAAGCCATGAAGGCCAAAGCAAGGAAAATGAGAAGGAAAGGATTTAACTTTGAAATTCAAAACACATTTAATTTAATTTGAACCAAATCAAATTCCATACATATGTGGCCCTTCAAGAGAAGTAGAGGGAAGTGATATGATTGCACTTAACATATTTAAATAAAAAGTGATTAATTATGGGATCAATTAAGGATGAAGTTTGAATTAATTTGGAAACAACAAATATTAAAAATCTAATATGCATGGTTTGGCCAAACTCTTCCTTAAGTGAATCAAACATGAGTTAATGAAAAGTAGTAAAGGGATTTAATTAATTAATTAATCAAGAAAGTGAATTAGGAAGGCTTTTGAAATCAAGAAAAAATAAAATAAATTGAATGAACCACATATATGAGAAGACCTAGACAAACCATGTATAAATTAAGATTAATTAAGAAAATATTTGAATTTTAAACTCATTTTAAATTTAAATAAAAAGGGATAAGGGCTAGCCATGAGATATGCTTATATATATATATATATATATATATATATATATATATATATATATATATATATATATAGAGAGAGAGAGAGAGAGAGAGAGAGAGAGAAAAGTGCAATAAATCTAAACTACTTTGAATAACTAAAATTAATTTAATAGAATCAAATTAAATCAATTAAAATAAGCTGCCAAAATATTCCTTACATGAAGAAGATAAAATTGGAATTAATTTATGGCGTGATTTAAAATTTTAAATAATTTGAATTTTAGAAAAATATAAAATAAAAAAATATTAATTCAATAAATCCAATGAATTAAATAAAATATACCATGATAAAAGCTTTAAAAATTACGTCATGCATGATCCAAGTGATTTGAATGCAAAATATGATGAGTGAGAAGACATAATAATATAGCAGAAAATGATTATTTGAATAATTAATTAAATGAACCATGCCACATTCTTAAATAAAGCATGGAAATGGATTAATGTGATTTAAATAAATTAAACTAAATGTTAGATATTATGGATAAGGTTTAAGCCAATGCAAGTGATCAAATTATCCAAGAAAAGACAATTTCATAAAATTTGAAATATAATGCGAAACAAATTTGTCATTAATATTTAAAAATTTTGAATAAATGAGATGCACATATTTTAGCAATTGTTTATCATATTTGTAAGCTTTATTTATCTTATTATGTAATTCTTGTAGAAATTCTCAAATAGCTAAATTCCAAGATGATCTGACCTTCTGAAACTAACTAAATAAATTGGTCTCATAAATTTCTTGAAATACTTGAAATAAATCATTAGCATCTTCCAATCATATGTTTGTAAACATCAAAATTAAATAATTATATCATGGCGCTCATGGAATAAACACTCTAATCTTGATTAAATACTATTAGAATAAATTGAATAATTAAATAAAAGAAAAAATGATTTAATTTAATGATACTTTGAGAATTTTAAATAGTTCAACATAAATTTTAATATATATATAAATACTATTCTATAGAAAGCAAATAAAATAGAAAATCAAAGAAAAATTGAAGTTGAAATAAATAATGAATTTTTAAATTATAATAATTAAATAAATAAAATTAATTTAATGAAATATATAAAATTAAAACTAGTTCAAATTAACCACACATTTTTATGAGTTATTTCAGAGATTAATACCTTTGGTAAAAATTTTGTAATGTTTAAAATTTATTTAATATGAATTAAAATTAATTTAAAATTAAATAATAATAAATAATTAAATATTAAATAATATTAGAATAATTTCTAAAGTTTTATGGGAGATCATTCCTACTAAGTTACTCATAATGTTTTTATAATGTCTTGGGTTATTTTATTTTTTTATTTTTCTAAGTAAAAAAAGATTAAAATTTTATTAAAATACAAATTAATTTAAAATAACTTTAGATATTTATGAGAAATATATTTTGATACTCTCGAATCATATTAAATTATCTGTAAATTTTGAGAAAAAAGATAATTTTTTTTAATTTTCTTATAAAATAATATTAAATCATAATTAAAATGAATGAAATAAGTATAGTTCATAAAATTTCCCTAGGATAGATTTCAATGTATTAAAATATATATTTTTAGTCTCTCAATATGGAATGTATTTTATAATATGTAGGATGCCTAGGTGATGAGGTATATCTTCTCAGTGAATCATACTTGTCATCATGTATGCTTGAAAACTTTTGAATAATTAAAACCTAAATTAAATAAAATTTTTTTAAATATTAATGACTTATATGTAGAATCCTTTCATGTTAAATTAAACATCTATCCAAAACCTTAAAAACTAGAACATCAAGTAAAATATATTAAACTGACACCTAAATGACCTGGCACACACACTAGATTGTTTTATAAGATAGTCCTTAGAACCTTAGGTTAGGTATGATTGGACTATTTTGGTTGATTTATTATGATGATCTAATGTGATGTGATGTAATATGATGTTTTTCTTAGGATAGTGTTGTGATACTATATTAAGATAGTTTGGTGGTATTAATAAAATTTTATTTAGGATTGGGCTAATGATATCTTTTATATGTGATCATGCTTATAGGATTGGACTAATGATATCTTTTATATGTGATATGCTTTTGTATGGACAATGTAGTAATTGTTTGATAAATAGGTTTTTTTTTAAGAGTCCTAAAGACTAATGTTATAAACATATGGGATTTAAAAGAAAAGAAACCAAGGATAAACCTTCTATAGGTGAAGTTTTGAAGTTATTGCAACCAAAAGAATTAGTAAATAAAGCTAGAAGACCCATTTATTGAGTATGTTTGTCAATAGGTATAGATTGGGTTATATAAAACAAAACTGTAGTGCCATTGTTTTCTTGTGGGATTGTGCTTTGTGGATCCAACCACACCAATATTTTATTTATTATTTTATAATTTATTTGAGATTATTTATTTTCTTATGATAATAACTTTTATCAATATTCTATATAAACGAAAATGGTTATTTATGATATGTTGCCTCTGATAGTGATTATATAGCAGGATAAATCATAATAAATTAATGAATAATATTTTTCCATTGAAACTAAAACTGATTAAATGAAATAGGTTTAAAATAGTTTAGAAACTCCTAGGCTATGTCACAATTAATGCATTCATATTCTTTTTTTTTTAATTTTATTCTATCTCCATTGCATGAATAAAGGCCACCTGACCTTTGAGGGGGACAACTGCCCAAAGGAGATAGGTGTATATGAAGGTAGGGCTAGTCTAAGACCAAGAATTTCATTTCATATTAAAGTTATTTATTAATCAACTACTAGAAATTAAATTATAATGTATTTAGCCTAAGATCATAGTATATCATGCATACATATTTTGCTTTGATGGCTAGGACTAGGATTCTTCTTAATAAATAAAAAATTTACTTACTTGCACAAGCATATAACCGTAAATCAAAGTTTTAAAGTGATTAGGTGAGTAAGCTAGCAGTCCATATACGTGGGGCTATAAGTCCAGTAATGTGTGGTTCATCTCAACTTTAGGTGAATAGTCCTATTGCATATTATTAAACTAATTATGAGTAAGTACTTAATAATTGTTCTTATCTTAATTTAGATTTTGAGGATGATAACTTCTCTTGGGCTACACCATAAACCCTCACCTCTTGAGCCTATTCATAGCCATGTGCTAGTGAATCATAAATCTTAATTTCTAATAAAATTATCAAACTTAAAAGATAAATTAAATTTAATACCAAAAATATAAACCCCAACATTAGATAGTTCAGAGTGCCACAAAGCTTCTTAGTATTGTTTGCTCCCTACTTTTCTTCCTTGGTTCCCTAAAATTAATTATTTCTAAATTTGAGCTTATCCCAACTGAATTTCTAAAATAAATTATTAAATCCTTAAATTTAAGCTATGAATAAATCATAAAATTTTTTAAGACTACTTTAATTAAGAGTATTTTTTATGTTCATACTCTTAAAATGTAATTAACTTTAACATCTTATTTTATAAGAAACATGTAACACAAAATCAAAATAAACTTTAGTGAAAATTAAGAAAACTTTTGGAAATGTAGACTAGACAAACTTTGAAATCATGTCCTGTTATTGTATCTAAATACATGGTAGAATGGTACTTTAATCTTTCAAGATAATATACCATTTTTAGGTTGTATTTATACAATAAAAAAAATTCTTTATTTTAATATGTGAATCAATTGTAGAATAGTATTTACATCTTTTAAGATAATATATTATTCTCAATGCCATTAATTTCAAAGTTTGTGAGTTTTACCTAAATTTTTCTACATTATAGATGAAAAATTGAAAATAATTTCTTCTACAAAATTATACTCATACATAAAATTTTAATTAAAAATAGCAAATATATGGTCAATATAATTAGAGTGATTATAAAAACTAGAAAATGGAAAGTATTAATATAAGCAAAAGTTTTATTTTGGATTGATTTGCAAATGCACAAAATTGGAGACTTATACGAGTGAGTAAATGATGTAATTAAATGGCAATATGGAGTTTCATTATTAAATGCAACTCAATACCTAATAAGATGTTCTCGATGAAACATATTTAGTCTAATTTCAAATATAATATGGGCCAAATGTAAATTACTATGATTTGAATTTAATTACACTAATAATTTAAATATGTACAAGTGAATAATGATAAACATGCACTATCATTAAGCATAAACACAACAATAAAAATGTGGTGAGTGTGAAATGATTCAAGCTACTACTATGTTAATCATATTAGAGGTCTAATTCTTACAACTACAAATGAAAAGTTAATAAGTTTTGAATGATCTAACCTATGATTGGTTTGAAGTAACTAAAGATGACGGAAAGAAAATTTTAAGTCAACCTCTATAAATATTCAGTCATTGTAGAGATCTCATTCCTTTCTTTGAGGTTCTCCTCAAAAGGCTATAAACTCTAACATTCAAGTAGTCCTTCATTTTGGAGGAAAGCACATACAAAAAGTTAAAGACACAAGAAGAAAATTTTATTCAAAAACTAAGTACTTAGTATTACAAAATATATAAACTTACTTTCAAATTTAAACTTACCACCAAACTTCTACCTACCATCATTATTTTCATTCTTACCATTACAAGCATAATTGCCATTATTATCAAACCTATCATCAATATCATACATAATCATATGAAACTCCTACATGGGCTATATATATATATATATATATATATATATATATATATATATATATATATATATATATATATATATTCCAAAATGATAATATCAATGTACAAAAAAGAAATAAAAGCCTAATAATACTATTATATTTTAATTTAGAATCGTAGTACACCACACAGATCTTAGGGGGTACTAACAAGAACTCCTAAGGTAGATGGGTCTACATATATACTAGAGATGTTTCCCTTACTTTATAAGGAGAAGTAAAGTAGGGTTTATTTTATGTCAGGTTCTTCAGTTCCCTATGGAAGCAAGCTTCCATAGTTTATTACATCTTTGGAAATGGGAATCTCTTAAGAACACTCTCGATTAAAGTAGTCAATAAGTATCTCCAAAGATTTCAAAGCTTGACTATCAAAGGATTAGGTATTTATGGAAATCAAATGAGACAGTTCAAATTAGAAGACTTATTTATAGATTCCAAAGGACAATAAGTAGGAAGCACCCATGATACTAGGAAGCCTAGTGAGTACTTCAGTCTACCCTATAGTGAGGCTTTATATATTTGAGAGAGAGAGTTTACTTTTATTTAATTTGAAATTTTGTTAGAATGCTAGGGCTTATTGTCCAACAACACAAGATTATGGAAATATCTAACAAGTGAGGACTTATACTCGTAGCCCAAAAGAAATAAGTAGCCTTAGAACCTAAATCTCAATTTCTTTGGCACAAGCTAAAAGCATGTCCTAAGTCTAATCGGTAAAGATGGGATATAATAGTTCACCTCCATAAGGGAGAATGAACACACCACGCTTCTTCTGGACTTACAATTGCTTGGAGTGGCCACCAACTAACACCTTCTATACTTTAAAAACCATGTAGGTCAATCCTATGTAGATGCAAGAAAGTTAGGTTGTTATTTAATTAGAAAAGGAGCTAAAATCCTAAACTCACCCGCTAAAAGTTTAGAATATGATTGGCATCAAAATATAACTTAGACTAGTGCAAAAATCCCAAATTTTAAACCATTTTTGACACGTTCATTTTGGACCAAGGCTTGGGACAATTATGCCAATATGCATGATGAAATTTAGTCATAGGATAAATCAATTAGAGGAGGTGTTCTCCACTATAAGGGATCACCCTCAAAGGTCAAGCTATCTCTTATTGTGCAAGAATGGAGACCCACCCTATTCAAGAGTGGCATAATATGATATGCATGGTGTGATAACATTCAACATTCAACTAAGGGACTTCTAAATATTTTATTTATCTTGATTATAGACCTAAGCTTTAATATGAGGTTATGAGTTGTATTAAAATTTAGTTTTAAATTTTTAATGAGAATAGAAAATTTAATTTTATCCTAAAGAGCCTACCGCATCTAGGCCACACATCAAATCATCACGCTTTAAGAAACCTATGAAAATCATGATATTTCTATTGCACAATCTAAACACAATAATCAAACATATGAATTTCGTAAAAGAATAAGAGGCTGGTATTGCCGGGTACCGCCAGACACCCCAAAAAAGAAAATAAATTGGGTAATTGAGCTCTACCCTTATACAACCTGAATTATATTAGAATAGTACAATTATAATGAATGTTATTGGGACCTTCGATCTCTTATCCTTCTTTCCTTCTTTCGATTTATTTTGCTCCAGGCATCACATGAACTCCCAGGTCTTTGCCTTCTCGCCACTATTGACCCTACACCCCATAGCAGTAATCCTAATCCTATTGCAGAAAAATTACATATTTATGAAAATAAAATCTAAGTACCCCTACAAAATAGATGTTAGTTAAACAAACATACATGCCAAGCAATTATATTTCACATATTTGGACTTAGCACCCTACACTTAGATAACCAAGTCCACTTGTCCTAACTGGATTATGCTTAGGGGGATAAGCAGAACCTACAAGCAGGAACATTCATATTTACTTATTACTACAGTGATCCCTTTAGCATAATCCCATGCAGAAAAAATTATTAGACTATTAGCAACCTAACATCTAGTCTGCCCACAAATAATCCTAACATTTAGCCTAAAACCTTACATCATAAAATAAAACATAACACTATAACATTTGACTTAACCTAAGGCTAGAATTAGTGACTTAGCATTCTAATGTGTGTGCTAAGGTTTAGTGCGGTGTGTCTTAACTAAATTTTATAAGTGTGATTATCTAAAGTTTAGAATTATTTAAGTTAAATATTAAGGGAGGTTTCACTTCAAATCTTTAGATGAATCGATTAATTTTAATTTAGACTTTCTTATTTTATTTGATGCCTACTTAATAATATCTAATTATTATGACGAGGAAAAAGGAGTTAGACTCCCTTCATCCCTATCCTAAGTTATTTTTGAGGGTATAATATTAAGACTTTCGTTTCTTTAGTGGGATGTTTATTAAATATTTTTTTATTAAGCTTAAGTTTGGATTAGTCTTAAGAAACTTTATTCAAACATAAAAGAAATCTTAGGATTAATAAAATTGAGTCACTATCATATGAATAACATTCCATCACTTCTTTCCATCATCAATAGCATACACATTTCTTCATTTTTATTACGTGTTATTTGATTTAATACATATATTTATAAACAAAATACATATTTCTATTTTGCACACTTGACAATCATTTATGCATGTATTTTGGTAGAAAAGAAAGATTTCACTCCTTAGTTAAGCATATGTAAATGTGTATTGGAGATTTAGGCAAGTACGTGCCATAATTAAATCAGGGAAGTGACGTTATCTAAGACCTCCTTGGGGCTACTTAAAGTCCCGACTATATACTTGCCAAATTAAATACATGTGAACATATACACAAGCTTAGGGATGAAAATCATGCAAAGATTATATAATAGAAAATCTTTTTATTTATTCAAATTTTACTGACACTAAGAGCAAAGTTTTATCTCAAATTCTAGCACATGAATCAATATCAATGAAATTAAACAAGTACATCCTATTGTTAAATCAAGGAAGTGAGGTTATCTATGACCTCCTTAGGGCTACTTAAAGTCTCATATTCTTGGAATGTCTAGACTATATACTTAACAATTCAAATGTATGCAGATATGTACATGAAACATAAAGATAAAATAAATTCTTTACTATTTTTAAATTATAATTAAATGTAAACTTTATTGAATAATTAAAAATAATATTAGCTTAAAATTTACATCATTAGGTTACAGCTTTGAAAATAATTTTGAATTTATTTATGATAATTGCCACATCATATAATAATATTTGTTCAACACATGCAACTTAGATGCAATCATGTTTTTTTATTCTCCTTTTTTTCTTATTTTTTCTTTTTTTTAAAAACATGAACATGTGACACAAATGGAATGCACATTTATAGTGATTAAAAAGAAGTAATTAAACATTTCCACATAACATATTAAATTACATTAAGTCCTAAGGATAATTAAGCGAAATAAATATTCCCTAAGACTAATCAAAGTTCTTATGAGGTTTGATCTTGGTATTGAGTTATTGAAACCTAACGAGGAGGGAGGATACTTAACACTTACCCCATCCCATATTGTTAAATTTATATATTTCAAAAAGGATAATTAAATAAATTTTATTGATTGATTAGGTTCAAGTCATTAAGCATATCAATTTAATTACCCTTCCCTAAACTTTTCTAATCTAGTTGACTACAAGATCATGAGCCTTCACTGATATGCTCTTAGGAAAATAAAATATGTAATGCTCCTAAAGAAATCTAATGCAATTAGGCTCATGTTCAAGAGTTAAATATATTAAAGAAGGAAATAATCTAAGTTAGGTACTCTTATGATTTTCCCATATCAGTGTGTTAACCATAATTTTCTTACTAACTTTATGTTATTAAACACATAAAAGGAAATTAATGTATTATGTTTTAATCATCTGAACTAATTATAAGTTTTGTTTGATTTTCATTTTATCATTAATTTTTCTAATTAATCCCTAATTACACATGTTAATTAACCCACTTGAAGAAATACACTTGTTGAAATAACTAGTGTGTGTGTGTGTGGGTCCTAATTACTTCTCCTCACTTCCCACTATTCACAATGGTTAATTATCATTAATAATTTAATTTTTATTATTTATCAATTTTAATAGTTATTAAATTAATTAATGGGAGTTATCAGGATTGAAATGCCAAATTCTTTAAATTACATGGAAAATAATTCCAAGAAAAGTATGTGAGGCAGAGGACATTCCATGGATTCATCCCACCAAATTTGAAATTAGTTAGCCAAGTAATTAAACCTTAATTAAAGTAATTAGCTTAAATTTCAAACCTTAATTAAGCATTATTCACTGGACATAAATCATAGATTTTATTTTTCTTAAATTATTCTTTGTCTAACCTTTCCAAAATAAGTTTATTTATATTTTTTGAATTTTTCTACAATTAATTATGATTTATTTAAAGTTTTGTCCATTTAATTACATTTTTAAAGCCTATTTAACCCATTAAACATCTCAAGAACAATGGATCGACATGGCGGCTTTCCACATAGTGTATTATTACTTAAATCATCTAGCATAGCTAATTTGGCGAACGATTTCATCTTGGCCGTATGATCTCAGATCGAATGACCGAGATTAATCTCATGATTCCAAAGAGATTAAATTGAAATTTCTAATATGATTAATCACGGTCGTCTATTCTAATCACACAGAATGAATGGCTAGTGATTCGTCATCCCACGAGAGCTGGAAAAAGGACACCATCCATCTTTTGCCGCTCGATCCGAGCTCATTGGAACTTGTTCAATGATGAAATTGACTCCAAAATGATCAGGGAATGAATCTAAAGTCGTCATGCAGTGGAAATTGCATGAAAACACAATTCAGTTAAAAAAAACCAACACAAAGGGGCCAAAGCTATAGTTGTTGAATTTTTAGCTCGTTGGAGCTATAGACTGGCGGTCCATCCACAATGGTAGCTTCATCTTAAAGAGATAAAGCCCTGTTGAGAAGATCACAAGGTGCCTCCCAGCTGATCGCTCTGTGGACCAAACACCACCACTAAGCTCGTCGGAGTTGGTCTTGTGATGCCTTACGATGGTCAAATCACTTTGATTTGCTGAACTAAGGTGAAAATGTGGAAAGAGTTAATTTGGGTTTGGTTGTAGTTTTGGAAACATGGATGGATGGAGCTCATTAGTTCAATCGGGAGATGGTCTCACTGGCAATGGAGTGCATGAAGAGCTCAAGAGATAGTAGGGAATGTTTGGAATGCTCTGGAAAAGGTCTCTGCTCAGTTTGAATCCATAGGGAGAAGTATACCCTCCTCCCCAGCTGAACTAAAGGCTAGGATTAGTTCAGCCTTTGGTAACTGTCCAACCAAGGTAGGTGGCCGGAGATGGTAGGGGATTGTTGAGGTTGCTGAGGGTGAGAGGCTGAGGGAGTGTAGTGGGCTAGCATGAGGTGTACCCTCTCCCTTAGGTGGACTAATGGTGCCATGGGTGAATTCACCCTCTCTTGGCCAATGGTTTAGCCCAACAGCTTTGTGTTAGGTTGGGTCAGTGGTTCTCTTGTCTAAGAAGAGCCAAAGGTGGCTGGCATGGGGTAAGGAGGTGGAGAACCCATTCAAATAAAGATTTTATGCCATTTCAGTGGGTTGGTTCAATGGGTTTGACCCAAACCAGGTTCACCATGAGTTGGGCCCCTTGGGTAAGCCCATGGTGACCCAAGGATAAGTCATGTCAAATTTGGTCGGGTTTAGGCTTGGTTTGGTTCGTCTTGGCTCAATTTGATGGATTCAATTAGGTTAAGTTGACCAATTTGGGTCAAAGTGGGGGTTTGGCTAAGTTCAATTGATCATTTGGAATGAATTAGTATAATTAGTTTGATTCAATTTGAGCCATATTTAAATTTAGCTCATGTGGTTCAATTTAGGTCAAATGGGTCATGTTGACCAATTTAATCAAATTAGCCAAGTTGGCTTGAGCAAGAGTTAGGTGTATGTTCAATTGATCATTTGTGACTGATTGGAAAAATTAATTTGAATTGATTTGGATTATGGAGTAATTTGGTTCAATTGACCATTTAGGTCAAATTGGGCTAAGTTGGCTAATTGGGCTAGGTTGGCCAAAATGGATCCAATTGATTGTTGTATTATGTTTAATATTGAATTAGTGAAGCATTTGTTTCAATCAATTTGATTTAGGATTTGATTTGGTTCAATTTGACCCTTTAGGCCAAATTGGATCAACATGGGTCAAAAGATCCAGTTGGATTGATTTGGTCCAATTGATTGTAGTATAGTGCTCAATAATGATCTACAATCATTAATGAAGGGATTGGATGGCTTGATTTGATCTAATGGGAGTTTAAATGGAGTTTGGTTCAATTACCCCTTTTAGTTACCTTGTGGCCTTTGAAACCATTAGGAAAAATTGGCTAACTTAGGTTGGTCACCTTCCTTTGGCTCAATTTGCTTGATTCCAAGTATTAAAATGGCTTGAAATGATCTATTGAATAATTAGAGTGATTAAGAAAATTAAGTTGGATTTAATTTTCTTAAATGGGCATGAGTTAAGTTATATGATTATGGTGGGGTTAACTTGGGTTAAGGCCCAAGTTAATTTGGCTTGCAGCTTAGATTAGAAAACTAAATTCAAATAAGATTAATTGAATGGGTTGGAGTTGGTTTAAGTTCATCTACATGAGCTTGAGTTTGGATGAGTGAATAGGTATGAGTCTTGATTTAGGCCATGGGATTGATGAAACCTATTTGTCCTATGGTGGACCCTGAGCTTAGGGTCACACCTTCTAAGTCTCTATGCTCAAGTTTTAGTGTCCCTTTAATCACTCGAAGTATCCTAGCATTATGTAAATCCAAGTGTCTAGAAGGTTCCTAAATCTAAGATAAGAAAAGTTAATCCTCACTCCAAACATGAGGTCAACAAAAGGACCCCCAATACATGTAGTGTAACTAACAAGGCACACCGCACATATTGGCGTTGACCGAGATGATCAAAAGCATCTAGGAAGGTCATGAACATTAATGAATGCTATACATGCCTAAATGGAGAGGTAAAATGAATTAAGATCCTAATGTGATTTGGTTCATTTCATTTCATGCCAAGGGCATAGGAAAGGAATCGTCTATATTTAGTTTGATTTATTTATGGTCTAGTTTTATTTCAAGGACACAAAGAATGATCATGTCTGGGATTTAGTCATGTCTGGGGCATGAATGCAGATTCACTAAGCATGATGATTTGGAGTTTGTCTTTGCGTAAAATACACAAAGGCGGGTTTGTCAAGATTGAATCATTCTAAGCGCATGAGTGAGTGCTTTGTTAAAGGCAAATGAGATTTGGATCAGAATTTGTTTGATTCAATTGATATAGTTTGGTTAATTTGTTTAGTTAATGTATTTTGTTTAACTTTGATAGTTCATGTTGATTTTGACTTATGTTTTATTGTTGAATTGGTATGGACCTTGTTGGTTTGCGATGAGTCAAACTAAGGATGGGCTACAAAAGCCTCGACTTACCATAGGCTTACTAACTCAAAGGTGCAGTTTACCGACCATATAATAGAGATTATCCAACCTATGGGTTGCCCATCGATTTGCGATGGTTGAACTAAGAAGAAAGCTTAGGGACTCACATTTTCTAAAGTAGAATCAACTGTCGGGGTGACCAACAGCTTGAAATTTTCTCATGATCAATTTATATTCTCATTTATATTCATATATATAAATGAAAAAATAAATTCAAAAAATCAAAACAAATTCCAAAAATCAAGCTCAAATCCATTCAAAATCAAATCTAAGCCTTTCAAGTCAAAATTTTGAACTCAGCCAAATCAATGTCAAATCAAGCCAAACTCTTGATTTTCTCTCATGGTTCAATCAATCTTACAATCATAAGCTCATGTATAAATCAAAACTCCCATCAAATAATCAAAACCTAAACCAATAATCAAACCCAAGACCCCTTCATATTCTTCCTTTGAATATGAAAATTTCAAATGGATCAAAATCCATTTGACTTCAAACAACTTGTAAATGGATTTATATTTCAATCATAAGTCCATATTCAAGATCAATCAACTCCAAATCAAGCTTTGATCAAGCCATTTGACCCACTTAGGCTCACTTGACCCAAAGTGACCTAAAGTACCCTTATGAGCCAACTTTTGATCCTAACCAAACTCATATATCCCTCTCATCATGATCAACAATCATCATGGGATGATCAACTAATCAAATTAGGTCAAACCAAGTCAAACCTAAGGGTTGACCAAGGCAACACTTAACCTAAAATGAAAACTTACGTAGCCAAAATCCATCATAGGACAAATTGATTGAAGCCATTGATCTAAGTTCACTCATGACCTATGTTTGAATTTGACCAAGCCAACATTTGAGCCTAACCCAGCCCAATTTCCCCACTTGACCCAAGTTGACCCATTTTGACCTAAAGGGTCAAAATGTGTCAAAACTTGATCTAAGACAAATTAATTGAAACCAATGGGTCAAGTCCATCCCAAATCACTTGTGGAACTTGATCAAAGCCTCAATTGGCCAACTAGACCCAACCTAGCCCAATTGACCTTAGACACAACATGACTTAAAGGGGTCATGTTGAGCCAAAATTGAACCTAACCCAAATTGATTGGAAATAAAGATACCAATCCACTCCATATGACTAACTTAGCCTAAACCTATCCTTGACCTAACCCAAATAGGTCAAATGGGTCAACTTGACCCATTTGACCTAAATGAAGTCATATGAGCCAAAACCAAATCTTTATCAAATTGAACCAAATAAAAGGCACCAAAATATTTCAAATGGTCATATGAACATGACCAAACGCTTGGTTTGACCAAATTTGACCTATTGGTCAACTTGGCCCAAGTTGACCCATTTTGACCTAAATGGGTCAACATGAGCCAAACCCTATCAAATGGATTCCAAATCAATGAAACTTGGCCAAACCTATTTTCTCAACATAAAAAACATACCCAAAGTGAAAAATAGCAAAATGACCATTTTACCCCTAGGCCATAGAATAAATTTTGTCCTAACCCATGGGTATTTTGGTCATACCCTCTTCACAATCACTTGAGGTTTTCCTAAAATCTCAAGGGGACTAAATGATGAGTGGTGCACCCAACCCAATGGGTTTGGGTCCGCCCATTTGACCCATAGACCAAACCCGACCATATAGCTTAAAATTCAATTTTCAAACTCCCTCCTAAGCTCAATTTGATGCACATGGGAGGCTAGCATTCCACTCAAGGGATCAAACTGACCATGTGCAATGATCTAACAGCCTAACCAACCTCACTCCATATGGTCAATTGGATCAAAATGGCAAGCTTATGGTCAGTCGTCTGATTTCCATAGGGGGAGATATACTCCCCTAATTCAATGAAATTTCACTTCACTCTTGATCGATTAGAGCCTAGGAACCTTTAGCAATCACCTCAGAGCATTCCCAAGGTCTCTAGAGAGGATTTGATTTCCCTAATTCTCGATTTTGCATTGTGCAAAATAGGGGAGCTCAATCCAAATGCCAACTTCCTCTACACTTGACCTTAATCCAATTCCTTCTACACACTCCTTCTAAGGACCAATCTGAGCTCACTCAAGCTCACATTGGAATTCACATTGCAAGGAGAGGATCAATTCAATCAAAGCCGCAAGGATCTTCAAGTGGTGTTGGTCTATCGAGCAAGCCACTCAATCCCAAGGCCTAGGAATTTCATCAGGGCTTTATCTCTACCAGACGAAGCTACCTCATCGAGCTCGAGCACCGGTGATCACCTCTGACGTGGTATGTAATTTTCCGACCACTTAGCTTGATAGGTGTTGGAGGTTTGTGAAAGAAATGTTCATTGCATGAGAAATAAATTGTTGGATAGGTGGTAATTATGCTTAGATGGTGTGGGTTGAGTCTTGTATGATTCCATGCTAGATCGGGCTCTAATCTCCCCTTGGATCATGGATAGTTCACATTGATCCTTAGGAAAGAACTTGGCTCATCTCAGCCATCCATCCATGCAATTTAAATGGATGGATGAGATTATTTGGCACGTAGTAAATCTTTTATCTATTTTAAATCGCAGGTAAATGATCGGATGGCTGAGGATATTAGAACATGCACCACCACCGTCATTTGGGTTGTGACATTTAAGTCACACCCTCATGACGTGACGTGTGTCAAGCGCACTAACCGCCACCGCCACGCGTCGCGCCATGAGCTGAGATTAAGCAGGGTTAGTTAAGGGTATTAATGAATTTTTAATTAATTCATAACACTTCTAAAATTTATAACTCTTCATAGAAAAATCAAACAAATAAAAGGAAAAATGCTATGGAAAGATACTTACATCTAGAATATTTAAAAAAATATTTTCAATGGATTTTGAATTCCCCTTTCTCCAAATTTAGGTTTCTTTGGGAATTTTAATTAGCTAATTATCCTTTAATTAGTTCATCAATTAATCTTAAACTTCTAGGGTTCATTTTAGGGGATGACCTCTACCTCCCAAAATTTTTTTAAAATTTATTGAGGGCTTAATTGGGGTAATTGCTATTTCATTCCCTAATTACCCCTTTCATGTAATTAAGGATAATTAAGGTGTAATTAGTGGATTTACCCTATGATTAGGTTTGATTAAGGTCAGATCCAGTGAATAGGGCTTTTATGGAATAATTTTTGTGCATTTCGCCTAAGCTATTCCCTAAACCCCCTTTTCTCTCCTTAATCCCCTCTTAATTAAGGGTTAACTCATTAATTATCCCTTTAAACAATTTTCAAAAACTTAAAAAGTTTCAGAACTTAATTAATCTACCTTGGGTAGATGCTTAGATGTTTAATTGCCTAAGTTTAATTAAGGAAATTAAAAGCCCTTTCATAAGTGTGAAGGGGTGTTTTTAAAGTACTTAAGCTAAACCCCATAACTTAATTAACTTTTAATTGTGAGCCAAATTTCATAAGACCATTTCATTATTAGGTGCATTGCAAATTTAAATTCCTTGTGGGTTTTATGTCATCTCATTGGCTCATAATTACTTAGTTAACTTTTCTAAGGTGGTATAGGTAAGGGTTAATTAAGCCACTTAATTCATACTCTAACCTAATCAACACTTAAAAATGGATTTAATTATATGAAAATTAAACAAAAATACAAAACACATGTGGGAATGGGATAGTAATAGCAAACTCAACTCACCTTTTTTAAAAATTAAATCAAACTTCAAACTAAACAAAATTTATTTTGAAATTCACTTTGATTTATTTTAAATTTTTTTATTCCTTAAGAATGTCTTTAGGATTTAAGTAAAGTGAGTTTGTTTACATGCTTTCATTGCTTTGGATCTTTCCCAACATGTTAAGTTGTATGCCATATGATTCATGCATTCATAATTTCATGTTCCAAATTTTAAAATAAAAATTGTTTACTTTATGTCAAATGTGCATGTGTTGGCTAAAGTAAAATATGAGTGGCTATTATCACGACTAAATCCAAAATATTTTCAAAACTTATAAATGAAATATCAAATATGAAAGTGTGCTTTTCATATCTTAATTATAAGCTTGCATGTGATAGATTATAAAGTCATGTTTAGTATAGCCTTTCTTTCTTTCTTATGTTAGCATAGTTTTGAACAGGAGTTGGTAAGATGTAGGGTTCATCTGAAAAGAACCCAACACTTACTTAATTTTAAACCCTATTCATCCATATTCTATCATCAAAGAAGGATTTTCTACACTTGCATGAATAAATTACATAAACAAAACAAATCTATCAACTTTTGCATATTTCTTTTTCCATTTCATTTTTATTATATGCATGGTTGTATTTAAGAAAAGTGGTATATTAGTCTAGACAACCCTGAGGTTGCAAGGCTTAAAGTAGCCCTATGTAGGTCTTGTACCTTACACCTCTGGTTAACAATGGTGTTGTACTCACTTATGCCTTTCTTACTTTCATGTATGTATGTGAAATTTTGGATAAGGAAAACCTTTTCTACTTAAGAAAAATCATGCATATTCAACTTCTAAATTTTCTTAAATGGATTACTTAGCATGCATCATAAAGTGTGTTATCTACTTTCATTAGCATGTATAAAAATGCTTAGGGTCCATCCATATGCATTTTACATATGTTGGGAAAGAAATGAAGTAATGTGTGTTATATGAATTTTGATTCATTTTATTTAATCTTAAAATACCTTTCTTTTTGAATAGGTTTGTTTAGAGTTTGTCTAAACTTAGGATTGATTAAAATATGTAATCAAAACATTCACCTAAATGAAACTAAAATATGAACTTACTTTAGAAAATTACTTAAGGATTAGGGAAGGAAAGATAAGTTCTCTTTTCTTTCCCTCTCTTCATAACTTAGTAATTAATTGTAGGTTCCAGTCAAACCAAATTAAAACATGAAATAAAATTAACCCAAAATACTTAAACAACTTAAATGAAATCCTCCTCTAAGTTGAACATGTCATTTACACTTATAAAATTTGAACCTAAAGTCCTAAGCTAATCATACCACACAAGCCTTCAAAGCACACACATTAGCCTAAGTCAATTTAACTTCTAGGGGTTAGTCGTTTCATGTTATTTTATTTTGTGATGAATATTTTAGACTAAATTTAGGGTGTATGCTCAGAGAATGAATGGTAGACGGTTTAGTCTAACTATTCTTTCTCAGAGATTGTTTAAGGAATCATAAATAAAAATATAAATGCTTCGCTGTGCTTATACCCTAAGCAATAATATAGTGGACTTAGTCACCCATGTGGTGATAAGTCCAATATACATGCTTGGATTTATGGTGTGATTTAACTAACCTTTTTGCAGTGTTAGTTAGATTTACTTTTCCTTTCATGTAAAAAAATTTGTATAAGTTGATTTTGAAATGAATTTGTTATGGGGATTAGGATGAGCATTGGTCATAAGGTCTCATCTTATGCACCATGTGAAGCCTTGGAGCATCCACCTTTCAACCATCAAAAGGAGGAACCAAAGAAGAAAAGAAGAAGAAGAAAGACAGAAGAATAAAGCATGAAGACCCCCAAAATAATGAACTCATTTGCTTAATTGTAATATTCATTTGTAATCTGGGTTGTATAAGGGTAGAGCTTGACTACCCAATTTGGGTTTGTGCGGTGGTGCCTGACCACAAATGACCATTTATTCTTTCTATGATTAGCTTTATAAATTATTTGATGATTTATTTAGCATTTGCATTAAGTGGCATGATTTTCCTAGTTTCTTCCTTATATGGCCTGGATATGGATTAGGCTCTTTAGGAAAAAATAAATCTTTTACCCAACTTAATAATTCAAATTAAAATTAAATAACTCATAACCTCACTTAAAGCTTAGAAATAAAATCAAGATAAAAGAATTTCTTCATAATATCATTTACCAAATTCATCTTATTTCACTCTTGATTAGAGGGCTTCCGGCTTTGCTAGACACGAGCTTGACCTTTGTGGTGGAAACTCACCTCCTACCTTCTCACTGATTTTGGCCAATAATCTGATTTCTCATGCATTAGTCAAAAAAATCTTATTAGCCTTAGTCAAAATGATTGTCCAAAAATAAAATAAAAAATAAAATTTGAATTGCATTAGATTTAGGTCATTTGAAGCATGTCCCTTTACATGATCTAGTCTCTTTAGGGAGTGAGTTTAAGGACTTAGTCTTTTTCTAAATAAAAATAGCCTAGCTATCTTGCATAAGCATAAAAGACTTACCTACATGTATTTAAAATCGTAGGAGTTAGTTGGCTAACGGTTGTAAGTCTAAGCCTTGTTGTTATGATTATCCATTTTTTCCTTAGATTTAGGTTATCCTTTCAGCCTTCGCCAAAGCTTCCTAGATTTAGGTTCTGAGATTGCTTCTCTCCTTTGTGGGCCATAAGCATAATTCCTCACCTCTTAGGCATTTTCTTAACCTTGTGTTAAGGAATCTTAAGTCCTAAAATTCTAATGAAAATTATAACTCAAACAAACTAAATCAATCTCTAAAATTTAAAGCCCAACTATAGGATAGTTTGAAATGCTCGCCAGGTTTCCTAGTATCATGGGAATCTCCTACTTATCTTCCATTTTAGCTCCGATAATAACTCCCTCTTTTGATCAATCCCATTTGATCTTTCAAAAATAAACCAATCAATTGATAGTCCTTCCTATTGAAATCTTTAAAGACAATGATCATTTACCTTAATCGAGAGTTTTCCTAAGGGATCCCGTCCCTTAGGATGTAACTAACTATGGGGGCTTTCCCTTGTAGGAAACTTAATGAACCTGGTTTAAAATAAACCTTTACTTTTTCATGTAAAGTAGGGAAGAATCTCATATATGTAGACCCATCATCCTTAGGAGTCCTTATTGAGGTGATTGGTTCCATTAAAGGGTAGTAACTTCTATCTTTTGAGATAGTACACTACACCTTGATGATGTATCTGATCACCTGAATAAGTACATATGTGGATCTATGTGGCGTCTTACCAAGTTGAATTTCCACATATATAATTTTGCCTCTCCTTTTCACCATAAATTTGAAGGTGATCTCGATATGTGTGTGGGAATTTTTCTACCAACACTCTCCTACTAGATTAGTAGCGGCCAACTGAGCTAAGCCTTTTTCAGCGTTAAGCAATACTTTGATTAGTGACTCCCTCATTTCTTTGGATAAAATAAGGGCATCATATATGCTTAACTTAGCTGGCAACTTTATAAGGTGTGCTAGGAAGTTGTAGTCAACTTTGGGTTGGTCCTCCATAAGTATATCCAAGGGTGGAATGTCTTGTGGAGGGGCTATCTACTTATTGGAACTAATGACCTATTTACCCTTATCTTGAGATGCTACCCTAAGAGGCAGAACTTTACCACTACGGAGGTTAACTTCAAGGACTTATTGTGGTGAGGAGCTTATAGAAAGTTTTACCTACTCATCAGGTATACCTACAGCTTCTCCTAAAAGATCATCAAAATCAAATGAGTCTAAATCTATCTTGAATGGTGAATCCTAAAGATTCAAAAAAGGGTAATATATTTTTGAATCAAAATGAAATTGATTAGGATTATTTAGATTGTTATTATTATGACTTAGAGAACTATCAATGAGAATGAAATCACTCAGATCTTAAAAAGTAGACAAGATATAAGCAGAATTATTCTTCTACATTGATTTCTTCAATTTTGGCAGTACATGGTAAAAGTCAAGTTAAGTAAGCTGTATGAGTAGCTTGAAGCCCTCATCCATAGATACAACACTCATGCTAATGGTAACATAGCTAGTAGATGTGGTAAATATAACTGTAGGAGGAAGAATGCTAGACTTGGATGGTGGTAGTGCTATAGAACTATCCCGGGCACGTGGTGGCTGCTACTGCTACTTGGCTTCCACCCTCCATGAGTTATCCCTCATAACTAGCAGACGTTCCTTAGTGTTGGAGATCTGAGCTTAGTCAAGCACCTATAGAGAAATTTTCTTAATTTTTGAAATATTCTTTTAGAGGTACAGGAAAAAGAGATATCCCAACCTTATTTCATCTTAAGAGGATCAGATGTTTTCCCAAAGACTACTTTAATAGAACTAAAAGGTTGTTCCACTAAATATTCTTTAGGGATCACTATGGCTTCTAACTTGTGGCTATGCTCAATCCAATCCTTGAATGTAAAGCAATCCTCTATGACTTGGCCTAACATGTGGTGGTAGGGGCAATAGTTGGGATCATCACTCCTCCCCACTTCCTCCAATTTTGTAGGCTCAGGTAGTTAGAATCAGGCTTCTTAAGAAGTTTCTTGAAGATTTTTTTGACTACATCCCTCTTGAATGATTATGGCTTATTAAGTTTATCAGTAAGAGTAGGTGGATAATAGCTACCTGGTGGTGGATACTGATATCACTGCTATGTAGGTTGTTGGGGTGGCCTTTGTGGTGGCCGAGGTACTAGAAGAGGAAGCGAGAGTGAAGGCTACTAAGCTCTAGGCCTCTAAAACTATGCTCTCACGGGTTACTTCCCCTTGTCCACTGCTACCACTATCCTTGGCTTCTTCTCAAACACTTTCTAGGATTTAGGCTTAACTGATTGGTCTAAGAAGGGTAACTATTTGGCTTCCTCTTATAGGTTAGCAGCATTAATGATTAGTTTCTCAAATTTCTTAATAGTAAAGCCCTTGATCATGAAGGTGACCAAGCTATAATATTATTGAGAAGAATTTTAATGGCATGCTGCGCCTATAATTATGGTTCACATTTCATTCTCGGTTTCACGAGAATGTAATCAGGGTTTTTGTTTTTCTGCAAGGTCCCCTACACTCTTGAGCTCCTATGAATCTATTGATTAAAAGCTGCTCTAATTTCATAAAAGACTTCATCGAACCGTTAGGAAGTTCATCATACCAATCAAAAGCCACTCCAGAAAGACTACCGATAAATTGCCAGAAGAGTAGGGCGTCACTACCACCGGCAATGCAATAACTTGCTCTAAAATGTACAATATGCTGCCTAGGGTTCCCACTACTAGTGAATACCTTGAAGGATGGTGGTACAAAACCTTTAGGATATTGAACTACATCGAACACCTCCAAGTAGGGTCTACCCTTTGGAACCGATGAGCTCTCTTGGGCTTGCGCCAATGCCTCTTTTACTTGCTGTTCTACCATCTACTTGATATCTTTTTCATGCATAGAGGTACTATCAGTTATCATCCAATGCAGGCTATTAGTATTCTCATCCATTGGAGTAGTGTTCTTAGGGCGATCTAGGATATCTACGAACTCAAGTTTGTCGCCCCAATAAGAGTGGTTTGAGGGACAGGTGCTTGATTCTACAATGCTAATATCACTACCAACAACTCTTCTACTCTCCTATCCATCTTATCAGTCTGATCATCCTTAACCTTGATTTATTAGAGAAGGCATTGAGTTGAGTTTGATGCCTCACCTTCCTCAACTACAACACCTTAAGCTTCTTGGCTGGGCTGTTCCCTATACAAGGATCCTCGGGTGTCAACCATGTAGACTTCAGTGGCTTCATCCAAAAGGTCATCCTCATCAACATTGAAGTCTATCATACCCTCCTCTTGATCAGAATGATCATCTCTAACTATTTGTCTCACTGCAGCATGATAGTCCTCTAATATCTCCTCTAATGATCGATAATCCACTCTACTCAAAATCACTAGGACCAATTTTGAGGGGTGACTCACTACTGGACTGTGTCCTAAAGAGGTAATGCACTATATGTTCTAGACAAGAGGGATGTTATCCTTGACCAGTCTAACAATCATAACAGTCAACCCAATATTTCCTTTTTTATTTTGCTCCGACTATGGTGATGAAGTGACTATAATGCTCTTGGGCTGCCAGTCCTTCTTCTCTATTATTAGGGTAGAAGGTCGAGCTGGAGAGCTCTACCTTGCCTCAATGGGTAGAGTGGATAGAGTGTAGTCCATGGGATGTAATCGTATCACCAAGGGGGATGCCTAATCTCTATATGCTTACTTATGGTATTTAGAAGAAACTTCAGATGGAGGGACATGGAGTGGTGATGGTGGTCGGTGAGTGGAGTGGTGTGGTGGTGGTGACACTGGCTACCTCTCCACTGAAGTTCTTCTCCTGCGACTAGAACTAGTGAGAACTATCTTGTCTGAATGATCGGCTCTATCAACTCATCGATTATAATGTTCAATCATTGTTGAGGCAGTCGACTATCTAGAAAACCTCCTCCTATCTCTCTTGCCTGCTTGGGCAGAAACCTTGGCCTCCATGGCCTTTTCTTTATAGATTTGATCCCTTACACTTCTAGGGATCACTCATCTCAAGTCATGAATGGTGGAGGACTCAGAATTCCATGGACTCTCCCTACTCTCTTGAGCATGGACCTCAGATTAACATAGGGCTTTCTCTCTCTCTATTTGGTATCTCATACTCCACAGGTCATGGGGGTGATGTTGTTATCCTCCTCTTCCTTTGCAACTGAGAGAGGGTGAATCTTACTACCACCAAGAAGGGGAGAGGTCTCATGACTGGACCCCTCTTCAGCTACATGGGAGGCTTCCTCAACCTCCTTCATCATGCACTCATAGTACCTCTTGGTCTTCCTATTTTTATTATGGCACTGAGTCTTGGTCAAGGGTGCATGGTAGGAGCTAGTACTGCTCTCAAAGGTGGGAGAAACAATCTCAGATGCTAGGATTGACTTCCCCTTAAGAACTAGGGCTATGGTACAGGTGGTACTAGTCCTAGTATAAGTTGTGGCAGGAACAAGTGGTACTCATTGTGTGGGAACCTCTAAGGCTTTCTTCTTTAAGGATGAGAACTCAATATTTAACTGGAGATCAAACTGAAGAAGTGGCTTCTTATCGACCACCTCCTCCCTACTCACTATATTGAGGGAAGGGCCATCATAAGTAACTTTGGCCAAGTCCACACCTAAAGTGAATGAGAAGATGAGTTTTCCAAAAGACATGGTGACTGACTACTTGAAAGGAAAGGAACCAGGGCTTTCCTCTTTGCTGTTGGAAAAGAAAGGCGTATGATTAAACTTTGATTTGGTTGTTATTATTTTGACTTTACTTTAAATTGAAATCCTCATTTAACAAATTTGGTTATGTTAGATGGGGTTCTTATATGCATTGGAGAGATTTATAATTTTGAAAAGGAATGTCTTTTGAACTTCGCAGAAAGTGAGCTCAAATGAATTTTGAAAATGTTGGATGAACTTTACTTCACCATGCTAGTGATAAGAGGTTCTTAAAGTTTTAAATTGACTTTATATAATTTATTTTAGGTGATTTCTTTGATTAAACTTTCTTATCTATTGGAGGTCTAATATGGGTTTTAAGACCTACTGGAGGGAGGTCCTAAAACTTAAAGGATGTTGGCCACGCTTGCTTAAGGCTGAAATAGGTAGGGCACCCAACATAAAGAATGATAGTCTTAAACTCACATAGAAATATAAATCCGTTATCGATGTTCAGAGATAATAATTGACTACTAAAGATGGAGTGAGAAACTTTTCCCAGTGGAGTCGATAGAAAAATTTATGGTGTTTTACTTTAGAACTGTAGGACACCACACAAATCTTTAGGGGTACTTATTGAAGTGATCTGGTGTGATATTAAGCTATGATGTTCTACCCCACAAGATAGAAACATCACCCCAGAATTGACCAAATCAACTAACAAGAACTCCTAAGGTAGATGGGTCTACGTATTTACCATAGATCTTTCCCCTACTTCACCTGGAGAAGTAAAGCAGGGTTTATTTTATGGAGGGTTCTTTAGTTCCTAATGAAAGCAATCTTCCATAGTTAATTACATCTTAAGAAATGTGATTCTTCTAAGAAAACTCTTGATTAAAGTAGTTAACAAGTATCTCCAAAGATTTTAAAACTAGACTATCAAAGGATTAGGCATTTATGGAAATCAAATGGGAGAGTTCAAATAGAAAGACTTATTTACAGATTTTGAAGGATAATAAGTAGGAAACACCCATGATACTAGAAAGCCTAGTTAGTGCTCCAATCTACCCTATAGTGAGGCTTTATATATTTGAGAGAGAGAGAGAGAGAGAGAGAGAGAGTTTACTTTTATTTAAGTTAGAATCTTATTAGAATTCTAGGGCTTATAGTCCAACAACACAAGATTGTGGAAATATTTAAGAGGTGAGGACTTATACTCATATCCTGAAGGAAATAAGTAGCCTCAGAACCTAAATCTAAAATGCTTTAAAATAAGAAAAAATCATGAATTAAGTCTAATTGGGAAAGATGGAATGTGATAGTTCACCTGCATAAAGGAGAATGAGCACACCACAACTCTTATGGACTTACAGCTGCTTGGAGTGGCCGCTAGCTAACACCTCCTATGCTTTAAAGACCATATATGTCAGTTTTATGTAGATGCAAGATAGCTAGGCTATTATTTATATATAAAAGGAGCTAGAATCCTAAACTCACTCCCAAAGAGAATAGAATATGATTGGCATCAAAATATGACTTAGACTAAAGCAAAATTTATAACTTTTAAACCATTTTTGACACAGTCATTTTATACCAAGGCTTGGGACAATTATGCTTATATGTGTGATGAAATTTAGTCATGTACTAAATCAATTAGAGGAGGTGTTCTCCATTGCAAGGGATCGCCCTCAAAGGACAAGCATATCCCCTATTGTGTAAGAATGGAGACCCTCCCTATTCAAGAGTGACATAATATGATATGCATGGTGTGATAAAATATAATATTCAACTAAAGGATTTCTAAATATTTTTATTTATCTTAATTATAGACCTAGGCTCTAAGATGTGGTTATGAGTTGTATTAAAATTTAGTTATAAATTTTTAGCGAGGATAGAAAACTCAATTTTATTCTAAAGAGCCTACCACATCCATGCCACACATCAAATCATCACGCTTTAAGAAACCTATGAAAAACACATCCTTTTTATTGCACAATATAAATACAATAATCAAACATATTAATTTCCTAAATGAATAAGAGGTCGTGTGGCTGAGTACTATCGTACACCCCGAAAAAGAAAAAATAGGGTAGCCGAGCTCTATCCTTATGCAACCTGGATTATAATAGAATATTATAGTTACAAGGAATGCTATAGGAGTCTTCGATCTCTTGTCCTTCCTTCCCTCTTTAGATTTATTTTTCTCCAAGCATCACAGAACCTCTCAGGTCTTTGCCTTCCATCTAATGTTCATTCTAAACACCATAGCACTAATCCTAATCCTATTACAAAAAATTACATATTTGAAAAAATGAAATCTCACTACACCTGCAAAACAAATGTTAGTTAAACAAACATAATAGCCAAGCAATTATATTTCACATAATTGTACTTAACACTCTACACTTGGGTAACAAAGCCCACCTGTTCTAATTGGATTATGCGTAGGGGGATAAGCAGCACCTATAAACATGAACATTCATATTTACTTATTATTACAGCGACCCCTGTAGCATAATCCCCTACAAAAAATATTATTAGACTATTAGCAAGTAAACATCCAGTCTACGCAAAAATAATCCTAACATGCAGTCTAAAATATTACATCATAAAATGAAACATAACACCACAACATACACCGACCTAAATTAAGGCTAGAATTGGTGACTTATCATTCTAATGTGTGTGTTAAGGTTTAGTGTGTTGTGTTTCAACTAAGCTTTATAAGTGTGATTATCTAAAGTTCAAAATTATTTAAGTTAAACATTATAGGAGGTTTCAATTCAAATCTTTGAATGAATCAATTATTTTAAACTTTCTTGTTTCATTTGAAACCTACTTAATATCTAATTATTATGAAGATAAAAAAAGGGTTAGGCCCCCTTCATCCCTATCCTAAGTTATTTTTAAGGGTATATCACATATCATCAATATAATACACATTTGTTCATATTTAGATTTTACACACTTGATGATCATTAATGCATGTATTTTCATAGAAAGAAAAAGATTTCACTCCTTAGTTAAGCAAATGTAAACATGTATTAGATATTTAAGCGAGTACGTGCCATTGTTAAACTAGAGAAGTGAGGTTATCTAAGACCTCCTTGGGCTACTTAAAGCCTCATGTTCCCAGGATGTTCAGACTATATACTTGCCAAATTAAATACATGTAAACATATACACAAGCTTAGAGATGAAAACCATGCAAAGATTATATAATAGCAAATCTTTTATTCATGCAAAACTTAGTGACCTGAAGAGAAAAGTTTTATCTCAAATACTAGCACATGAATACATATAAATAAAATTAAGCAAGTATGTGACATTGTTAAACCAAGGAAGTGAGGTTATCTAAGACCTCTTTAGGGCTACTTAAAGCCTCGTGGTCCCTGGATATCTAGATTATATACTTACTAGTTCAAATGTATGTAGATATGTACATGAAACATAAAGATAAAATAAATTCTTTACTATATTAAAATTAAAATTAAATATAAACTTTATTAAATAGTTATAACCAACATTAGCTTAAAATTTATATCATTAGCTTATAATTTTGGAAATAATTTGGTATTTATTAATGATAATAGCCACACCATATAATAATATTTGTCCAACACATGCAACATAGAAGTAATCGTGTTCTTTTGATTCTCTATTATTATTTTTTTTTGAAAGCATGAACATGTAACACAAATGGCATACACATTTATCATGATTAAAAAAATTAATTAAACATTGCCACACAACATATTCAATTACATAAAGCCCTTAGGACAATCAAGGCAAATAAATATTCTTTAAGACTAATCATAGTTCTTGTGAGGTTTAATTTTTCTATTGAGTTATTGAAACCTAATAAGAAGAGATGATACTTAAAACATAACCCACCCCATGTTAGTGATTTAATATATTTAAAGAGGGCAATTAAATGGCTTTTATGGATTGATTAGGTTCAAGTCATTAAGCATATCAATTTAATTACCCTTCCCTAAACTTTTCTAATCTAATTAACTGCTTGATCATAAGACTTCACTTATATACTCTTAGGAAAACAAAATTTCCAATGGGCATAAAGGAATCTAATGCGATTAGGCTCATGTTAAAGAGTTAACTATATTAAATAAGGAAAGAATCTAAGTTAGGTACTCTTATGATTTTCCCATACCAATGGGTTAACCATAATTTTCTTAACAACTTTATGTTATTAAACACATAAAGGGGAATTAATGGATTTTGTTTCAATCATATGAACTAATTATAGCTGTTAACTAATTTTCATTTTATCATTAATTTTTCTAATTAATCCCTAATTATTACACATGTTACTTAACCCACTTGAAGAAATACACTTGGAAAAGTAACAGAAGATGGGGAGTCCTAATTACTTCTCCTCACTATTCTCACAGTTCACAATGGTTAATTATCATTAATTATTCAATTTTTATTATATATCAATTTTAATAGTTATTAAATTAATTAATAATGGTAATTAGGATTTAAATGTCAAATTCTTTAAATTACATGGAAAATAATTCTAAGAAAATTATGGGAGGCAGAGGACATCCCTAGAATCATCCCACCAAAATTAGAATTAGTTAGCCAAGTAATTAAGCCTTAATTAAGGTAATTAGCATAAAGTTCAAACCTTAATTAAGCACTGTTCAATGGACATAAATCAGAGATTTTATTTTTCTTAAAGTATTCTATGTCTAACCTTTCCAAAATAGATTTATTTGTAATTAGTTATGATTTTTTAAAAGTTTTGGTCATTTAATTATATTTTTAAAGCCTAATTAACCCTTTAAAATGTTAGTGCCATGTGGGTGACGCTTTCCACATGGCGTTGTTTATTGGTTAAATCGTACGGCGGTACTCGATGGCGGAGGATGCAATTTTTTCTCGACCGTCCCATCTTAGATTGGATGGCCAAGATTAATCTCATAATTCCAAAGGGATTAAATTGAAATTTATAATACCGTTAATCATAGTCTTCCATTCAAATCATACGGAATGGATAGCCGGTGATTTGTTGTCCCATGAGCGCCAGAAGACGAACATCGTCCGCCTTTCGTTGCTCGATCTGAGTTCACTAGAGCTTATTCGATAACGAAATCAACTCCAAAATAATTAGGGAATGAATCTAAAGGGGTCCTACAGTAGAAATCTCACGATAATATGATTCACTTCAAAAAAGACTGACACCTAGGGGCCAAAGCTATGATTGCTAGATTTTTAACTCACTATAGCTATAGAGTGGTTGTCCTTTGATAGAGGTAGCTTCATCTAAAAGATACAAAGCCATATTGAGAAGATCCTAAACTACCTCCCCACCGATCTCTCTATGGACCAAATGCCATCACAAAGCTCATCAAAGTTGGTCTTGAGATGCCTTACGGTGGTCGAATCGCTCGGGAAATGATTCATTTCGGTTTGTCGGAGTGAGTGAAGGAGTGGGGAGAGTTAATTTGGGTTTGATGTAGATTTTGAAAACTTGGACTGACAGAGCTCTCAGGTTTGATTGGGAGTTGGTCTCACCAGCAATGGAGTGCACAAAGAGCTCGGGAGAGGGTAGGGGACTATGCGGAATGCTCTAGGTAAAGTCTTTGCTCAGTTTGAATCCATAGGAAGGAGTATACCCTCCTCCCCAGCGGAACCAAGGGATGGGATTAGTTCACCTTTGGCAGTCATCCGGCAGGGTTAGGTGGCCAAAGATGGTAGGGGACTATTGAGATGGCTAAGGGTAAGAGGCTAAGGAGTGTAGTGGGCTGGCATGAGGTGTACCCTCTCCCTTTGGTGGACCAATGGATTTCCATGGGCGAACTCACCATCTCTTACACAAAGACTGAGACCAATAACTTTGGGTTAGGTTGGGTCAATAGTCCGCTTGTCCAAGAAGAGCCAAATGTTCCTGCCATGGGGTAAGAAGGTGGAGAACACATCAAATGGGGATTTTATCCCATTTGGATGGTGGTTCAATGGACTTGATCCAAACCATGTTCATCATGGGTTGGGCCCACTTGGGAAGTCCCATGATGACTAAAGGATGAGTCATGCCAAGTTTAGTTGGGTTTGGGCTTGGTTTGGTTAGGTTTGGCTCAATTGGACCCATATGGGTCAAATGGGTTCAATTGGGTTAAGTTGATCAATTTGACCAAATTGGGTCAAAGTGGGGGGTCCAGCTAAGTTCAATTGAATATTTGGAATGAATTAGTGCAATTGGTTTAATTCAATTTGAGTTAGATTTGAATTTGGCTCATATGATTCAATTTGGGTCAAATGGGTCATGTTGACCAATTCGACAAGATTAGCCAAATTGGCTTGAGCATGGGTTAGTTATATGTTCAATTAATCATTTGTGATTGATTGGAAAAGTAGATTTGAATTGATTTGGATTATGGAGAGATTTGGTTCAATTTGACCCTTTAGGTCAATTTGGGCTAAGTTGGCTAATTGGGTTAGGTTGGCTAAATTAGATCTAATTGAAGGTTTTATTATGTTTAATATTGAATTAGTGATTGGTTGGAAGCATTGATTTCAATCAATTTTGTTTAGGATTTGATTTGGTTCAATTTAACCCTTTAGGCCAAATTGGGTCAACATGGCTCAAAGGGTTCAATTGGCTTGTTTAGGTCCAAATGATTGTAGTGAACTATTCAATAATGATCTACAATCATCAATGAAGGGATTGGATGGCTTGATGTGATCTAATGGGAGTTTAATTGTAGTTAGGTTCAATTACCACTTTTTGGTAACTTTGGGTCAAGTGACTTGGTCAAGCAAGCTTGGATGAATTGGGGTTATGGATGGTTGGAGTCTGTTCAGTGATAAATTTGAAGTTGATTTGTGGCTTTCATTGTAATTGATTTAGGGCTCAATTAGGTGTTTGCTAATTTGAAACCTTTAGGTCAAATGGCCTAAGTTGGGTTGGTCACCTTTCTTTAGTTCAATTAGCTTGATTGGAAGTATTGGAATGGCTTGAAATGATCTATTGAATAGTTAGAGTGATTTAGAAAATTAAGTTGGATTTAGTTTGCTTGAATGGGCTTGAGTTGAGTTATAGGATTATGGTGGGGTTAACTTGGGTTAAGGCCCAAGTTAATTTGGCTTGGAGCTTGGATTAGAAAACCAAATTCAAATAAGATTAATTGAATGGGTTGGAGTTGGTTTAGCTTCATCTACATGAGCTTGAGTTTGGATGAGTGAATAGGCATGAGTTTTCAATTTGGCCATGGGATGGATGAAACCTATTTGTCCTAAGGTGTACTCTGAGCTTAGGGTCACACCTTCAAAGTTCATAAGCTCAAGTTTTAGTGTCCCATTAATCACTAGAAGTATCCTAGCATTAGGGAATCCAAGTGTATAGAAGGTTCCTAAATCTACAATAAAAAGGTTAATCCTTATTCCAAAAGTGAGGTCAACAAATACCCAACTCAAACTAAATAAATATAAATTTTATGATGACGACAATAATAATAGTGATAATGATGTCCTCCATCAGATAGTCATGAATCTAGCTACCCAAATCCATGCTTAAATCCTTAAATTCTCATATTTTTTTAGATTCATGGATGCATAAAGCTTTGCTCTTTATTTTCTTGAATAATTTATTTTTATTGAAGAATGGGAGCACTACTTAAATATTCTCAATAAATCAAGTATAGATGCCTTTTGGCTATATATAGTTCATCTTGTCCATACACATGAACACACACATAGATATATATTACATAATATATTTTTATAAGTAGTAAAAAGTGAATATTTATTTTAAATATAATTATTGGACTAAACTCCATTTTGTAGGGAAAATGCAGTAATTTTTTGACAAATAAGCTTTTTTTAGAGTCCTGAAGACTAATGTTATAAACCTATGGGCTTTAGAAGAACAAGAAAAGAAACCAAGGATAATCATTTTAAAGGTGTAGTTTTGAAGTTATTGGAAACAAAAGAATTAGTAAATAAAGCTAGAGGACCCATAGGTTGTGTATGTCTGTCAATAGGTATAGGTTGTTCGATATAAAATAGAGCTCAACTGCCAATTTTTTTTTCCTGTGGGATTGTACTTTGTGGATCCAACCACACCAATATTTTATTTATTATTTTGATATTATTTGAGATTATCTACTTTCTTATGATAATAACTTTTATCAATATTGTGGATAAAATAAAATGGTTACTTGTGATATGTTTCCTCTATAATAGTGATTATATATGAGGATGGGTCATAATAAATTTAGGAATGATATTTTTCCATTGAAACTAAAACTAATTAAATGAAATAGTTTTAAAATAGTTTAGAAACTCCTAGGATATGTCACCATGAATGCATTCATATTATTTTTAAATTTTATTTAATCTCCATTGCATGAATAAGGGACCCTAACCTTTGAGGATGACAACTATCCAAAGGAGATAGGTGTGTATGAAGGTCGGGCCAATCTAAGACCTAGCATTACATTGCATATTAAAGTTATTTTTTAATCAACAAACTAGAAATTATATTATAATGTATTTAGCCTAAGATTATAGTATATCATGCATACATATTTAGCTTTGATGGCTAGGACTAGGATTCTTTTTAACAAATAATAACTTTACTTATCTTGCACAAGTATATGACCGTACTTCAATATTTTAAAGAGATTAGGTGAGTAAGTTGGTAATCCATATGGGCAGGACTATAAGTCTAGTGATGTGGGGTTTGTCTCAACTTTAAGTGAATAGTCCTACTGCATATTATTAAACTAATTTTGAGTAAGTACTTAATAATTGCTCTTATCATAATTTAGATTCCAAGGATGATAGCTTCTCTTGGGCTACACCATAAACCCTCAGCCCTTGAGCCTATTCATAGTCTTGTGCTAGTGAATTATAAGTCTTAATTTCTAATAAAATTATCAAACTTAAAACATAAATTAAATTTAATACTAAAAATATAAAGCCCAACCTTAGGTAGTTTAGAGTGCTACAAAGCATCTTAGTATTGTTTACTCCCTACTTTTCTTGCATGGTTCCCTAAAATTAATTATTTTTAATTTTGAGCTTATCATAATTGAAATTCTAAAAAATTTATTAAATCCTTAAATTTAAGCAATGAATAGATCATAAATTTTTTTACCATTACTTTAATTGAGATTATTTTATATGTTCATAATCCTAAAATGTAATTAACTTTAAGAGCTTATTTTATAAGAAACATGTAACTCAAAATTTAAATAAAATTTAGTTAAAAGTAGGAAATTTTTTGGAAATGTAGATTGGAAAAAGTTTGAAATCATGTCTTGTTATTGTATCCAAATACATGGTAGAATGATACTTCTATCTTTCAAGATAATATCATTTTTAGATTCTACTTATACAATAATAAGAAAATATTCTTTATTTTAATATGTGAATCAATCATAGAACTGTACTTATATATTTTAAGATAATATATTATTCTCAATGCCATTAATTTGAAAGCTTGTGTGTTTTTCCTAAATTTTTCCACATTATAGATGACAAATTGAAAATAATTTATTCTACAAAAGTACACTCATACATAAAATTTTAATTAAAAATAAAAAATATATGGTCAATCAAATTAGAGTGATTATAAAAAATAGAAAATGGAAAGTTTTAATACAAGCAAAAGTTTTGTTTTGGATTGATTTGCAAATGCAATAAAATTGGAGACTTATACGAGTGAGTAAATGATGTAATTAAATGGTAATCTAGAGTTTTATTATTAAATGGAACTCAACACCTAATAAGATGTTCTCAATGAAACATATTTATTCTGATTTCAAATATAATATGGGGCAAATGTAAATTACTATGATTTGAATTTAAGTACACTAATAATCTTAAATTTGTACAAGTGAATAATGATAAACATGCACTATCTTTAAGCACAAACACAACAAAAAATGTGGTGAGTGTGAAATGATTCAAGCTATTTTTATATTAATTGTATTAAAGGTCTAATTCTTACAACTGCAAATGAAAAGTTAATAAGTTATGAATGATCTAACCTTTGATAGATTTAAAGTAACTAAAGATGAAGCAAAAAAAAATTAAAGTCAACCTCTATAAATAGTCAATCATTGTGGAGATCTCATTCCTTTTTTCGAAGTTCTCCTCTTAAGGCCATAAACTCTCACATTCAAGTAGTCTTTCAATTTGGAGGAAAGTACATACAAAAAATTAAAGACACAAGAAGAAATTTTTATTCAAAAATCAAGTACTTAGTATTACAAAATACATAAACTTACTTCCAAATTTAAACTTACCACCAAACTTCTACCTACCATCATTATTTTCATTCCTACCATTACAACCACAATTGTCATTATCAAACCTATCACCATTATCATACATAATCATATGAAACTCCTACATGGGCTATACTAAATTTGAAAGATAATAAAATTATTATACATCAATTTTGGTACTAAAGCTCTTGAAAGGAAGGAGCATTGGAGTCTTCCACCACCAAAGAAATTAGATGATTGGCAAGAATTAGCATTAGAATTCTTTCAACTACATTATCATTGCATAACTATTGCATACAAATATGCCACCAGCAGAATTTAAATAGATAATTAATCATGTTATCCAATTTGAATTCAATTTTGTGTTTAAGTAAGTTTGAATAACAATCCGAAGCATTTAGATTGATTTAATTTGATTTAATTAAATTTAATTTAAATTTGGGTTAAATAGGATTTAACTGGGTTAATTAGGTTAACTAACATAATTAACCTACTTAAAGGACGATTGAATTTAGATTTTGATTAAAATATTTCTTTTATTTGGAGTTTCACTCAATTTTTATTGAATTTGGAGATGTCTTGATCGACCTAGCCCATTGGCTTGACCTAGGCCTAATCTTAAGATTGATTTCAATAATAAGAAAATATTCTTTCGACTAAAGAATTAGCATTAGAATTCTTTCAACTACATTATCATTGCATAACTATTGCACACAAATATGCCACCAGTAAAATTTAAATAGATAATTAATATATATATATATATATATATATATATACAAAATATTAAAGATAATAAAAATATATATCATGTTATCCACTATGTATATAGTGGATGACATGATATATTTATATATGTTATATTAGTTGTCACATAAATATTATATTAAGATAATATACATATAAAAGTTATATTAGTTGTCACATAAATATTATATTACTTTGGTTAAATTTATATTAGTTTTCACTAGTGGATTTTTTCTATGACAATATATATATATATATATATATATATAATTAAAATAATGTGACATTTTATCAAAATTATATGAAAATCATTATTACAGTTAAAATAAATAATGTTATTTGGTGCTTGTCTTAAACTTTTAATATCTCTTATTCTCCTGATGTCTTTCCTTCTTATCCTTTTTCATAACATGCCAAATTACTGCCAATTATGATTTATTTAAACAAATTACTTGCCAAATTATACGTCAACTTCATATTCTTAATTAAAAAAATAATGTCGTGGCGATAAAATTATAACTCTTCGAAAGCTTCATACATAAAATAGTTGGGCCATGCACTAAATCAAAATTGATTTAATTTATTTTATTGTGCCATTAAATAGATTGAACCTCTATAAATGTCAATCATATAGAAGCAGAAGAAGAGTGTCTTGAGTTGAGAACAAATATGGAATCATTGGGTTGTAAGAGTAAGCTTGAGCTTCCGAAGGTTGACTTGAGTGGGCAGGACTTGTCCTAGTCGGGCACTAAAATTTGGGCATGAGCCTGAGCTGAGGTAGCCTGGGCTATGGCTAACTATGGAGGTTTTAAGGTTGTCTATGATCGAGTTAACCATGAAGTACAAGACGGGCTTCTTGGGCGGGTCATGCCCGAGGTTTTCATGGAGAATAAGCTCAATGGCCCCTCCTTGTTGAACTATGATGGCCGTTGGATCCAAAGAGATTTTGAATTATTACCCTTCGGGAGCCTCAAGGTAGCCGATCCAAATTCTCTCATCGCCGTACGTCAATGTGCAAATAATATTTGGCCTTAAGGAAATGAATTTTTTTGGTAATTATATATATGTTATATAATTTTATAATTTTGTTAAAAAGATCATGATTTCACATGTTATGATCTCTCAAATTCTGTTTGATTAATTAGCAACACTATATGGAATTATGCAAAGCAAATGAAGGACCTAATACAGATTATTCATAGAATGATTTTGGAGAGTTTGGGTTTAGAGGATTACTATGATTCACATATAAAATCTCTTGCACATTCAGTGAGATTATCGAGTACAATATTGATATAGAAAATCATGGAAAGAAAGCTGGTATTCCTTCACATGTTGACCCAAATTTTGTGAGCATAATTTACCAGCAAGAGGAAGGATTGGAAGTAGAGACCTTCAATGGTGAATGGGTGCATGTTGCCACTATGCCGAATTCATTCATTGTCTTGCTTGGTGAAATGTTTACTGTAAGTATGGTCTCTAATATTTCAGAAGAGTTTTAATTGATTGTTAGTTTTAGTTGATAAGTTTTTATAAATATTTTTTTCATATATAACATCTCGTTTAATTTTATTAATTTAGGCTTGGACTAATGGAATTTTTCAAGCACCAAAACATAGGGTTAAGATTGATGACAAGGGGAAAAGATATTCAACTATTTTCAACACATTCCTAACTTTCAATGAGAACATGATACAAACACCTGATGAGCTAGTTGATGAGAAACATCCCCTACTTTTCAAGCCTTTTAAGTACTCTGAGTATATTAAATTCTGCCACTCAGATGAAGGAGAGAAGCATCAAAATGTTTTAAAGGCTTACTGTGGCATAGAGCCAACAAAAATTGTAGTTTGACTTTTTCGCCAAGACAAAAATAATAATGACAAAAATAATAAACTATCTTACGATAAAGTGTTCACAAATAAAATAGTTGGCTCTATATTAATGACTCATTTAATTGCTTATTAATTAAAAAAAATTTATAAGTTTTTATAAATTGTCATATACAAAGATTTAATTGGATGAGGTTTCAAAAAAAGTTAAGGTACAAATATTATGAAGTTTAGAGCCATTGGGAAATTTTGGGTTCTACATGATGATTCATCAAATTTGTTGCATCTTCAATTATGAGAAATAAAGTGTAAAGAGGAAGATGATAACTAATATATGCTCTCCTCTTTTTTCCTCACTAGAAATTGCATCTCTTAAAGTCATAAGTGGTAGCTTACTATTTTTCCAACAAAAAATCTTCTCTCACAAGTTTAGGGTTTAGTATTAGCTTACATATCGAGTATACAAAATAGGCAAGTTTAATTATAATTAGAAAATAATAATGTAATGATTGATTGTACATTATAACTATAATCGTGTTGTGAGATTAATCTAAATAAAATTACAGTACAAATTACTACATTTTTCTAATTAATTTTAAAACATACTATTAACAAATGACATATATAGATGTAAACACATAAAACTCACAAAAAAAATAACCAAACTAAAAATTAGACCAATTACTCCTCCTTTTGACACTTTAAAAATGAATAATATACATAAGTCAAATAGCAATACAAATACCAATAAAAAATATAAGGAAATTTACACTAAAATTTTGAGGAGCCTTAGTCAGGATCTAAAAAGTAACTCATGTAGTCTTTCAACAAAAGAAATTGGCTTTAACATAAATCTTGATCCATATCACATTACTACTAATACAGTTTTGGCCTCATTCTTCGGCACAATTTGGTAAGCTCTTGGTGAGAGAAGTGGTCTATCTAAAGAAGCTTGGACTAGTGGTTGTGTAGGAAAACCTTTTTTTTTCTTCTTCATCATCAACACATTCATCAATGTAGATAATATACTTTTTAAATGAAGAGATTATAAAATAAGAGAAAAATGAAAGGGGAAAAATATGATTGGCATGTTCAAGATAAGTCAAATTATATTTTACTTTCAAGATGTATATTACCACATGATCAAAAGCTATATTTTGACATTACTTTAATATTTGTTACAAATAGAAGTAAGATTTCCACTACACTAAATGAGCATATTCATACATTAAATTTAATGTGTGTTATATAGAAATAGGTAAAGGTAAAAAATAAGCTGGATACTGTTGATTAGATTGTAAATTTAGGAAAAATAATATTATATGAAAGCACATATTGTATTACACAAACATTCTACATAAGACCATTGATAAGGGGAAGTTGATAAGGTAGAGTTGAGTTCCATAAAACTTGATTGATGGTTGACCAATTATTAGTGAGAGCAATGGTGATGATATGTGGATGATAACCATAATTAGATATAAAAATTTATCATATAAGTCTTGATTATAGATCTTGGATTGCCTATGACAAATCATGTGTATCATAATTATATATTCATTTACTATTGACAAAAAGGTTAATAAAAGTTTGAAAAAGTCATTTTGAGTGATACAAATGGGTGAGTAAAACTAAAAATTGAATTGTGGTATCAACAAGGAGATCATTAATAAGGTAAGAAAGAAGTTCTTGGAGTACAAGTTTAGAATTAGTTATTGAAGATCCCCTATATTTCTTGTATTCTGCAAAATCATCGGCACTTTGGAGCTATTGATCATATTTTGGATAAATGACAATGGATTAAGTTTACCTCAAAAGTTCTCAAAATGATTGGAAGAAGGCATGATAGTGGGTGAATGATTAAAGTTTTGAAGTATTTATAATACTTTTCTATTATCAATGATTATTAAATACAATATGGATCATATAGTATGATCAAGTAATTTTGATATCACACTATTAACATAAAGAAAATGTTAGTTGAACTCTAAATCAATTTCCTCCTCAAATATCAAGTGTTTAACTTAAACAATTAGAATTAGATTGTACCTAATATGGCCTTAAGAGAAACCACTATTGGCGATTCATGTGTAGATTATTCTTCTCGTATCCTAGGCTTAACTCAAGCCAATACTAAGGTAAACCACTTTCACTACTTAAGAGCATTCTTGCCATATTTGGCTATGATTTGGGACTTAAGCAAAGCACCTACAAGAAAATAATATTTATGATTTTATTTATTACAACAATCCATTTAAGCACATCCCCTTATAGAAAATAGTGTTAGTCTAAAAAATATATCTACCATCCAGAATAGCAAACAAACAATCTTGTACACCACAAGATAATAAAAATATCATATCACAGTACAGATTATCGACTTAACCTGAATCTAGAGTTGGAGATCTAACAACTTAGTGTGTAAAAAGAGGGGCTTGTGTGGTATAATTGTGTTGGCCTTTTTTAGGTTTAAGTTTTGATTTAACTTTAGAGTTTATTTAATTTTATCATTGGATGGTTAAATGAATTAGTTAAATTTGAATTTTATTTCTAATTTTAATTTATTTTATTTTATGTTAAAATTGAAATTAGGTTTAAAAGAATGAAAAAGAGAGAATAAATTTTGCTTGAGGCACAAACCATTATATTCAACATCCCAAGCCAAGTAGAATGAAGTCTTCACCGTAAGATAAAAATCCACACTAAATATCAAACTAAAAACCTATGTATCTGAATTTACCTTTTTTAAATTTATTTGAAAGATTTAATTAAATTGGGTTTAATTAGATTGATGTTTATTTGATTTAGTTAAGAGTTCAAAAGTTAAATTGGTTTAGTTATTATTTCAATTTAAATGTCTTATGCTTTCATTATATTTAAGTTGATTAATGTATTTGGATTAGTTTAAGATTTAGATGCTTTCATGATTTATTAGTTTTATTAAATATGATTATTTATTTGCATTTTTATGTTGATTAGTTTAGTTTAATTTTGTTTTATTGATTTAACAAAAAATTATTTAATTTATTTAAGGTTCAAATTCAATTTATAATTTAAATTTAAAACTTAAATAATATGATTATTTAACTTGTATATTTAAGTTAATTAAAGGTTTTTTTTTAATTTTAAATTTGTTATTCAATTAAGTTTTTATGTGATCACTCAGAAAAAAAAACACCATGGAGGATGCTCTCCGCCATCTTTATTGAGATGGGCAACAACATGTTCTTTCATGAGACAGATTGATTTTTATTCAACCATATTTCCCCTAATCATATGCTAAGGTTTGTTTATATAAGGATTCTACTTTCTATGGACACAAGCCTCCATATTTAATTACCCACCTTTCCACAATAAGAGAGAACTCTTGATTAAGAATAAAAATAGACATATCTTAGTGATATGTGATGGTGTCTTAGAGGTCTGTGTGGCATAAATGACTATCATGTATGATTCGTATAGTGAATAAAGAGATTAAGCTTACATCCTTTTGGAATGCCAAAAATATAATTTTAAATATTTTCATAACAAAAAATAAAAGCAATTAATGCATAGTATATAGCGAATAATGAGTGAAGACATTATATAACTTAAAGCATATGATGGGGAAATGATGATAAGGCCAATCAAGATCCCATGGTTCCATTATCTTGGGCTACTATGGTCCCTGGTCTACTTAGCCAAAGAAATTATTTGTGATAGAAGAATCATTATTAGTAACCATGGGTTGCATCATCTAAGATCTTCTTGTAGATCTGGAGTGGTATTTATCTAAGGAGATAAGCTTAAGTCAACCTTGGCTAACAGAAGGCTTTTTTCCTATTAAATGTATTTCATGATTCATAGCTCAAGAAGAAAAACTATTAAGAAACATACAGGTTATTTCCATGACTGAAATATAGTGGAGCTATATAGATGTCAAGCCAACTGAACAGAGGGTTATGGTCATATCCACATTTCCCGTGCTGTCATTTGGTAATAAAAACCACGCAAAGAGAGGACATAGGACATGTCCTTATTAGCACAGGATTATTTGAGTATGAACATACTAATAGATCTAATTTCACATTTGCTACTATTGTGAGCAAAAGTTTTTTTTTTAAGCATATCATACTTGATAAATGAAGATGGTTGGATGAATGATTGTTTCCTTTAAGCTGTAATAAATGATGAGATCCATTCTGTCTAAATGTGTATCCCCTTTGGTATAATTTTTTTTAACAATCCACATGACTATCATTAGGGAAAGATTAGGTTTGGGTAACTCGGACCTAGTCATATGACCTAACCAGGGAATTATCCCACACAACATCCTTAGACACTAGAGTTAGATTTTTATGTACATGTTGGGGCACATACAAGAAATTTAATTTTATTTTGAGTTAACTAGCAAAAAATCCTTAGGCAGGAAATTTAGACAGTTGTTATTATATTGAGGACCATACAAGTAATTCAAGCTTATCTCAAGCATAGTGGCTTGACGCTGTAAATATGGTGCCTCAGTGCTATAGTGCCAGCATAGTGGCTCTACATGGTCAACACTATGGCCCTAATGTCATTGACCATGTTGACTTCTTTATTGGTGCCTCAACATTGATTATGTAGCACCATAGCGCTAGTCAAAATTCAATTTAGGATAATTGACAGACGTTCAGGCTCTTTAATGATATAGAATAAACTTTTTGATTGGCATCGTGATAATGTGTTGGGGTGCCACAATGCTACATTAATGTGATGCATCATTTTTTGTTTAAACATTTATGATAACTAATGTCTTTTTTTATCGGCACAATAATCGACTTGACCATCTGACCAGCACCGCAGTGCTGAACTGTTGTTTCTAAATCAGAGAGGTTAGCACCTTGGCTTTGCCTTTACATCATCGTGGCACTAAGTCAAGCTTATAAATATACCACTTGGGGTAACCAAAATTTTCACTTTGCATTCTCCTTAGAACTTTTTCTTAGAGTTTTCTCTCCTTGTCTTTCTTCTAGTTTGTATTTTCTCCTCCATCATGCCCATAAAATATTTTAGTAAGGGTGAGAAGAGGGAAGCCGTCAGTGATACTAACAAGTTTGTTAGTTTGAAGGCTAAGGAAAGGTACCACCACACCCTCATACACAAGCATCTGATCCCGAAGAGACTATAAATGAGCAACTCAAAGAAATTGGAGAATAAATCTCAAACCTAAGAAAAAAGGTTAGTGAGACTAGTCGGTGCCAAAAAGAACTGGAGAGAAAATTTGATCATTACATGGATCGGCAACAACAATAATTTCTATACATGGACGAGTTTAATACATTGCTTATGCACATGTTTGAAAACTATGGTTTCTATACAGGTCCTAATGAGGCTTTTTTTTCATGCGATGGCTCATTATCAACCTTGGGTAGGTGCACCACTTAAGTCGGAGGAAGAAGAGGAGGAGGACAATGACCATGACTACTAGTTCCCCACCCCTTCCCCTTCATTTGATTTCTTCTTGTATTTCTTCTCCTTCTTTTTTCACATAATTTATGTAACCCCTCTTTTTTTATCAATAAATACATCTTTTTTTTTTTTACTTTTATGTCCATTTTCTTATATTTCTTTCCTTTCTTTTTGTATAATTTAATAAGATTTATTCACTTAAAAAAAGACATGAGAGAGGTAGAGCCGCGGTGCTTTTATTATACTGCTATTATTATACTACCTCAGTGCTATTATTATAGTGCCTCAGCGCTATTATTACAGCACCTTGGTGCCCTCATGCAATAAGAGTTAGTCTTAAAACTCGAGAGTGTAGCACCTCGATGCTCATTATGAAGCACCATGGCACTCTGTATAGGCTTAGTTCATTCATCTACCAGAGTGGGTGGCACCTTAGCACCCATTATGCACTGTCATGATGCTCTGTTGAAGTTCACTTCATTCATCACCCGAGATTGTGGCACCTCAGTGCTTGATGTTCAGCTCCACAGTGTTGTTATAAGTAAAACCCAATTGTATATTTTTCTAAGATGTCCCAAAAAGTGTTAAAATGTTACAGCACTATGGCGCTTGATATAAGGCATTGAGGCGCTGATGGTATTCTTCATATGGGCAGAATAAGAAAAGTTAGCATCATGGTGCTCATGATAGAGCGCCTAGGCACTGTTCATTTAATGCCTATAATTAAAAATTTTGGTTGTGTAACGCCTTAGCATTGTTTGATTTCTTTCATATTTAGTGCAGAGTACTCTTCTCCCTTATTCTTGATCTAAGATCAATGATATGAGGGTTTTGTTTCACGTTGAAACTAAGTTCAATGGTGGAATAGATTTTAAGGCGTGGTACCTCGGTACTTAAGAAATGGCTCTACATCATTGAATTAAGTGCATTAGACCAAAAGTGTTGGTGTCCTAAGGCAGAGCGACAGGATTATGTTTCCTGAGAGCATGGTGCCTCAACACTGAGATTTTGCAAGTCGGGAATGCACCATTTGGAGAGAAATTCTTCTAGAATCTAGTAATTTTTATGAAATTTTTTGGCAAAGTGACATTTTAGTAATGCTAAATTTTCATATTTTGATGTCATTCTCCCTTGTTCTGAATCTGAAATCAATGAAGGGAGGTTTCTCTTCTTCTCGCATTAGAACTAAGTTCAACAGTAGAGGTCCTTTGATAAAAATTAGTGTAAAGAAAGAAAGACTGGGCAAAAAAATTCAAGAAGATTTATTATACTGAATGCCTTACCTGGAGTGGATGAAAGATGGATTTCATAAGGGAGAGAATCAATCTTGTAGAAAATGTGGGTTCCTCGAAGTAAGAATCAACCAGAAACTAAGAGAATATGAGTATAATTAGAGAGAGGAAGGGGTAAAAAAGAGGGGGGGGGGTCATTTTCCCCCTTTTTATAGAGTATCTTCCACTATTGGTGCGATTATCCACCCCATAACTATACCCCCCATTCCCCTTGGCAGTTTAGCATTATGGGGCGAGAAGAATAGTTTTTCTTGCTTCTTTAAACTGTAGAACTTGGTCATAATGCCTCGGTGCTGACATTTTTATTCATCATCTAAGACAATGATATAACAATGGTTCAGTTACAAATGACTAGCCTGAATTTCTCTAATACAGATAAAAGCCACATGAGCTCTATAAGGCATAGTTTATTACCTTTCTCATTCTTCATGGAGATGTTGAGTGGCAGCCTCTTGGTCATTGACCAACGAGGAAAGGACTTGCTCATGTTCAGTTACTTAAGCGTTCGTCTGTGAGCAATCCTATTCTATGTTTATAACAATCTAGTTGATTATAACTCTTCTCTCGAGTAGATACTACCTCCTTAACTATAATTCTACCAATTCCGTTGATATATCAAGGAGCTCAAAATGTGCTCTAGAATGCTCTCTCTGGTAGTTTCTCATGGCTCTGAGACAATGCTCGAGATTTGGACGAACTAGAGAGACTTATTGTGAGGTAGGGTTGAATGAGATCTTTGTAATGGAAATGCTATCTAGCAAAACCTCCTCATAGGTAGTGTGTAATGAGAATATATTAAACTCAACATCTATACACAAGGATTCCCAAAGGTGTAGTTCTCCTGCTTCGAGACCCAGGGTAGTTGCACAATCCAATGAAGAGTTTGCCTCTACACAGAAGCTATGAATCTCAGGCTAGACCTCTGTGTTAACACTCAATAGTAAGTGATGTAGTTCCATTACTATATGACATAAAATTTTAGAAGTGCCACATTATAATGAACATGAATGCCTAGGACGTATCCTGGAGACAAAGCATGAGATCTCCAGGTTAGATAGCTATTTTTGAACTATGTAGCTGGGACTAGGCATAGGATGACTCATAACGTAACAATTAGCATCGGGGGAATCACACTGAGTGGAACACACTATTACCTAAGTTGAGTTAGATAAGAGTTGTTCATGACTAGTCATTTGTGTGTCAGATTCCTCTATACAAAAGCCTTCTATAGTATGTAGATGATCATCACTAATGGGCTGAGTAGAAGCTGGGGATGCTACACTAGAATATATCAATATTACCAATGTGGCATCACTCCCTGTCTATCCTTCTGATGGCTGGAAAGCTACTGGTAGCTTAACTACTGTTGGCAGCTCAACTACTACTGGTAGGATGGGAATATATGAAAAAACAACTATCCTTGGTCTTCCCTTACCCTGATCAGCTAGTGAAGGACTATGAATATTTCTATGATTAAAATTCATTTATCATTTATTAATCTTAACTTAAAAAAACTTATAGGGATGAAATATCTAGGGTGTCCAACTTAAACTAAGCCATTAAAAATTCCTAACGCATTTGATACGTATGTTATAAGTGATTAATTTAATTATTCATTTTATTTAAGTCGTTTACTCTTAGTCCATTGAATGAATCTTAAGGATTTGTTATTTTAATGTTAAGTTCATAGATTGATTAATCACAAATTATGATCCATTATTTGATTTATTGAGAATTTTTACTTTTTTACCTTTGGGATTTTTCATTAATTTAATTTCTTTATTATTTTATTAAACCCTAAATATGTGATTTCTAGGGTTTGATTACTTCAGAGGGTTGAGGAATATTTCGTAAGTCCTATGATGTGAATGGTAGTGTTTTGAATTGTTTACTTTGGGTTGATTTCTAATTTACTTTGAATTTAGCTTAATGGGGACCATTTGGTTTTATTTAGTTTAAGTATCCAAATTAACACATTTGATTCCTCAGTAAATTTAGATTTGTTTAGTTTTAGGTTTTATCATGTTCATTTGATGATTTTAAGCCTTTGAGAAGGCTCAATCTAACTAAATTTTGGTTGGTGAATATTTTGACTTGATGGAGCCCATGTAGGTCTACTCATGCAAAATGATCTAATTAGCTACTTTGAACCTCATTTGAATTTCATTTTAAATTTATTTATATTTATAAAATAATTCTATTTTTTTATTTAATTTAATTTTATTTGATTATTCTTAGATTTAGGTGATTTGGAGCTTAAATGAGTCAATTGGGTCAACCATGCCAATTATCTCAATTTAAGCTTAATTGAATTTAGATTTGAGTTCAGATATTTTAGTTTTAACTTATGTTGAATTTTACTAAGTTTACATTTGGTTGGGGTCACTTGATCTAATTGAGTTAAGCTAGGTCTTAATGGGGTCCACTAAGTTGACCTAGATTGTCATTTTAAGGGATTTGATTTTCTTTTAATTTAATTTTTTATTTTAGTTTTGGATTTTGACTTTAAGTTTTATTTAGATTTATTGTTTAATTTCTATCTTAGTTTAGGTTATACACATAGTCACTATGTATAGTATCCTAAGTACTTAATTAGGAAACTCATAATTTATTATTAAAGATCATAATTACTAAAATTGAGATGATGTTAACCTCAACCAAAAATGAGGTCAGCATAAACCTTATGTTGACCATCTTCAATTAGTCAACTAAGATGTCTAGATAGTAAAAATGTTTTAATATAAATATTGGCTCTACCAATTTAGTTAATTAAATGTGGCCAACCCAATTGATCTAAATTGATCTAATTGGACCAACTTAACTAAATTATTTATAATCATCAACTTGGTTAGAACAATCAGGAATATAAATTTCTCTAAGTGTCCCAAACATGTTCTAAGCCTCACCAAGGTAATTTTCCCCATGGACTAATCCAATTTGACTAAAAAAATGAAATGATTAATTCATTAACACTAATGCTTTTATGGATGATTTGATTTAGCTAAACATATAATTTAATTAATTCCTAGAGTGTGATTATTATTAAAGATGTCATTAATAGTTATCTAGTTCAACGAAACTTGGTTAGACCACTTCAAGAGGGAAAATTTAGCCAAGTAAGCCAACATAACCCCTTTTGGCCGAAATGAGAATATTCACATTTATTAAAAAAAAATTAGTCCCATTCATTGATTCAATCAATTTGAACAAGCTTGCGAGTGATTTTATCAATGGGTCATGTAAACATTTTCTTAATTTTACCCAAGTCACTTTGAAAACTCCAAATGACTCAATGCATTTTATTTAAGTCAAAGAGACAAATATACAAATTTTACTTAACCAAATTCACATTTTATTAAAAAAATTTTTCCCTGGATTACTTACTTAGCCATAGAATGTAAGATGATGAAATTAGGAGATTTATCATGGATAAAATTAAATTTAATGAAGTTTGCATGGATTAGGGCAGACTAATGCAAATGAACCATTTCCATCCTATCTAAACCACTATTCCCTTCTCTCTAATTGCCTACAACTTCTCAAAGTACTCCAACTAGTTAAGATCAATAATCAACCATGGTGAAGCCATAGTTGTACATGACTAATTGCCTAATTAATGTCACAATTGCTCCCATTACAAAGAGAGAGTCAGTTCATCATTCATGAGCTGAGAGAAGGAAATCCTACCATTTCCCACACCCTCGTGATCTTCAAGTTAGATTTACCATCAAAGCAACCCAAATGGTGGTTAGATCTTGGTTGGCCTAGTGATCCATGCTAATTTAAACTAATTCTAGAAAGATTTTTCTTCTATTTTCATTATTTAAGGTGTACGAAGAAAGAAACCTAATCGTTTGACCTAGGTAAGTGATAATTTTGAAACCCTTCTCCATCCTTTTAGTCTTGATCTTCCAAATAACATATGTCATAGTGGCTAGAGTTAAGCCAATAGGCTAGTAGCTCTCCACCTCTTGAAGCTTTTGAAATAGTGTTTACCTCAATTGGTTAATGGTGGGGAAAAATCTCTAATTTGCCTAACTTCTATAGGCTTTTGAATGAAGAAGATGAAATTAAGGTTGTTACTCTTGGATTAATGGCCCTGATCTAATCAAACTATGATTTTGTCTAAAGCCCTTAATTTTTAGGTATTATTTGTAGATTTTTTTCTCTAGATAAATAACTAAATTACACTAAATAAAATTAAACTTAAGAAGGGTTTTAATGAGAGACATTGAAGAGATATTATTTCTCTAATTATTTTTATTATTTAATGTATTAAATGGATTAGGAAAATATTCATATTTATTATAAATATTTAAAATGACCTTTTAAATGCCCCATAAAAACTACAAGTCCATTTGAATTCAAATACATGATTTATGGTTGTTTTAATAAATTATTCACTATTTAAAATTAATAAGTAAAATAAATTTTAAAATTTTAAGAAAATTTATAGAATGTTTCATACATATTTTTGTGTATCCCCAAATTTAATTAGAAGTTTGGAAATCATTTGATTGATTGGATTAATTAAAATAAAAAATTTATTAATTTATATTTTTTAAAATAAATTATTAATTTTAAAATTTTTAAATAAATTACAACTCCGTAAAGTAAATAACCATATATTTTAATTTTTTTAAAGGAAAACACAAATTAATTAATTTTTTACTTTAATGTTTTCACAACTTTAAATGTTAAATAATTATCTCATTTAATTAGAATAAGGTTTATCTAAAGTAAAAAATCTCATTAGAATACAACACCACACTAATATACATGTAATCCAGACCCTATTCATGTATGTGTTAGATTAAGAGCATATTAACCTCTATTTTATCATAATATTTTATAACTTAATTAATTTGATTTCAAGATGATCTATCGTACGGTTGATTATATCAATTAACTAAATACACAATGATAGCTGGTACACAAGTTGGCTATAGATGTAGGTAGCTAACTTGGTAGGGAAATGCACTACTCTAAGGCTAATTCACATAACATCTTATGACTTTGATTATTTTCTTAACTATATTAGCAATTCGCATCATAAAAATCATGCATATTAATCCTATTTTTTAGCTAATTTCATAACTTAGTATTGCACTTTTATTAAATTTTCAATACCTAGTCAATTTCTTCAACTAAATATCTTTACTTATAATGGTTTATTTCTTTTGATCAGTATTATTATTATTTCCTTAAACATGCCCACTTAAGCAAGAAAAAATTCATGGGATTGTTGTACTAATATGACCTTGTCTGTTATACCACAATTGCACTCTTATGAATATAATAATACCCTTTCTGTGAGCTTGGTTATCCTTTGAATCAAGTTTAACTGAGGTTTGACCAATATCACATTTGATCAAACACTTGTCCAATGGAGTCATATAATTTTGATGAAGTGATTTTATTTTTCAGACATACTTGATTTCATTTTTTTTTCTTTTCTAAATTTGTGGTTCTTGTTCAGAACTCTACCTTTCACTCTAAGTATTTTGGATATCTTTTCTAAACTTGAATAATATACCTAATGATTGTTAATTTCAACTATCACCATCATATTGAAGCATTTGAAAACATATAAAGTGATGTTAACACTCTAAATTAGAATACATCCCTTTACAACCAAGAATTAATCCAGATTATGATTAATTATTATTTTTATTTCATAATTCATATGGTAATTAAAATCTTTAATTAGAATCATACCTCATATAATAATTAATTTATAGTATATCACTCCGATCATTAATAAAGTGATAAGCCTTAAATAATAATACTCCTATACATGACTTCGTTTAATAAGTCATTAAGATCATATAAGTCAACCTATGGTGTACAGACATTGCACACACTTAACTATTGTGATAATACACAACCTTTTATCCTCTTAGCATAGAGAGGATGTTGTTAGGTTATTTTGCTTGCAAATTCTTTGACGCTTGCAAAGAGATTCTCTTAAGTGTAGTTGGAATTCTAGATAGATTTTTATGTTTTTTTTTTTGTTATGTATTGTGTTGCTTATTATTTTATAATATTATAATAGAGATAGTTTCTAAAGGTGCTTACATTTGTTTTTACAAGGGTCTTATGTTAACTTATAAGAGTTCTAATATTTTTATGTTATTTTTACATACAATATTATACTTTTGGTCTGATGTGATGCCACCATTTAGTCTTAGAATATTTTTATTAATTTTTAAAAAATTTATAAGTATAATAAAGTAAAAGCAACATTTTTTTTACTCATTAAAAGCTAATCTAATCCTTGACAATTGATTTAGAACTAAGAGAAAGAATTAGGAGTAGAGGAAAACCAATACTTATATTTTTATTAGTTAAATTATCCAAGCTTGTTGAGTAGAATTTGGCAATCTTTTTATTTTTATCTTATGTATATATAAATAAATTACCCAACTGCACTAGCTTGTTACCTATTCTTTTATGGCCATTATTGCATATTGATTATTTATAATCATTCAATTTAATTATTATTTTTACTTTCTTGTTATAATGTGATTGTTTGGGTTATAAATAACTTTATATTAGGCTCATAAGATAAAATAGTGTTTTCCAATTTTAGTAAAATAGTAAATAACCTAAAAATCAATTAATAAATATTTTTAATTTAAAATTAAGTCTTTCTCTTATCAAATATTTTACTTTTGTTATTTTAAACTACTTTGATGTTGTATAATATAAAGCTTGCTAGCACTAGTGTACTTTTATAATATGGCTAAGTCAAGCAGACATTAAAGATATTTCTATCTTAAAGATAAATAAGCTGCATTGCATATCATATCTCTTAAAATAGAGTCTTAGCTAAACATGATTTTAATTTTGCTAATAATGTAAGAAGTGGTAGCCTAACCTAAATAGAATTGTAAGTCTAATGTTAAGTAGCTTTGATTACGTATAATTGTGATATCTTATTTTTTCGGTAGCCATTTCTCTACATATGTAGAAATTACAAGTTCTACATTTTTCCACCCATTTTCATAACAATCATCTTAATAGGAAATTCTCATTTTTTCTTCCTTGGTTCGACCTCATGAGATAAACTTGAAATGATGCAATACATGGCTTCCAATAAAGTGCCACATAATTGGATTGGGTTGACTGTGTTCGTGAGCTAAATGACTTTGAGCTTGACTACGGAGGTGATGAATTCATATAATCCAAATTAAGATTATTTTTATATTTTTCTTCACTTGTTTTCCTCACCCACCTACCACCACTAGCCTAGCATATTCTTTGATCAGTCCTTAGTTAGTTAGCGATTAGTATTAGTACAACAGTTATAATTCACTATAATTAACTCAATCAAGTGCTTGGCTTAATTAAATATTAGTTTAAGTTATTTATTTAATTAAAAGTCAATTAATGATTAACTAAGATGATTATGATTAATTTAATTATATTTTAATTATGAATTAATTACAATTTCAATCAAATTAATTAATACATCATTAGTGATTTCTTACACTTAAGGTGATTTATGTTCATCGATAAACCTAATTAAAACTTAATTAATATTTTGATTTGGTTTAATGTGATTGATATCTGGATGATTATCTTAACTAGAATTTAATGAATGCTTAATTAAGTTCAATAAGCTTAACTAATCAAATGATTTATTCAATTAAGTTTCAATCAAAGATTAACCAAATTTTTATGGTTCATTTTTATTTCTTAAGTGAGTGTTCTAACTCATTAAAGTTTAATGAAATTTGTATTTTATTTAATGTTAACGAGATTAATTAACTTAAGGTGATAAAGATTTAAATTTATCATTCTTAGGTTTTAATTAAGGTTAGAGTTTAATTATTTAATTTAAGTACTTCTCTATAAAAAATTATTTCAAATTAATTAAATCATTTCTGTAAATTTTGTAATTTTAAGAGTTAATTATTTTGTTAAATTATCTTGAGAAGGCTAAAAATCATTCACTTTTGGTTCAATAACCTAAATTTCTTGAAAATTTTATGAGAAATGAACTTTGATATAATAAACCTACAATAAAAGTTTTAAGTTAATTAAGTATATAATTTATGAGTAGTAAAGAAATTATCATTTTTGATAATTTTTAAATTATTCCTAAAATACTTAGAAAAATTTAGAGTTTTCAATTTTAATGGATTTCTCTCTCGATGCCAAATCGAGAGAGAAATCATTCTTAACTTTCTACTTAATATTTAATTTATTATTACTTTTGAGGTTTAGCCCTAATAAAAGTAATTAATTTGAATTATATTTTTTTATTAAACCCTAATTAAGTGATTTTAAGCTCTAATCAAATCTAGAGGGTCTAATTAATTTTTTGATGCTCCAATGTTAGTGAAGATGTTTTGAATCATTTTCATATATATATTTTTTAAGTTTCATATTTTTTATATTAATTATTTTATTTAAGTTATCCTAATATACTTGAAAAATCATAACTCTTGATCTAGGGCTCTCATTAACTTGAATTGTTTTGCTGCAAGTAGAGATTTATAATAAGTTTTTACTCTAAAAGTTTTGACTCAATTAGGTTTGTATTTTAAGTGCAATATAGAAATTATCTTTTCTAATAAATTCCAAATTAACCCAATATATTTGATAAATTTTATGGCTTTTAATTTTACTAGATTTCTCTATGAAATATGAATTCAAAGAAAAATATATTGTAATTTTTCAGATCAAAGGTTGATTTATTATTTTTCTAAGTTTAACACATTTAGCTTAATTAATTAGTGTTTAATTCAACACTAATTTGGTGATTTAGTGATTTTGAGTTATTTAGAGGACCTACTTAATTTTTCTATGTTCATTGATGATTATTAAAATGTTTTGAATGATTTTGGATGTGTTTCCATAATTTCTATAATTTGTAATGTTTATTTATTCAAAATCAGCTATTAAACTTCAAAATATAATAACTCTTAATCCATAATGTATTTGAATTGATATTTTATGGTTGACAAGGATTAATGTCCATTTCAATCCTTAAAAATTTCAGCTCAATTGGATTAAAATCTTAAGATTAGTTAAAAAAATATAACATTTTTAATAAAGTATTTAATATACATATATATATATATATATATATATATATATATATATATATATATATATATATATATATATATATATATATATATATATATATATATATATATATATATATATATATATATATATATAATCTAATTTCTGACATATCCACATTAGCAGTTGACGGGGCACCACTTTTTAGATTTTATTGTAGGATTGGACCCACGGGATCCAGATGGATCTGACTCGACATGGCGATGGGAGAAGTCAATTAACTAGGACCATTCGATCAAAGATCGAATAGTCCTAATTAAACATGTGATTATAAATTAATTTTATAGCAAAATTAGAGCCATCCATCCTAATAAAAAAAATATGCTACAACATCAACTCCTCCATGGTGAGAGATGATACCTATCGCCAAACTAGTTCAAAATTCCAACAATTCTCATCAAAATTTTGTGATTTTTCAATTGGATGAGCTTTAACATGAAATGAGAAAAGATTCTGCATGGATTTTCTTTAAAATAGCTTAAGTTCATTTTACAAAACACCAGAGCCTTGGTTGTGATTGAGATCAATTATCTAACTCAAGCCAATGTTAAGTGATTTTCTCATATCAAAAAGCTTCTTAAGGTCAAGATGAAGCTTTTGGTGAATTTTTCCCTTTTGTCTCCTTATGGATTGTTTTATAGACCAATGGATATTGCCCTTCATAAGAGCTCAATCAAAATCAAGGTTAAAGTGATCAGAAAAATAGGGGGAAGGCTCAGTTCATTTGCTTGGATGTTGGTGAAGGTGTATAAAGTGTCCAAGGTATAAGAAAAAGGCTCCTATTCTTTCTTTATGGTCGGTCGACCCCTCCACCATCAGTGGAGGTTAGAGGTTGTTGGCCATAGGGATTTTTATCTTGCAATTTGTTGAGGGAGGTGGTTAATTGATCGGAGAGTCCTCTTTTATCATACAAATAGAGAAATGGATGTGAGAGAATTAGAAATTTTGGCCTTTTATCATGTTTCTCTATATCTTTCAATCTCCCTCCCTATAACCACTTCTAGAGCCACTAAGACCAAGAAGTTCATTTCATACTTAAGAAAATCAATTGGGTTTTAGCTTGTTTGAGTTTAATTTTATGATGGTTAAAGTTTAACACTTTGAATTGACCCAACTTAACTCACTTAAGTTTAGTTGGGTAAGGTGACTAGCCTTAGACCATTTGAATTATAATTACACTTGAACCATCTTCATTAAACAAATTTGTGACCACTCAATTTGGATTAGTTTTAGTTTGACTTAGTTCAAGTCTATATTGATTGATTTGACCTAAATGGGTTAAACTAGGTCAAATAACCATAAATAGTTATTTTTAATTTAGATTAAGCTTCAACTACCTTTGATGAGGAGCTCAAATTGATTGTAATTTATTTGAGTTTTTTTTTGGATTTGACCCAAATTGGCCTAATTTGGTCAATTTGGGTTCTCACAAGTTCAAGAACCAAGCTGGTCAAATTAGACCCAATGAAGAGTTAGATTAGATCCCATTATGTTTTTGAAATGATTTGGAATGTTTAATTTATTTTAATTTAAATTTAATTTGATTTTTATACAATAGGATTCATTTTGGTCTATTAACGGAGGAAGTAGCTATTAGTTGCTTCTCTCGGGGCCCCCAATAGGATCAGCTATTCGGTAGATATTGTATCCTTAATGATAGGTCTTATTATAGAGATGGTGGGATTTGATTTTTTTCTTGTTTTTTTAACCGTCAATTTTAAAAGAAAAAGAACATAGTTAGTGGATCCCACATAGATCAACTTAGGTCAAATGGAATGATTTGCTAAATTGAACCCAATTTGAATTTAATTTTGTGTTTAAGTAAGTTTGGTTAACAACCCAAAGTCTTTAGATTGATTTAATTTAATTTAATTTAATTTAGTTTGAATTTGGGTTAAATAGGATTTAATTGGGTTAATTAGGTTAACCAACATAACTAACCTACTTAAAGGATGATTGAATTTAAATTTTGATTAAAATATTTTTTATTTGGAGTTTTGCTCAATTTTTACTGAATTTGGAGATGTCTTAATCGACCTAGCCCAATTGCACTAGGTTAAGTCTTAGTGGAGCCCATTGGCTTGACCTAGGCCTAATCTTAAGATTTATTTCAATTTGGTTTTCAAGTTATATTTTGAATTTCATTTTATTTGATTATGGATTTGTTTATTTTGATTTAGAGTTTGGTGTTCACTTATTCACTAAGCACGTGTCTTAAGTGTGAAGGAAGATCTTAGCCTAGGATTAGAAATCCTAAGTACTAGGATAAAAGAAATATTAACATCATCAACAATGAGGAGAATAATGAGCACAAGGGTGTAAGATAAGAAGTGAGTAAGATAAAGAAGTAAGGGAAAGAAGTTAAAAACAATGTGAAAAAAATCTTAGTTTAGATTTCACCAGCCATCATCCATGGTCATCAAGCTAAAGGTAATTTAACCTAGGAAGGTAGTCGACCCAACCTAATTATGAGACACTTTGTCAATAATCAAGAATTGTATTATTTAAAGTTAGTCTCATTACCTCAAATAAAAGAAGAAAAATTAAGAATCTTTGACAAACAATTTTTAAAATTAAGTCAGGAAAGATGCGGCACTTAAAATCAACAGATAGGCGGAGAAATGCCTGTTGAAAGAAAAGAAATATGATAACCAAGTTGTATGCAACTAGAGCTACACAATTTTAGTCCTACAATCCTATCTCAAATAAAGTGCTTATGACATACTTATTTAAAGTAAAGGTAGAGATTTTTAATTTAAAGTAATTTTAAATTATTTAGTACCTACAAGAACATTCAACTCATTGACTTACTTCAGGCGATCTGGGAAGCCATTTGCTTCTAAAACTCGCATAGCATGATTGAAGGCAAGTTAATGTAAATAATAACTAATGACTAGCACAACTTAGTATATTTTTTCATGGAGTAGTTGAAGATGGTTCAAATCATGATGAGTGTGAAAAACCTAAGTGTTGACCTCATTTTTAGAATGAGTTCTCAACACCTCCATCTTAGGCATAGGACTTCTCTTAGACTTTAAGAGTTCCTTAGTCTTAAGACACATCTAGTGATTAGGAACACTCTCCCCTAGCCCTAGAGGACTCAGAAGGTTTAGCCATAGGAATAGGCCATGCCTTAGGGGTGTTAGGAAAATCCCTTACCCTTTAGCTTAAATAATTCCTCACTTTCCTTTTTTTCAAGTCAAACTCCAAATCAATTCCACTTGATTTTCTCAAACTCCAATTCGATTCCATAATTCAATTCCATTATTGGAATCCATGATTGAAACTATGATTGAAAGCCATGATCAAAATTCCATCAAAATTTCTAAGTTAAACTTTCCTGAGTCCTTAACCCTTTCTTAAGGACTTAGCCAAAACTATGAACTAAACCCACTCAAACCCTTGAGATTTTCTCATGATCCATTTATATTCTCATTTATATTCACATTTATAAATCAAATATAAATTCAAACCCATCAAATCAAATTCAAAATTCCAAAACAATTCATAAAATTTTTCAAAATTCCTTTAATTTTCCATTAAAGGACTTAACCAAAATCAACTCCAAACTTTGATCAAACCTATTCAAAACCTTGAGATTTTCTCATGATTCATTTAAATTATCATTTATATTCACATTTATAAATGAAATATAAATTCAAATCCATCAAATCAAATTCAAAATTCCAAAATAATTCATAAAATGTTTCAAAGTACCTTTAATTTTCCATTGAAGGACTTAGCCAAAATCAACTCCAAACTTTGATCAAACCTATTCAAAATCTTGGGATTTTCTCATTTCTAATTTATATCCTCATTTATATTCTCATATATAAATGAAATATAAATATAACTCAATTCAATCAAAAATTAAATTCCAAATTAAAAATGCTTAAAAATCTCTTAATTTTTCATTAATGGATTTACCCTAAACCTTGATCAAACCACTTCAAACTTATGGGATTTTCTCAAAATATATTTGTATCCTCATTTATGTTCTGATATATAAATGAAATATAAATATACAGCCATCAAATCCAACTTACAAAATTGAATTTCTAATTCAAAACTCAATTAAATCCTTTAAATCCCCTCTAATGGATTTTACCCTAAATCATGATTAAACTCTTTCAAATTCTTGAAATTTTCTTATGATAAATTTATATTCTCATTTATATTCACATATGTAAATAAAATATAAATTCAAACAATCAAAACCAACTCCAAATATCAAACTCAAATCAAATCAAAATCAAATCTAAGCCTTTTAAGTCAAAATATTGGACTTAGCCAAAATCATTTCAAATCAAGCAAACTCTTGATTTTCTCTCATGGTTCAATCAATCCTACAATCATATGCTCATATATAAATTCAAACCTCAATCCTTCAATCAAAACCTAAATCAAAAATCAAACCCAAAACTCTTTCATATTCTTCCTTTGAATATGAAATTTTCTAATGGATCAAAATCCATTTGACTTCAAACCTCTTGTAAATGGATTTATATTTCAATCATAAGTCCATATGCAACATCAATCAACTTAAATCAAGCTTTGACCAAGCCATTCGACCCACTTAGGCTCACTTGACCCAAAGTGACCTAAAGTACCCTTATGAGCCAACTTTTGATCCTAAACAAATTGGATTGAACAAAACTAATATTTGTCTCTCATCATGATCAACAATCATCATGGGATGGTCAATCAATAAAATTGGGTCAAACCAAGTCAAACCTAAGGATTGACCAAGTCAACACTTAACCCAAAATGAAACCTAACATGACCAAAATCCACTATAGGCCAAATTGATTGAAACCATTGATTTAAGTTCACTCATGACTTATGTTTGAACTTGACCAAGTCAACCTTTGAGCCTATTCTAACCCATTTGGTCCACTTGACCCAAGTTGACCCATTTTGACCTAAAGGGTCAAAATATGTCAAAACTTGATCTAAGCCAAATTGATTGAAACTAATGAGTCAAGTCCATCCCAAATCACTTGTGGAACTTGACCAAAGCCTCAATTGGCCAATTAGATGCAACCTAGCCTAATTGACCTTAGACCCAACATGACCTAAAGGGGTCATGTTGAGACAAAATTGAACCTAACTCAAATTGATTGGAAACAAAGATACCAATCCACTCCATATGACCAACCAAACCTAGACTTATCTTGACCTACCTCAAATTGGTCAAATGGGTCAAATAGGTCAACTTGATTCATTTAAGTGAGCCAAAACCTAACCTATACCAAATTGAACCAAACCAAAAGCATAAAAACATTTTAAATGGTCATATGAACTTGACCCAACCCTTGGTTTGATCCAATTTGACCAATTGGTGAACTTGACCCAAGTTGACCTATTTTGACCTAAGTGGGTCAACATGAGCGAAACCCTATCAAATGGATTCCAAATCCATTGAAACTTGGCCTAACCTATTTTCTTAACATACCAAACATACCTAAATTAATAAAAATAGCAAAATGATCACTATACCCCTAGGGCATAGAACAAATTTTGGCCTAGCCCATTGGTATTTTGGTCATGCACTCATCACAAACACTTGAGGCTCTCCTAAACATCAAGGGGACCTAGTGTGTGCACCCAACCTAATGGGTTTGGGTCAACCCATTTGGCCTATGGACCAAACTCGACCCATAGGCATGAAATTGAATTTTCAAACTCCCTCCAAACCTCAATTGAATGCACTTGGGAGCTAGGCATCCACTCCTCTGGCCAAACCAACCATGTGCACACCTCTAACCACTCAAACAACCCATTCCATTATGACAATTGGATCAAAATGACATGCATAAGCTCAGTCATCCGATTACCATAAGGGGAGATATACTGCCCCTAATTCACTGAAATCTCAACTCACTCATAGTCGATTGATGTCTAGGAAGCTTTAGCAAACATCACAGAGCTTTCCCAATGCCTCAAAAAGAGATTTGAATTTCATCTTTCTCAATTTTCAAATAGTGAAAATAGGGGAGCTCATCCTGATTTCCAACTTCTTTCACACTGAATCTTAGCCCAATTCCTCTTATAGTCATCATCCTAGGACTCATTCAAGCATGCCTAAGCATTCAATTAAGTTATAAAGCTAAGGGGAAGATCAATTCGATCAAAGCCGCAAGGGGAGCTAAGGGGAGTTGGTCCATCCACTCATCTACTCAACCTCAAGATCTAGGAACCTCAACAGGGCTTCGTCTCCACTAGACGAAGCTACCTCATCGATCCCGGGCACTGGTGATCACCTCCGGTGAGGTTAGTGAATTTCTGACCACTTAGGCTAAGGTGTGTTGGTCTTTTGTGAAGTGGATTTTCATTCTATAGGATCTTAGCCGTTGGATTGGTCACTCTGGTCCCTTAGGTGGTGTGTGTAGAATCTTGTTTGAATCAATGAAGGATCGGGCTCGCATCTTCCCTTGGATTATGAACAGCTCACATTCCTCCTTAGGGAAGAACTCAGCCAATCTCAGCCATCCATCCACACATTCTTAGATGGACGACCAAGATTTTTAGACACGATTTTAATTCCTTATCTGATTTTAGAACCATGGGTTTATCCTCTGCCGTCTGATCTTTTATTGGATGGTTAAGGGTAAAGATGCATGCATCGTCGCCGCCTCTACCGATGTGACAATTTAAGTATAGGCTCACGGCATGATCGATGTAAAGCGCGCTGATCGCTGCTGCCACGCATCGCGCCATGGGTGGGGGGTTAAATGGGATTAGTTATTTAACTAATTAAATCCTAATTAATCCCTATGGCTTCTAAAAATCATATCTCCTCATAGAAAAATCAAAACAATAAAAGGAAAAATGCATTGGATAGATAATTTTATCTAAAATATTCTAAAATTGTTTTCAATTTATTTTAATTTCCCTTTTTCTCTAAATTTGGATTTCTTTAGGAACAGTAATTAGCTAATTACTTTTTAATTAAGCCATCAATTAATCTCAAACTTCTAGGGTTCATTTTAGGGGATGACCTCTGCCTCTCCTAATTTTCTTGAGATTTATTGAGTCCTTGATTAGGGACATTACTAGCTCAATCCATAATTAACCTCTCCATATAATTAAGTGTAATTAAGATGTAATTAGTGGATTTTCCCTATATTTAAGTTAGATTAAGGTTAGATCAAGTGAATAGGGGTTTTAGAGAATAATTTTAGGGTATTTCCCTTAACCTATTCTGTAAACCCCATTTTCTTTCCTTAATCCCTTTCTTAATTAAGGGTTAATCCATTAATTACCACTTTAAATGATTTTCAAAAATACTAAAATTCTCTAGAACTTAATTAATCTACCTTGGGTAGATACGTAAGTGTTCAATAGCCTAAGTCTAATTAAGGAAATTAAACCCCCTTTCATAAGTGTGAAGGGATGTTTTAAAAGTACTTAAGCTAAAACCCCTTAGCTTAATTAACTTATAATTGTGAGCCAAATTGCATTAGGCCATTTCATTATTAGGTGCATTGTAAATTTACATACCTTGTGGGTTTTATGTCATCTCATTTGCTCATAATTGCCTAAGTTAATTTTCCTAAGGTGGTGTATGTAAGGGTTAATTAAATCACTTAATGCATACCTTAACCTAATCAATACTTAAAAATGGATTTAATTATTTGAATATTAAACTAAAATACAAAACACATGTAGAAATGGGTTAGGAACAACAAACTAATCTCATCCTTTTAAAAATAAATCAAACTTCAAACAAACTAAAAATCATTTTGAAATTCACTTTGATTTATTCTAAGTTTTCTTATTTCTTAAGAATGTCTTTAGGAATTAAGTAAAGTGAGTTTGTTTATATGATTACATTGTTTTAGATCTTTCCCAACATGTTAAATTGTATGTCATTCCATGATTTCATGTTTTCAAAGTTTTAAAATGAACTTGCTTACTTTATGTCAAATGTGCATGTATTGGCTAAAGTAAGATATGAGTGGCTATTATCACTACTAAATCCAAAGTATTTTCAAAATATATAATTGAAACATTAAATCTAAAGGTGTGCTATTTTTATAATTTAATTATAAGCTTGCTTGTAGTAGATTATAAAGTCATGTGTAGTGTAGCCTTCCTTTCTTTCCTTATGTTAGCATAACTTTGAATATGGGTTAGCGAGATGTAGGGCTCATTTGAAAAGAGCCTAACACTTACTTAATTCCAAACCCTATTCATCCCTATGCTCTCACTTAAGAAGGAGTGCTTACACTTGCATGAATAAATTGCATAAACCAAAATGAAACTATTAAGTAAATTTTTGCATATTCTTCTCCACTTTATTTCTTTTATATGCATGTTAGTACTTAAGGAAAGTGGTATATTAGTCTGGACAACCCCGAGGTTGTGAGGCTTTAAGTAGCACTAAGTGGGTCTTATACACCTCTGGTTAACAATGATAATGTACTCACTTATGCCTTTCTTACTTTCATGCATGTATGTGAAATTTTGGATAAAGAAAACCTTTTCTACTCAAGAAAATTCATGCATATAAAACTTCTAAAATTTCTTAAATGAATTACTTAGCATGCATCATTAAGTGTGTTAATTATCTTATTTTCATGTATAGATATGCTTAGGGTCCATCCATATGCAAGTTATATATGTTGGGAAAGAATTGAAGTAATGTATGTTATGTGAATTTTGATTCATTTTTCTTAATCTTAAAATACCTTTCTTTTTGGATAAGTTTGTTTAGAGTTAATCTAATTTAGGGTTAATTAAAAGGTTTAATCAAGACATTCACCTAACTGAAACTAAAACATGAAACGTATCTTAGAAATTACTTAAGGACTAGGGAAGGAAAGAGAAGTTCTCTTCTCTTTCCCTCTCTTTATCACTTAGTAATTAATTGTAGGCTTCACTCAAATCAAACTAAAACATGAATTTAAATTAACCCAAAGTCAATAAACAACTTAAATGAAACCATCCTCTAAGTTGAACATGTCTTTAATACTTAGAAAATTCAATTCTAAAGTCCTAAGCTAAGCATACCACACAAACCTTTAAAGCACACACATTAGCCTAAGTCACACTTTCTAGTTGTAGGTTAGGTCGGTGCATGGCTTGATGTTATGTTTTGCCTTATGATGAATGTTTTAGACTGGATGTTAGGGTGTATGCTCGTAGAATGATTGGTAGGACGTGCTTAGTCTAACCATTCTTTTCTGTAGGGGATCGTGCTAAAGAGGCGCTATCATAAATAAAAATATAAATGCTTCTTACTTGAAAGTGCTTATACCTCTTAGCATAATCCATAGGCCAGATGGACAGAGTCACCCATGTGTGGGGTGATAAGTCCAATATACATGCTTGGGATTTTTGTGGTGTGATTTGACTAACCTTTGTTTTGCATGTGTCAGTTAGATTTATGCATTTCCTTTTCATGTAAAAAAATTTGTATATTTAGTAGTTGGAATGATTTGTTATTTGGGGGGATTAGGATGAACATTGGTCATAAGATCCTATCTTATGTACCATGTGAAGCCTTGGAGCATCTACCATTAAACTATCCAAAGGAAGATCCAAAGAAAAAAGAAATAAAGAAGAAAAGAAGAAAGAAGAAAGAAGAATAAAGCTTGAAGACCCACATAACAATGAATTCCTTTTGCTTCAATGTAATTTAATTCATTCGTAATCCGGGTTGTATAAGGGTAGAGCTCGGCCACCCAATTTGATATTTTTGGATTTGTGTGGTGTTGCCAGACCACAAATGGCCATTTATTATTTTTGCACTAGTTTTATAAATTGATTAATGTTTGTTTAACTTATACATTTAATTGGCATGCTCTTCCTAGTTTCTTCCTTGCTTTATGTATGGCCTGGATGTGGATTAGGCTCTTTAGGGAAAAATAAATTATTTACCTAGCTTAATAATTTAAATTAAAACTAAATAGCTCATAACCTCACCTAAAGCATAAGATTAAAATTAAGATAAAATAATTATAAACCCCTTAGCTGGATGAGTTATTTTCTTTATAATATCATGCACAATAGTATCTTATTTCATTCTTGATTGGAGGGCTTCCATCTTAGCTAGAGAACTCGGCTTGACCTATGAGGGCCATGGTGGAAACACACCTCTTAAAAATTATAGGTGATTTTTGCCAATAATATACTTTCTCATGCATTAGTCATAAAGATCCTATTAGCCTGAGTCAAATTGATTGTCCAAAAATGAAATTTAAAATGTATTAGATTTAGGCCATTTGAAGCATGTCCCTTTACATGATCTAGTGTATTTAGTGAGTGAGTTTAAGAACTTAGTCTCTTTCTAAATAAAAGTAGCCTAGCTATCTTGCATAAACATAAAGACTTGCCTACATGTATTTAAAATTGTAGGAGTAGTTAGTTGGCAGCCACTAAGGTGGTTGTAAGTCCAAGTAGTCAGGTGGTTTGTCCTCTCTGGTGGAGGCAAACCAATTACTCATTTTTTCCTTAGATTTAGGTTGTGCTTCTAGCCCTCATCGAAGCTCCCTAGATTTAGGTTCTAAGGTTGCTTTTCCCTTTGTGGGCCCTAAGCATAATTACTCATCTTCTAGGTATTTCCTTAATATTGTGTTAAGGAATATTAAGTCCTACAATTATAATAAAAAATGCAACTCAAACAACCTAAATCAATTTCTAAAATGTAAAGCCCAATTTCAAGATAGTTTGAGATGCTCACAAGGTTTCCTAGCATCATGAGCATCTCCCACTTATTCCCATTTTAGCTTCGATAATAACTCCCTCTTTTGATCAATCCCATTTGATCTTCAAACATAAAACTAATCGATTGATAGTCCTTCCTATTAAAATCTTCAAAGACAATGATCATTTACCTTAATCGAGAGTTTTCCTAAAGGATCTTGTCCTTTAGGATGTAATTAACTATGGGGGCTTACCCTTGTAGGGAACTTAATGAACCTAATTTAAAAAGAACCCTGCTTTACTTTTCCATGTAAAGTAGGGGAAGAATCTATCGTACATATGCAGACCCATTGTCCTTAGGAGTCCTTATTGAGGTGATTGGTTCCATTAAAGGGTAGTGACTTCTATCCTTTGAGATTGTACACTATACTTTGATGACGTATCTGATCACTTGAATAAGTACATCTGTGGATCTGCATGGAGTCTTACCAAGATGAATTTCCACTTATATAGTTTTCCTCTCCTTTCACCTGCAGATTTGAAGGTGACTCTATATGTGTGCAGGAATTTTTCACCACACTAAGACAATCTAAAATTAAGATAGCATACCTCCTACCCAAAGACTTGTTATTCCGGTCTACTTATCTACCTTAGATGTATAAAAATAATGAGTAGAAATAGATGATGAATAAAGCACATTTAGGTGAATGCAGACGTTATTTTAGAAGAACACTCACCAATTGCTTCTTATGACAAGGGTACTTCTAGCTAACATTGAGAAAGAATGTTGAAATTTTCTCCAAAAGATATGAGAAATGTCAAAAGTGTATATCCATATAATTTCAACCATCACAATTATTACGGAAAATTAGTAGCGCTTAGCTATTTTCCATGTGATGCATGGAATAAATTAATCCTCTGTCACTTTTCAATGTCCAAATAAAGTTCATTCTAGTCATAATCAACTATCTTTTCAAATTGATCGAAGCTAAGTTGCTCACCAATTTTTTATTTGGTTTGACATCATTTGCAAATATGGGCTATCATTGTCCATCATAACTGATAATGGGCCTAAATTCTATAATTAAGCTTAAAATTTTTTACAATTTTATGGCATTCACCTTAAATACTCCCCGATCCATCACCCACAAATAAATGGCTAAGTTGAAGTGGAGGATAAGTAAATTTAAACTTTTAAAAGAAAAATCTTAGTCTTGTTGGTATAACCTTCTTTAACAATGGATCTAAAGCATTCGCTTTATGGATTCAATTGAGTATAATATACTAGTGATTTATGGATTATGGTGGTAATACAAGTGAAGATTATAATCAAAAGGCAAGGAGAAGGCATATAATCAAAAGGTAAAACTATTTAAAATCAAAACTGTAGAAGTAGATGAAAAGAGAAGAGAAGATGTCAAATGAAAAAAATTTTAACCTAGCTATTTGGTGCTGGTGCTAAAATTGTAGATAGAAGTAGCTCAAATTATAATGGGATGGACCATACATAATCTTGAAATAAGTTCACTAAGGTGCTCATCAAGTAAGAACAAACTTTAAAAGGAGGTGTTGACAACATGGAGTGCTTATGACCTCAACAAATGTTATTAATAAGAGTGTTTCCCTACATATTTTTATCATTATTTTTATCAACCTTTCTATAAATTATGAATGCAAAGTATTAAACTTTTTTACTAAGCCTATGAGAATTAACTCATCGATCACTTGGTGAACTTATGCTATGAAATCAATAAGAATTAAGTTAATAGCATCTTAAAAAAATAACTCATCCATACTTTTTTTATACTCAAGGAACTTACATCTCCAAGGTGAGTGATTTTGAGTAATTTCCTAACATATAAACCTACTTACCTTAAGATGAATGAGCTTCTCAAAATATATAGAATCAACTTAATTATAGTCTTTTACTATAACTACAAGTCAACCATCTTAAGATGCGACCAAGAGTAAAATCTCAAGTTCTCAAAGGTAATGACACTACACACTATAGGGGAGCTACCACCCTGAGATAAACGAAGAAGATAAGTTCACACCTAGTACGATTAGTTTCACATATAGGAAAATCCACTCTAAGGTGCTTAGGATATTTAATTATTAATAAATAAGCATGTGGGTAACTACTCAACACTTGTATGGCCAAAGTACATAAACCTAGCTAAAAAAATTTAAATAGCCAATCCTTAATAAGATGACTCCATCCTTTTAGATGAGAAGAAAAATGAGTAGTGTGTGAGTTTCTCCTAACTAGTAAGTCTAGATGAGCACTCCTGTGAAGACCAAGAGTCCAGCATAAGATGAAGTGTATCTGATGTGAATGTCATAGCCATAATGAGCTAACTCTCCCTTTTGTGAAGAGATCCTCAATAGGTAGCATGTGAGTCTTTATTGGTCAGTTTAGATGAATGTCCCCATAAAAACCAAGAGTTTGGCATAAAGTGAGATGCACCTAAGGTGACTACCATACAACTCATGACTCTAAATCCTTGACCTAGGTGGGTTCCTCAAAGAAGAAAAAAAAATTGGCATAAGGTGTGGTATATCTAAAAGAGACCACGTATAATTTTTTTTTATAATAACATCACAGATATCCTACAAACAATATTTAGTTCTATCTCAACCAACTTGTGAGTTCATCATTACCCAAAAATGTCAATATGTATGATCCTAGCAAACTTATTATTAGCCAAGATGAAGATGTTCAAAGCAAATTCATAATATAAGTACCAAAGAGTATTCATATTCAATAATTTTTATGAGTAAAATAAAATATAAAATAAATATTGATTAATAAGAAGCAAAATCATTTGTTACTATATTAATGGATTACATATGGTGAGTACAAGAGTTCGCACTCATTATAAATAAAAAGAAAGTGAACTAATTCTCCCTCTCACTCATACAAAAAAAAATATTAAAATGAAAAGGCTATATCCCATAGTAGCACTTGAGATATCGCTTTCATTAGAATCTAACAACACACATAGATTCTTCATATCTAAAAACTTATTATCAAGGTTACCTTGCTCACTAGCCTGTTGCCTTAGAGGTTAAATTATACCTTGATGATATTGATCTAGGTTTAGTAATGAGGATTGGGACAATAGAAATAAGCTCACCATTCCATAGAGCATCGAGGGGGAGTGGCCTTAGATGCCAGTACTTTAAGGTCAATGTGGTATGTTGTGGAGAGAGCCCACCAGTGGAGCAAAAGAGCAAATATGTTAACAATTAATGTACCCATAAAAAGCACATAATAAAGTGACAAGTTCTTATAAACTCATACAAGAGAGTGAAGATACTGTGAATGAACTACCACAAGGAGCTATTTATAGAGGGTTTTCGGTGTGACATCAAATCAAACATTAACTCGCAATATCCTATCAAATTTATTGCTCAAAGCCTTAATAAGAACTTATAAAATGTACTCTCCCTACGTGTAAAGTATGTTAACTAGCCATAGGTATAAAAATATGTTAAAGATGTGTATAGTAAAATTGAAGTCAACTTAGTAAATATAGAATTTTTATTACTATCAAACATTTAATACAACACACACTCATCATTATATATAATCACAATACTACCATTTTAAAAATTGCTAAGTATAAGGCCTAATATAACATCTAGAGAAAAAAATTCTTTTCTTATTAATTATTACAAAAAAAACTCATTGCCTTCGATAAATAAAAATGACCACATCACATGATGGCAGTGATGAACAACCACCACCTCTATGTGTAGCTCACTTGACTTATCATTCAGTGACACAAAACTTGATCTTGTTCTAATGAGTTGACCCTAAACCATAACTCCATCAACTCAACCCTCATGTTGATAACTACAATTTCCCACTACTACCAACCTCTACTAAGCTCTTCACCGCCTACCTCTGCCACCTGCAAAAATGGAGCCTAGGTTGGGCCAGTGCTCATAGGGTATGCTCACCACTTGAATGGGAGAGAAGGAGGCATGCATCTTATCTATTCTACTGGGAGCCTCTCTTTCCTCACAAACTCCTCCTTCATTATAAAAAATTGGAGGATGAGATCTAACACTCCAAGAATCTTCCTAACTATAGTCCCTCTTATGTAATTCAATGAATAAATAAATTAAACAATAATTTTATTTTATGTATATATTAGCACAATGATGAGATTAATCACTAAAATAACCATCTCAAACTTAAAAATTGATTAAGAAATCAATGATGCTTCCCACACACTCAATGTTCAATCTAATAACTTGTCCATTATGAGGTGAACCATCTGTTCACTAGGATAGGAGCTCCCCAATCAGCCAAAAATGAACTTTTCATAAATAAACGCACATTATTTGATAATTGGAAGCAAACTACTTGCCATTGGTGAACTCAAGCCATTTTTAGTATGGACTATAAGAGAAGCCCGAGCTTTAGTGTATTTATAATAATTAATGAAAAAATGCAGCATGAGAATACCTCAATAGGGCATCTCCACAAACTAATGATAAGCTTGAGACAATTGCATTTGGATCATCACTTTCTTCACTTGTTGTATTATTAGCAGAACCTACTCTTCTTACATTGGTACATTTATCTCAACCAGAATGTCAATCACCACCTAAGGCACATCAATCACCTCTCACCACTCAAGTTTAAGTCACAAACATGATGACCCCCACCTAACATGCATGCCCTTCTGTAGACAGTGTCCCAAAAGTTAGTAAAGATGAGTTGACTTCCCTTTAAACTTACCACTTTATATTTTATAGATGAATTTTGATGCCCTTAATAATGGGCTTTGAGATTCAATTTAGGAGCATAGAAAAGATCTCTTTGACTGAAATTCTACTATCACCATCATGCATCTGCAACATTTCTGACTAATGAGTGGAGTTAAATAAAAATCTAACTTGGCTGGCATTTAATATCATTTTGTTATTTAAACTAATAATTTAAGTATCTCTATAATCTAAATTAATGTTGCTTCTTGCCATCAGCATAGACTAAGCTTTTTTCTTTTATTATTAGCATAAGCTAAGTTACCATTGTGTAAGCTATTGATTCATCATCACCTAATTATTAATCTACCTACTTGACTATAAATATTTATAAACAAGCATATGAACTTATTTCCTCCCATAGAAAATACCCTATGTCATTATGAGATGATGATTCCTCTTTGACTCTACTCATAAAGTTAATGTCCATAAAATTTCATTCTTTAATTTTCTCCAACTAACTACCAATAGTTCATAGCCTCAAATTAGTTTGGTCAACACTCTACATGCATATGCAAAGCATCTCACATGCACATTCCCACCACTTATTTGAACTATGCACCAGCCAATGCTCCAGTAAACTTGATAGTTCTATATGCCACCAACATGAGAGTTGATCTCTCTCATAAAACACATCAATTATATGATAACTTTCATAAATTTCTTAAATGGCCTTATCATATTAGCTTGAAAATTTTTCTAAACTCCATAAAATTGATAAGTGCAATAACGCGTAAGTTCAACACATGCCAACTTGTCCATAAACCTCTATAAAAAATTTATTAACTCCTCAATGTTTGGGTCATCTTTGTAGTAAAAGCATACAATTGAAATTTTTATAAATGAAGTATATCTTGGCATTGGGATATATATCTCCAAGTCAAAAAATTTAGACTTTGTCAAAAAGAGCTTAGCCCACACATATTCTTATTCCTTAACCTTCGAATTGTCGGTGTGCAAGTCTAAATAACATTGCACAATCATCCTATCCTTAAATGCTAGTATTTTTGTTCTTACGAATTTGTAAAGCTTGACTTTATTTTCTTGAATAATATACTATTATGCAAGCTTCAAATTATCGGTGTATAAGTATTTTTTTTGGTAATATGTGAGACCCTTTAAAGCTCGACTCTTTATTTTCTTGAATAATTTACTATTTTTTGAGCATCAAATCATTTACTAAATATTCTAAGTGATTCAAGTATAGATGCTATTTTGGCAATATGTAGGCTTCACATTATAAAGTTTGACTCTTCATTTTCTTAAATAATTTATTATTATTTGAAGAATTTACTAAACATTCTTAATTGATCATATATTTTGAATTCAATATCCTCAACAATTCAATGAGCGTAGATTATACCATGAAAGAAAAGAGGATTACATCATAAAATAGAAGAGACCTAGTGAACATGGAGAATAATAAAAAATTTGTTACTGTAAAGCAACTTGCATATTCTAAGGAGAGGATGAGGGAATTAAACAAAATGTTTTGAAGGGAATTAAAGGAGTGACTACCTTGGTGGAGTCGCTAATAAGATCTTCTAATTCTATGGTGATGAGAAGAAGATCATTGATGATCAGGGCATTTTCATCTAATTCAAAAGAAGAAGAAATCTACTACATAGATAGTCAAGAAGAAGACTCATCTTTTATCATCAAGGGGAAAAAATAAAGTAATGATTGACTTATTTTATCAATAGAGCCTTTCATAGTGTTGAATTGCTTTATTCAATCATAGAAAGGTTGCTTGGGCATTTGTCACTATAATGAGTAAGTTTCACCCTATTTTCATATGCATTCAATGTAAGTCATAACATGTCACCCATTAAAGTTACTCTTAGCAAAACCAAATCACTTGGGGTGACTATTAAAATGGACAATTCAGCTCAATGATTCAATATAATTTATAAGTCAAGGACTGCCATTAAGTCACAATTATTATCTGACTTCTATAATGCACTAATACTCATGTCCAGGGAGGCATGTAATGTCAAACAATGTTGGACATGAACGTGCACCCAACTCATGTCTGACACATATAAGAAATGGCAAAGACATGTTTGATTAAAGTAATAATAATAATAACTAAAATGGGCATGCATGTTGAACACTCATGGCTTACAAATAAATTATTGCTTTGTGAAAAATATTTTTTAGATATAAATTTTTACATTTCTATTTTTTTATTTGAAATTAAAACATTAAATTCTTTGAATTTATTCACAATTTCCAATTCTCATGTCTATCTTCCCAGCTCATCATTTGTTGAGTCCTTCGCTCACATGTGATAACCTACCTCCTTCTCAAGTTTGGCCTCTAAATCTCGGTGATGCTTACTACTCTCTAGGTCTCTACACCAGACATTGCCTCTCCAATTCTCCCTAAGGTGCAAGATTTTTTTCCCCTTTCCTCTCAAATTTGGGTTGATAAACTAGGTTTATCATTGTTGCATCAAAACTCAATTTTATGGTTTTAAATAATTATTAGTTGTAATAAAAATCAAAGTGCATTGAATATTTGATTTATAAATAAATAAACCATTACTTTCATGTTCATTGACAATATTTTTAATGCATATTATAAAAATCAAATTTATTTAGGAAAATTCTCAACCACACCATTTTCTCAATTGTAGAGATATATAAAATACAAATTAAATTAGGAAATACTACAACATGCATGGGGTTTAATAGAAATTACAAGATCTCCAATTTTAAATATAAAGATTATTGAGTATATATTTTACGTATCTCACCATTTGATTTGATAATAGCAAACCTTCTATGATTTTGGAATGATAATTTTTGTGGGATTTATTCAATTTATTCTCATAATATTTCTCTTATTTATTGAATTTATCAAATTTATTTGTTTGAAATTTGAAATTAAATGATTTTAAATTTTAATAAATTGTCTTTGCCATTTGTGTGAAAATTAGATTTTATCCTTTTATTGCTTGGATTGGCCGACCCCCTATGCTCTCTCTCTTTCTCTCTCTATATCTCTCTCTCTATCTCTCTCTCTCAGCTGAAATTCAATCATTTTTGTTTGAATTTATTTTGCATGTGCTCATTTTTTTTAAATCAAATCCTTTCCTTATTAATTTTTCCCTCTCATTATATCCCTCATCTTCTCCTTTGGCTTGCCTAAAATTCTCTTGATCACAACTCTATTTAAAAGAGATGATCTCATCAATTAATTTCTCTGGTCCCTCTTAACTAGGCCAACCCCTTGCTAGTCATATTTTTGGAGTAACTCTTACATCCATTGTTGTAAAATATTCATCCTTCGAGTGCTTCCACCAAGACTGAGAAGCACATTAGAGAAAGCTTGAAGAACAAATGCTTAAGTCCATCTCCTCTCCTCTTAATTTCATCCATATCCAAGTGGAGATCATATTCCTAAGTTTCAAGCCATTTTCAAGCCTTGAAAAGTTCACACCATGTCAATTGATTTCATTGCTCACACATACAAAGACTTAAGTAAGAGTATTTATTTCATTTCAATCTTATGACTCATTGGTTTGATTTGGATTAAAAGATTTATGTGCTTTATGGTTAAGGTTTTCTATAATATTTTTTTATTCATCTTCATGTGCTTTAAAATATTTAATTTGAATAATCTCTTTAAGGCTTCTCAAATTTATTATCTTTCATAAATTTTATATTTAAAATATTTGACATTTGTGTTGTGTTAATTAAAAAGGATATATTTTAATATTGGCAAATATTTTCTAAAGTTCTTTTTCAAATCATCTTTCAAGTGACTTTCATGTCATAAATCTCTTCGCATACACAGAAAGGACTTGAGTAAGAAAATTGCTTTCACTTATTCTCTTGAATATTTAAGTTCATTGGTTTAATTAAATGAAAAGTTTTATGTGTTTTATTGTCAAAATATTCTCTTGATCTTTTTTCATTCCTCCTTCAAAAGATCTGAAAGATTTTCTCTTTGGTTTGATTTAACTAGTTTTATATTTATAAGGCTTTCATAAACATTGATTTGTTGAATTTTATTTTCAGTACTATCAACCTACATTTTCTGCAATAGCTTTAATCTTCATATTTTACTTTTGCACATTGTGTTTGAAAGCTTTCAAATTCATTCAATTTCATTAAATATAAATATAAGTTTGAGCTCTTCAATCCATTTTGTCTTAATATTATTTAGCAGGATTGAGTGTAAAATTAGTTTAAAATTGAGAGTTAGATATTTTAAATTGTAGCTTCTTTTTCTTGTTATTTTGAACCTCTTGTTGGGGTTGTATTTTCTCGGTGTAGAAAAGTACATGTTAGGGTTGCACTTTTTCGATGTAAGAATGTATGTGTTGGGATTGTACTTTCCCAGTGTATGAAAGTATGTATTAGGATGATACTTTCCTAGTGTATGAAAGTACTTATTATGGTTGTACTTTTTTGGTGTAGGAAAGTATGAGAGGTTAGTTATAAACTCATTTTGTTTAGTAAAATTCTTGTCAGGGTCACTATGCATGGACATAGGACAGTTTTAGGTTTTGGCCAAACCACGTAAATAATTTTTGTGCCTCCTATTTATACTTTTCTACATTTGGTTTGGTTTCTACTTTGCTCTTTCATTATAAAAAACTTTATAAATTTTGTAACTAATTTTTCCACAAAGTATTAATTTAAAAAAGTTAACATATTACACAATTGTCACACCTCAAATTTGGAAGGTGATACACCCTGGCTACTTGGGACGTAATGAAACAAAATGAAAACAATATTTTGTAATCACAAAAAAGAATTCATATGTATAACAATAATAAAGTTAGACTTATGATAATTTAAAAAATAATCAACATTTATTCATTAATTGAGCTCATAAAATAGTTCAACAAAAATAAGAATAAGATTCAATACCAAACATAACAATATCTAATAACAAAATTACTAACATCCAAACAAAAATTTAAAAGAACAATAACAAGAAATAAATCTCTCCAAACCCAAAAATATAAATAAGAAGCACTACTGCATAAATTCAAGAATACCAAAGATACTAATTTTGATATAAAGCTAGCTCCTATGGTAAAGATCCTCCAACTACGCTAGTAGAACTGGCTATGAGAAAACTTTACAACAAATAGGTTTGATGAATCAAACTCAACAAAAAACCACTATTTATTAAAATATAAATGGTGAAGGTCTAGGGCATGTGGCATGAACAATTGCAAGATCAAAACTAGAAAAAAAATTTTATCATCAGTTTATAAAATTTAGATCATAAGTGTAAGTAGCTTTCATAATAAGTACTTTCATACACCGAAAAAGTCAACCATAATAAGTACTTTCATACACCGATCTAAATTTGGATCCTACATAATTAAGCTAGGTGAAAGTCAACTAGTAATACTAATTGCAACACAAAATAATAATAAATAATAAATATTAAAAAAAATGCACATCCTGACTCTAGCACCATAGTGCTACAAACCTAGAGCTTAGGCACTAGCTCCATAGCTTTTAAGTTTAAAGAGCCTAGAAAACACCAATCACTCCCACTAACAACCATCCCCCTCAGTGATAACTGCCTGAGGGGAGAGTGAGAGCGGTTTGGAGAGTGAGAGTAGTTGCTAGGGGACTAGAAGTGATGGAAGACCAACTCCTGTGAGAAAGGGAGGGCTAACCTTTCTTCCCTTCTTCTTCTTCTTCTATTTCTGCACACTCTCTTCCCTCTCTCTACTACAGATTCCATTGAAAGTGCCTCCCTGCTGCATGATTTCTTACACAAGGTTAGATTCCAAGTAAAACTCTCTATTTCTGCACACTCTCTTCATCTATTTCTTGCACAAGGTTAGATTCCATGTAAAAATTTGAACAAAAAATCTCTTTTATATGATTCATCACTCTATAGAGAAATCTTGAAGAATTCCATTATTGATCTTAGATCTAGTTCAAAATCAAGATTCTCCCTCTCTCGATCTTAGATTTAGAGCAAGAGAAATGAACACGACCGTGTTGAGTATAAAAATATAAACATTTCCAAGATGAAATGCTACCAAAATCAAAATTTAACTCGAACCCTATTGACCTTACTTTTGGAGTGAGGATTCAATCTCCTCTTCTTGGATTTAGGAGTATTCTGGATACTAAGACTTTCTTAGTCATAAGACACTTCTAGCAATTATATGAACACTTAACTTAAGCCTAGAAACTTAGATGGGTTAATCATAAGATTAGGCTATGCTATAGGACATAAGGAGATTTACCTACCTTATGGCCTAAACCTAATCTATGCCTACCTCTTTGTCCTAAACCAAACCTCAAATTCAATTCATTCAAATCTAAATCCAAATCAAATGATTGAAACCTATAACCAATTCCAAATCAAATATCAACCCCTCCTAAGCCCTATGATTTTATTCTATGGACTTAGCCTTAATCAAATCTAAACTCATCCAAAATTCAATTGATTTTCTCAAAGATCAATTCAACCCTTCAATCAATTTACCAAAATCTACAAAAAAATCAACCCAACTAAACCATAATTAAATCAAATCATATCCAAACCTAAGCCCTTTAATTTAATCCTATGGACTTAGCCAAAATCCCTTCAGTTCAAACCAAAATCAATTGATTTTCTTATAAATCAATTATTCCTTCAATCATGACAATAAATATAAATCAAATCTACAATCATTAAGCCAAAATCAATTCAATCGAATCAAACCCATTTGACTTGAAATATCCAAATGAACCAAAACCCATTTGAACCCAAATCAATTACAATCAAAGCTATATACCAATTCTAAATCCATTTATAAACTCAACTAAATCCAAATCAACCCATAATCTACTCAACTAAACCCAATAGGCACACTTGACCTAAAGTGGCCTAAAGGACCTATTTGAGCCAAATTCAAATCCAACCCAAATTGGATTGAACCAAGCACACCAAAATCTCCTATGATGATTGTTGATCACCCTACAAACCAAGTCAACACTCTTAACTTACATGAAACAAACTAGCCAAATCTTAACCCAAGCTAAATTAATTGAAACCATTGATTCACACAAACCTATGATTAATGATTGAACATGACTTGGCCATCAATTGAGTCAAACCTAACACAATTGGCCCCTTGACCTAAAAGACCAAATTAGATCAAATCATGATCTAACCCAAATTGATTGCAACAAAAGGCTCAATTTTAATCCAAATCTACTGTTGAACTTGACTAAAGCCATAATTGATCCCAATTTGGCCAATTGAATCCAATTGACCCATTTAGCCCAAATTGACCTAAAAGGTCAAATTGGCCTAAATCCAAACCAAATCCAAATTAATTCAAACCAAAGCCTACAATCATCTTCAATTAACCAATTCAATATAAATCAACCCATAACCCAAGCTAATTTGGCCAATTTGGTCAAATTGGTCAACTTGACCCATTTGACCTATATGAATCCAAATGAGCCAAAATCAAACCTAAGCCAAATTAACTCAAACCAATTATACCAAAATACTTTAAATCATCATTTGAACTTGACTCAAAGTCTTAGTTTAACCTAATTTTACCAATTGGTCAACCTAACCCAATCTAGCCCAATTATACCTATAATGGTCAAATTGAACTAAACCCACTTGAACCTAGCCCAAACCCAATGGGACCTAATCCAACCCATCCTAAACTAACCTTGGGTCAGCCCCAAACTAGCCCAACTTGAATTGGGTCCCATCCAAAGCCATTGCCCATTGGATTCTCCTTCCCACATGGGATTATACCCAAATTGGCAAGTCAACCCTCCTCTTTTCCCCTTGGCAGCCATCAAACACCCAAATGAGGACCTGACTTACCCACCTAGTCCAACCCTAGTGGGCTAGGTTAGCCATGGACTAAGGGGAGGTGAGTTAACTCACCTCCCACACCAAGCTGAAACCCATTAGATCCAAGGAAGAGGGCTGCCACCTTGAGCCACCAAGCAAGACCTCACAACCAAGTTGGCGCCTTCTGAACATGACCACTTGGCTCGGACGATGGTGTGCAAATTTGAGGATGAATCCTATTGATCTCATGTCAATCCAAAACAAACACATTCACTTTCAGAGAGCTCCTAGAGGCCATTTCAAAATCCCTAGAGCTTTCCTTAAGCACCCCATGCTTCCCCATTACTGAAAAACTTCAAACCGAAATAAGGAAACCTCATTTCCAACCAAACTACCTCAAACCCCCACCAAACTCAAATTAATTTCACCCACACTCCTTTGAGCTAGAACAAATCCCCTCCCGAGCTCTCTGACCACCGGAGGTACGAGTTCTATCAACATCGGCCTCCAAATTTCCAGTTCATGGCCTTTCGAGAGAATGACAAGAAATCCTTATGCTTACTGATTAGCAAGGCTTCATCTCCACTAGACGAAGCTTCCTTAATCATTTTCTCCACCGATCTTGAGCTCCAACAAGGTAATTCCATGAAACTGACCTATTGGTAAAAATTATTTGGAGCTTTTTGAAGAAAATTATTATGTCACGCAAATCCAATCAATAGATTCCTTCGAATCTACCTCATGAAGGTGTGGGTTGAATCCCAACTTGATCTGAGCTTGAGTGAGCTCAAATCGAGCGACAGAAAGTAGACGATTTTCATCTCTCATCGCCTGAGAGATGATGGATCACACACCATCAATTCCATGTGATAGGAACATATTGTCATGATTAATCCGTTAGATTAATTCAATTAAATCTTTTAAGAACTACGGGTTGATACTGGCCATCCGATCTTAGATCGGATGGTGAATAAGAAAGCGCAGAGTTGGACAACTTTAACTGACAAATCTTACGGTGCCACGTGGAAAGCACGCCATGTTAGCGGTTTGCGTGCTGGCAATAGATTAGGCTTAATTAGGCTTAATTAATTTATTTTAATGGTTAAAACTATAAAAATTCATAATGAATTATAGAAAGATAAAAAATACAAATAAATATGTTTTAGAAAAGATTTACTTAAAATTAATCTTAATTGATTTTCAACATAAGCTAAAGCTTAATTAAAGATTAATTAAAAACTTAATTAGCTTAATTACTCATTAATTACTAGAGTAATTAATCCCAAACTTCGTAGGATAATTTAATGGGATGACTTCTGCCTCCCATAATGTTCTTGGGATTTATTGCTTGTTTAATTAGATTAATTTACTATTTAAGCCCTAATCACTCTCTTAATTAGTTTAATTAATTAATTAACCTCTTAAATAATGAAAATTATTTAATTAAGCACACTAATCACTATTGAATAATGAATGGGCAAGGGGAATGGGGCAAGGACCACCCTCCTAACCTCTTTTCCTAAGTCAATTTCTTTTTAAAGAAAAATTAATTAAAAATGGGATTAATTATGAGTTTAATTAGTTAATTAAAGTGTTTTAATTAATAAAATTAAAATCATAGCCATATCAGATAATTAGTAATGGAATTAATGATTCTTCTTTATGTGTTTAATAACATAAAGGCCCCTTTAAGGAAATTATGATTAACCCATAAGTGTTAGAAAATCATAAAAGTAATTAATTGGGTTCTTCAATTTAATTAACACTTTAATCATGAGCCATTTGCATTAGGTCATTGTAGTAGCATTACAGTTTTATTTTCTCACATGTTCATTTCATTTGTGGCTCATAATCAAGTGGTTAATCAAATTAAAGAAACATAGGTAAGGGTCATTAATTGATTTAATTAAGGATCCAACTCAACAAATTCATAAAATCCACTTAATTACCTTTTTTAAACCAAATAAAACTACTAATGTGGGAATGGGATTAAAATAGCAAATGATAAGTTCTCCTTTTTCAACTTAATCAAAATTCCAAATCATAGATTAATAAAGAAACTTTGGTTTTCTTTAAATAGGTTTATTTAATATGATTGTTCATAGGAATTAGTTTAATTGAATGAATCATGTGTTGATATTTAATTATTTCTTTCTAAGCACATTAAATGTTGTATGTCATTCAATTTCATGCATTCATGCTTTCAAATTTAAATAAATGAAATGAATTTCCTTTATGTAAGCTAGCATTTATTTCCTTTATGAAATCCATGGATGTAGAAGAAGGATCAGAAGCTATCCTTAATAGCAAAGGAATTCCACTTCATCTTACAAAAGAAGAAGTAAAGAATATTATTAGAGAAGATGAAGAAAAAGTAAACATATGAATAGGATGATTTGCTAGATGATGACCTAAGGCTACCCATAGTACATATCTTCATGGATGACACGAGATCATCAAAAAAAGAGCTGAAAGAAACACATGAGAATCTTGTATTTGATCATACACAACAGTTGATCCTTTAGTTATAAAAGAAGGACAACCATATTTTGAGGATGGAGAGGAAGATGGAGAAAATTATTGCCACCATGCAATCACTCCAAAGTATGATTCAGTCTTTCCCAGCATCATTCTTCAGAACATTTGGATGAATCCCATTCCATGGATGAGAAGAGGTCTGGTTTGGAAGAACATCATCAAGAACAACATAAGATAATGAATGATTTAACTCTTAAAAATAACCAAAAGTTTCTTGTGGAGCAACAAGTAAAGGAAGCATTAGTACAATCTCGTGGTATAATGTTAGTTCTAAAGGGTAAACCTTATCCTGAGGAATATGACTCTGTACCCTATCCTAAAGGATTTGTACCTCCTTCCTTTAAAGGTTTTGATGGGAATGGTAACCCTGAATAGAATTTGGCACATTTTTTGGTGATTTGTTGCAATGCCAAAGGAAGTGATCCCTTGTTATTTAAGCAAACCGTCAGTAGGTTAATTAGGGTTGATTGGTATGTTGATATGCCAAATAGTTCAGTACACACTTTTACTAAACTAGAAAATATGTTTATAAAGAAGTTCAATAGCACTGAACACCACATTATTATAGGTGATCTAGTTGTTGAAAAATAGAAGCAAGGTGAATCCTTAGTTGATTACATCTTAAGATGGAGGATTCTCAGCTTAAAGTGTGAGACGCAATTGCAAGAGCAACACACTATAGAAATACTCCTAAGAAATATTCATGATCAAGTGACTTCCTATTAAAGGGATTTATTATTAAGACAATCAAAAAATAAAGCCTCTAGCCTACAAGAATGAGCTAGACTTATTCTTTTAAGAGAGAGATGGTGAGGAAATTTTCACAAATTTAAAAAAGAAGCCATATTTCAAACTACCTGATTTGAAAAATCCAAAGGATGTCAGCAAAGTGAATGACCTAAACTACTATCCATATCATTAGATGTTGGGTCACACTATTGAAGACTGCCTTCAATTTCAAGGCCTGGCTTGAAAGAACTTTAAGAGAGGGCTAGTGATAATCCTTAAGAGTACTTGTGGACCCTAGATAAGAGTCTATTAAGATTATTATAGATGATTTTCTACTTCTTATAATATTTCTCCTTCAAATGAATGGGATATAGTCTTATCCCATTCCTCTAAAAATTATTAGATAAAAAAATTTAAAATTTTAATGTAAAATCAGACGAAGACCCAAAAGAAGATCATCCAAATTGATCTACCAAAGTAAGAAGATTTAGTTCCACCTCGACCATATTCAATATCACCAGATGTTCAGATGATTAGAAAGAGTGGGGAGGAAGGGACATCTCTTGTATCTAATAGAGTTTGTATGATGATGATGGAAAGGCTAGTCCTTACATTTATTTATTTTCATGTACACACTTTAAAGATATTAATAAAAAGTCTACTTCTAAAGGAATTACTTATATTCTTTCCATTTCTCATGAATGTGTTGAAAATAAAAAAAAATAAAAAAATGAAAAAGAAAATTCTCATGTTGTTGCATTTTATGAATCAGGGTCAGACACTGATAGTCCTATGGATGATTTGTTAGGTAGCCCCATTAGCATAGAGATAGAGCTATAAGATTTTTACCAATCTTTGGAAAAAGGATATTATTGATGAAGGACAGGTTGATACCACCCCTGGAGATATCACTGAGGTTAATCTCCATAATGAAAAGATTTTACCACCTCATCTACCTCCTCCCAAAGATAAAGAAAAACAAATTGTTGATCAAAATTTAGAAACTTTGCAACAAGATCTAGTAGTCAAGCTAGTTGTTCTAACTAAGTTAAGTATATATGATGCCCTTGTTCTATCAAAAGAAATGAGAGAATCATTAGTGCATGCATTACTCAATCTAGAGATATGTATAACTTAGCTAGCAGCAACTTCCTTAGTTGAGGCTTGCTATTTCATGGAGATCCTTGGAGTCACCTTTTCTAAAGAGGATATACTTTTGGTGACCACAGATCACTATCGTGCCCTTTATATTTTCATCAAAGTGAAAAATCTCAGGTTATCAAGAGTTCTTGTTAATCCTAGCACTTTAATCAACATTATGAACTCTATAACATTATCTTTCCTGAAGATTGACACTAGAAGACTCAATTTAGATAAAAAGATTATTAAGGGGGTTTAATGAAACTAGGGAGAAAGCTGTAGATTCAATCATTCTATTGGTAGAAATAAATGGGTTAAAAATTGAAGAAAAATTTCATATTATTGACTCAGTGACATCCTTTAATGCTCTGTTAGACAAATCGTGAATACATGAATATAGAATGGTTCCCTTATCACTCCTCCAATGTAATAAGTACACTTTAGATGGAGTAGAGTACACCATAAAAGGTGACATACAACCATTCTCTATCCATGAGATTGAACTTTATGAAGATGCTACCTATTATATGCCTAAAAGGTAAGTATCTAAACCTATGAAATTTAGTATTATTAAAGTATCAAAGAAAAGAAAAGAAGATGCCATATCAATGAAAAAGATAGAAGAAAAGAAAAGGAGGAAAAAGAAAAAGAACCTCCTATAATACAAATTGATTTAGAATCCAATTCTGATGAAGAATCCAATCAAAAGGATGCCTTAATAAAATTTAAAATTTTATTAGAATCAAATAGTGATGAAGAATAAATCTAAGTTTTAAAGAATGAACCTGAGCTATCTATATATGGAAGATTGAAAAAAATATGTGGACACTTTGACTTTAACTCCTCTTTTCTCAAAATAAAATTTCATAGTTAGAAGTCAAAGTGGCCCATGACATTTCAGAAGAAATGGAAAGATTGTTGAAGTTTTATTATATACCTGGACCTCCAAGCTCAGAAGTAGATGTAAAACATGAAGATACATCATTAAATAAAATAATAGAACTTTCGATTGTTTGGTATATTGATTGTGTTAAAAAATTTAATAAGATGTGGTTATATTTTAAATACTTGGCTCAAAGAGATAGCTCAACGCATGAAAATCTTATAGAGTACTAAAAATAAAAATTTAAAATCCAAAGATGGAGTTGGGTTTAGTACCATTGGATCTTTAAATAATGTGGAACATTGTTTAATAATATGTAATTATATGGAATCTGATCAGCTTTTTAAGATTCCTTCTAACGTTTTAGAGGAATTGTATTTTGAAATATTACATGATAGTGATCTAGATGATTGCTTAATTCAAAGTGTGCCCCTTGTATTTAAAGAAAAAATAAAATCCATTGTTGACAAATTAAGGGAGATCAACCTAGGAATTGATGAAGACCTAAGGACAACTTTTATTAGTTCATTATTGGGTCCAAAAGATTCCAAAGAGTTGATTAGTTTACTTTGTGAATATAAAGATTTCTTAGCATGGAATTATAATGAGATTCCAGGTTTATTTCCAGATGTTGTAGTTCACAAATTAGAGATTAAACCTGATGCTATCCCAATAAAGCAAGCTCCTAGGTGCATGCGTCTAGAAATTGAATAGTGAGTCATTATTAAAGTCAAAAAATTGAAGTTGGATTTATACGAGAAGAGCAATGCACTATTTGGGTAGCAAGTATTGTCCTGGAAAAGAAAAAGAATGGTCAAATATGCATTTTCATTGACTTTAGAGATTTGAAAAAGGCTTGTCTCAAAGATGAGTTCCCATTGCTCATACTAGAACTTATGGTTGACATAGCTCTTCGCATGAAATTTTTTTATTCAAAGATGGATCATTTAGGTATAAGAAAATAAATATGTCTTCAGAGGGTGAAAAGCATACATCATTCAGAACTCCTATTGGGATAGTCTGTTACATGGTCATGCAATTTTGCCTCAAAATGTCAGAGCTACCTATCAAAGGGCGATGACTAAAATCTTCGATGACATAATTCATAACCAAGTGGAATGTTATATCGATGATTTAGTCAATAAAAGTAAAGTAAAAGATAATCATTTATATGACTTAAGGATCATTTTCAAATGATTGTGCCATTACAACCTAAAAATGAACCCCTTAAAGTGTGCCTTTGGGGTAACTTTAGTTTTTAAGATTTATAGTGAGGCACTGTGGGATTGAAATTGATCCTGAAAAGATTAAGGACATCATTGAAACACCTAAAAGTCATACATAGTTAAGATCATTCCAAAGTAGGCTAGCATATTTAAGAAGATTCATATCAAACTTATCTGGAAGATTCTAGCAATTTAAAGCATTAACTAAGAAGGATTCTAAATTTATTTGGGATTAGAAATGATAGAGTGCATTTGAAAGCTTAAAGTAATACTTGATGAACCCTCCTATTTTGGTTGCTCTAACTCTAGGGAAGCCATTAATCCTATATATTGCAACCTTGGATGAATCTACTAAGCCAAGTTAATGAAGAAGATAAAAAAATGCTCTTTATTATCTAAGTTACAGACTCATCGACATGAAATAAATTATCTGCTTGCTGAAAAGCATTGTTTAGCTTTAGTATTCACCACTCAAAAACTAAGGCATTACATGCTTTCTTATAAAGTAAATTTGATTTCTAGAGTAAATCTTTATAATATCTCATGACCCGCTCAATGTTGTGTAGACATTTAGCAAATTTATTCCTCTTTATGCTGTAAATGGTCAAATTGTATGTGACTTCTTAGTAGAACATCTTCTACCCAAGGGTTCTACTTTAAATGGTGATCTTCTAGATGAACAGATCATGACTTTAGAGGTGGAACCTAATGCCACTTGGGAATAATTTTAATGGCGCAACATCATAAAAAATAATTAATTAATTAAATTCTTCTATCCCAGGGAAGGCAAGGATTGGATTGATTTTTATGAATAATATGATATTCCTATCATTTGTCTAAGCCCTATACAAATAAGGAAGCTAAATATGAGACTCTTATAACTGGGCTAGAGTTAGCTATCCTTATAGAAATTAAAAATATTAAGATCTTTGGGACTCCCAATTGGTTATTAGTCAAGTAAATTGTATCTATAAGATTTTTCACCCTAAGCTTTTTAGTTATTATTAATACATAATAAAATTGCTTGAAAAGATTCCATTGATCACGTTGTATAGAATATCTTGTAAAGATAATTCTATAGCAGTTGCTTTGGCTAAACTTGCCAAAGAAATTACATGTCTTGAAAAAGAATTTATATCTCTATATAAGTTCGAAAGCAATAAGTTATATCCCTTATATATTTATATTACATGAATAGAAAAATTAAAATGCAAAGGGTAGCCATTCTTGTTGAAGGTCAAGAAGAGAGAAACTGGAGACAACCATTCATTGACTTTTAAAGTCAGGGGAGGCTCCCTGAAGATAAGTCATTAGCAAATCAAATTAAGAAACATGCCTTATCATACGCTTTAATCAATAATATATTGTATCATAGGTCATTTGATCAAATATGGCTATGATATTTAGACAAATAAGAAGCCCATAAGATCATAATTAAGGAACATTTTGGATTATGTGGTGCTCACTAATCTAGACCCAAAATGAAATTAAAAATAAAAATACTTGGATATTATTGGTCCTTGATGTTAAAAGACTGTATGGAAATTGCACATCAATGTCATCAATGCCAAATACATGGTGTAGTCCTACATTAGTCTCATAATGTACTACACCCAACTATGGACTCTTGGCCCTTTGAGAGTTGGGGTACTGACTTCATAGGGCCTATTAATCCTCCTTCATCAAATGGGCATCATTTCATATTAGCCACAACTGATTATTTTTCTAAGTGGTTTGAAGTGATTCCACTAAAAGAAGTGAAGGCAGATCATGTGCTTAAATTCTTTCAAAAAAATATTGCATATCGGTTTAGCAATCCTCATCGAATTATATCTGATAATGGTCTATCATTGAAGTCCACTAAATTAAAACACATTGTGGCTAGACACAAAATTGATTCGAGATATTCAACCATCTATTACCCTGGGGAAAATGGATTAGCTGAAGCATTCAATAAAACTCTTGTGAGAATTTTGAAAAAGACACTTGATAAAAATAAGCATTAATGGCATGAAAAGTTGGTTGAAGCCTTATGTACTGATCGGACGACATATAGGATACCAACTCATTCTACACCAAATTCTTTGGTTTATGGAACTGAAGCTATTCTTCCATTGGAAGTGGAATTACCTTTTATGAGAATAATAGTTAAAAGCAACATTACAATAGAACAGGATCACAAATGCTGATTGGAAGAACCTGAAAGCCTTGAAGGAAAGTGTGTGAAAGCTCAACAAGATTTTGAACTATACCAATCTCATATGGTTCATGCACACGATAGCTTGGTCCATCCTAGAAATTTCCAAGTAGGAGATTTAATTTTGGTTCTTAAACGACCAATTTTAGCTCATCGCAAGATAGAAAGCAAATTCATACCAACCTAGGAAGGATCAATCATGGGGGAAAAAGTTTATAAAGGAGGCTCTTATCAACTAATTACTTATAATGGTGAACATCCAATGCCACCTATAAATGGACGTTACCAAAAGAAATATAATGTTTAAATTGTACTTCAATTTTAAAAATGATCATCAATAAAATCTTTGTATGTTTTGCAAATTATCTAGATACAAACACTATTCTATTTCAAATTCTATGTAAGGACTTTTAAATATTTGAAAATTTTCTTGAACCAATTAATGCATAATTTTTATAAGTCTAAGGCAACCTTCTTATATAATTTCTTAGGTTTGGAGCAAGATTTTCATGGTACCAGTCCTATGATTCATAGAATAGGATTAAGTCACCAAGACCCCTTTCTTCTGAATTAAACTATTTAGGTTTGGATTAAGTCATTAAGACCCCTCTCCTATTAGTAAAAATTTAAGGCTTAGGATCAAGTCATTAAGACCCCTTTCCTCCCTTTTAACTATTTATGTTGGAGTAATCCATTAAAGGCCCCATCTTAATAGTTAACCAAAAAGAGTAAGTCCCTTAGTAAGCATCCTTCAGATGATAAGGATAGAATTAAGACACTGAGAGCTCTTTCTATCAAAATAGATTATATGGTTAGGATTAAGTCATCAAGAACCCCTTTCGACTAGGCAAAAAATTTGAAGTTTAGAATTAAGACATTAAAGGCCTCTTTTTCTCATTATGGTTATTTAAAAAGAAATTAAGCCATTGAAGACCCCTTCTCAATAGCTAATCAAATAGGAGTAAGTCTCTTAGCAGGCATCCGTATAAAGATCAAGTTAAGTAATTAAAACCCCTTTCCTTTTCAAGTTATATAGGTTGGGATTAAGCCATTGAAGGCCCCTTCTAATTAGCTTAATTTTACAAGATTAGAATTCAACTCATTGTGACACCTTTTCTAGCTCAAAACAAAAGGAAATTAAGGAGTGAAAATAAGCCATGTGACCACATTCCTATAGACTATTTTGGTTAGGAATTAAATTCATGTGAACCCTACCTATTAGTCAAAATCTTAAGGATTAGAAATTAAGTTGTTAATAGCCCCTATTTCCTAGCTCAACTATTTAGGTTGGAATCAATTCTTTAAAAGAACCTTTCCTAATAGTTAACCAAATTAGAGTAAATCCCCTAGTGGTATCCTTCTCTAGAGAAAAAGTTACATAGTTAGATTGAGAATAAGTCCCTTGAAGGCATCTCTGGCTATGTTAGGATTAGATTCCTAATTGAGTCTTTTCCTAATAAGATCTTTACATTTCTTAAAACTTAGTAGATCTAAGTTTTTGAAAAGAATAAATCATTCTAAATAAAAATAGATTCATACATTATTTTGTCTATCTTTTACAATCAAATTAAAAATAAAATCTCAAATTAAAACTAAATTCAAATTTCAAAATTGAATCTAAACTTGTTCAAACATATGCTTATGATTTTGTTGATTAGTTCGATCAACACAAATATGTGCAGTGTACTCTAGTTAGTTCACTACACATGTTGGGTGCCCATTTGTTGACCTAATTTTTGAATGAGGTTAACATCATCTATAAAACCAAGAATTAGGACTCTTAATCCTAGATTAGGAGTTTCTTGATTTAAGCACTTAGATCACTATGCTTAATGACTTAGTAATTTCTCTTAGGGCTTGAGTCAATCTAATATGATTAAGTGGATCCAATCCTAGTCCAAAGTTAAACAAACATACTCTAATTAAAAATTAAATAAAATTGAGCTTAGGCTAAGGTGATTTTTAAGACGCTATGGTACCCAAGAGAGCGGGGGTGGGGGGTTGGATGAATTGGGTATTTTAATATATTATTAAATTAAAACTTAATTTTTAAAACTTTATAGAAAAGTAAAGAGATAAGAGGCACAAGGATTTTCACATGGTTCACACTAACTATGAATTCACTAATTACAACCAATCTCATAAACCTTCCAAAACTGTGAAAGTACAACCCAAATATGTACTTTCCTACACTGGTAAGTACAACCCAAAATTGTACATTCCAATATGGTCAAGTATAACTAAATACTATACTTTCTTACATGGGCACGTACTACCCCAACAAAGAGTAAGAACAATGAAGAGAAGAGATACAAACATCTAACTCTTAATTTAAAGATATTTTTGCACTCACAACCCAAAGAACACAATATTAAGATAAATAATAAACAAAGCTCAAAGTGATTAAATTTCTTATTTAATTAAAGTTAAAATAATAATATAAACTTTATATGAAACAATTGAATTAAACAAGTCTTAAAAGAAATTTATTTACTTTAAAAGAAATTAGGACTTGAAATGAAAAAACTTGAAGAGCTATATAAAATTACATCACATAGATGATCAAAATATTTGGTGAAATTCAAATAAGTTATGCAATAAATACTTTCTAGAAAACAATCTAATATCGACTTCTTATTTGTAAAATCAATTTAATAAAATCAAACAAAAAATCTTTTAAATCTTTTGAAAGAAGAATGAAAAGAGATCAAGTGAATATTTTGACAATAAAGCACATAAAATTTTTCATTCAAATCAAATCAATGAACTTAAATATTTAAGAGAATAAATGAAAGCACTTTTCTTATTCAAGTCCTTTACATGTAAGCAAAAAGATCTATGACTTGAAAGTTTCATGAAAGATGAATTTAAATAAGATTATAGAAAATATTTGCAGTTGTTAAAATAAATCCTTTTTAATTAACATAACATGAATGAGAAATATTTTTAATATGAAATTTATGAAATACAATAAATGTAAGAAGCCTTAAAGATATTATTACAAATCAATCAAACCAAAAAAGAAATATTTTAAATTACTTGAAGTGAATGAAAATGGATTATAGGAAAAACTTTAACCATAAAGCACATAAATATTTTAATCAAAATCAAACTAATAAAGCCAATGATTTAAAAGATTGAAATGAAATATACTCTTACTCAAGAATTTGTATGCAAGCAATGAAAGAAATTGACTTAATGTGAACTTTTCAATGCTTGAAAGAGGCTTGAAACTTATGAATATGATCCCCGCTTGGATGTATATGATGTTGAATAGATATGAGATGGATTTAATACCAAATCTTGAAGAATTCTTTAAGTAATAGTCTCGATCAAAGAAGAAGCAAATAAGAATAACTATGTGCACTTTGCTTTAATGAAAATATTAAACAAGGTTTCAGCCAAGAGAGAAAGAGAGGAATGGAAGATGGTTATGAGCTTTAGCACTTAGAATCCAAAAGAGTGTCCAAAATCAAATTGCAAATGGTCGGCCTAGTGGAGAGTCAAGATGAATTAAGTCATGAAGTCATCTCTTTAAATAGAGTTAGGATCAAGAGAATTTTGGCCAAGCCAACAGAGAAGAAGAGGGAAATAATGAGAGGGAAAATTTAATAAGAAAAATATTTGATTTCAAACAAATCAACACATGTAAAATAAATTAAAATAAGGATATTTGAATTTTGGCTGAGAGAGAGAGAGAGAGAGAGCTGAGGGAAAAAATAATCAATCCAATTATCTAAAATCAAGAAAATCGATCTAAGGATTTTCAGTGAGGCATGAATAAAAGAGAACGAATATTATTTTGGGAAACATTTGAGCCCAAATAATTAATCATGAAACTATAATTTGAATCTAAATCGATTTAATTAAGGAGTGGTGGGCCAAAGCTAAAGAGATGGAAAGAAAAATGCACTCAACATAAATAACTCAAATCAAATTAGCCCAGTGATCAAGCAAGGAATTAATTAAAAATAATTTTTAATTTGAATCAATCACATGTAGGAATGGCCAAGAAAGGATTCAAAATAGTGATTAAATCAATATAAATTAAATTAACTAAGATGACTTGGAATAATTAAGGAAAGTTATAAGAAATAAAAATAATAAAATAAATCAAGAAAAAATCAAGATGAATTTTTGGCCACATAGTTTCCAAACATGGATTCAATCTCCATTCAATGCATTTAATCATGAATCAATTATGGGAGATCAATTTAGAAAATAATTTAATTAATTTTAAAAAATCAATTTACTCCAAATAAAATAAAACAAGGGACCGCCATATATTTTAGAAAGGATAAAATTAAAATAGAAAAGTAAATAAATACATGGCTCATTTGAAATTAATTTTGAATTAACTTAAAATAATTCAATTAAACTCAATTTAGCTAAAATATATCATGCTAAGGTTGGCAAAATCATTTCGTAGATGGTTAAAATTAATTTTGCACTTATATGACAATGAATCATCAAGTTAAATTCAAATTAATTTAAATTCAAAAATTCAAATGAATGCAGTTTTAAAATTTAAATAATGAGGGTATTATTATGAAAATACTTTGAATAATTCTCACATAATTTATTAATAAAATTTAAATGGAAAATTTGGCCAAAACCCAACTTGGATGATAATGATGGTATGAGAGAGAAAATAAAAGAATAGGAGAGAGAAAAAGATAATCAAAATAATTCTAGAATAATTTTATTCTCATGCTAGAAATAAATGGATAAATAATATAGTTTAAGTATGGAAGTGATTTAATTAAGTATGAAAAAAATTCATCTTACTTGAAAGCACAATAAATGATACTTAAACTCATGCACTTAGTTCATGTTATCCAAAATAGATGTATCAAAGAATAATGCAATTATGATATGTACAAAAATATAAAATAATTTAAATTAATTAATTTGAAGTGATTAAATCATTAATTATATTTTATTGAGCTCTTATTTAACTTGTTATTGTAAGTTCTAGAAAATTCTCAACCAATTCAAGTCCAACAACTTTAACCCTCCAAATTTGATTGGAGAATCTAAGTTTGAAGAATTTCTAGCATCACTTGAATTAAATCAATTAGTAGCTTCAAGATTTTATATTTGTCATCAATATAATTCTAAATTAAGAATGACATTCATAAAGATTAATGTTGATAATTTATCCTGTAAAAGATAATTAGTTTTATTACACAAACTTTGTTATCATCAAATCAAATGGTGAGATAAATAAGGTGTATAGTCAACATTAACTGGGAGAGCTAACGTAACTACTATACTTAAGCTCAAAACCACTTGAACTTAAAGAAATGTTTGATAATTTATTGAAGTGTAATTAAAAAAATATGGAATTTCCAATACTAAACCTTAATTTTATTGAAATGAAGTAATTTTAAATTAAGAAAATCGTAAAAAATATGAAAATAATTCAAATCATCATCATAAACCATAATGAACTTAAACATTTCATTAAAACTCTTTGAAATTCAATAAATTATGAAATGGACTAATTTGGTAGATAATTGAATTAATTATTCTAATTAATTAACTTGACCTTAGGAAATCATAATAAATCAACCAAAACTCTAAAAATTTCAAATGAACTCTCTATGGATGCATCTTCTAAAGAGGAATTAAGAAAAAAACTCTTAATTAATTCATATTAATTTAGGCTTAATTTATATTTTATTAAATAATTAAAATATTAATTAATTATAAATTACATATCTAATTAAAGTGAAACTTTAGGAAACTTAAAATGGCAAAGAACCCAACTTGCCATAAAAATTCCAAATCGAATTGACCTTTGGATACAAAGTTATTGAATTTTTAATCCTAAGGTCAATATAATTGAAATAATAAATCAAAATATTATAAAAAATTGTGAAAATTGAAAAACTCAACTTAAAACATTTACATCAAAATAAAAAAACTTAAATAAAATTTTCCAACCCTCTAAAATTAAAGAATTTGATAAATCATACACTTAGAATTTAATGGAATAAAGAAAAATTGATCTCTAAGCTAATCATTTATCAAAGCCATGATAAATTAATTAATCAAGTGAAAACCAAAATTCATTAACCTATGAATTTCATATTCAAATGAGAAAATTCATTAATATGAGAATTCTTTAAATCCATTTAGGTTAATGAATAACGTAATTTCAATTGCAAATGAAGGTGATTAACCAAACTAATTTAACCTAAATACTTAAAAGTTTAAAATGGCCTAAGTTTGGTGTCCAAATTAGCTTGTCTCATAGGTTATGAATTGATAAACAAATTGAGTAATAAAATCTTAACACACAATGAAACCAAAACCTAAACTAAAAATAAATCAAAGTACCAATGTAAATGAGTTAAGTTAAATTCAAATAAATCAAATAAATACATGCAATAAAAGACATGAACCTTAATGAAATTATTATGTCAAATAAATATAGTCACTAGAATCTAATCATGTGAAGGAAGTAAAAACTAAATTAATGAATAAATGAAATCAATTTAAATCAAATAAATTAAAAAATGAAAACTCATAAAAATAAATAAACATCTAATTAAAACATTAATAGAATTGAATTCAAATTAAATTAAATCATTTAATGAATTCAACATTAAAATATTTAGGATCCTAGTTAAATCCCTTTTGAATAAATCCTCACCATAGGATGAAAACTTCATCCTATCGGGACTTAGGTTGTTGAATCGAATGGCTTTCACCTAAAATGGGACTTATTATATTCTTCAATCTTGAAAAGTTAATTTTATTTTAACATAAAATGCACCCAAAATGAAAATAAAACTAAAAATCATTAAATCACTTAAATTGAAATCATTCAATGATAAAATAACAAACTTTTAAATCCAAATAAAATCTTGAATCTAAGAAAAGGCCTAGTATTGTCCTGCCACACAAACCCAATTCATTTAAACACTAGAATGTTAGGTCATCGATCCAAGATTTAGGTTAGGTCAATCTATGATGTTCTGTGATGTGATGTAAAGGATTATTTATTTTGTAGTGTAATGTTTTAGACTAGATGCCTAGGATTATATGTTCGTTAGACTGGATGATAGGATGTTCTTTCTAGAATTAATGCTATCTTATGCAAGGAGTTGTGCTAAAAGGGACTGCCACCATAAATTATATATAAATGTTATTTTATTGCAAGTATGCTTAAGTCCCTAAGCATAGCCTGATAAGATAAGTGGGCTTGGAAAGCAACTAATGTTAAGCCCGTATGCTCTCAAATATAACAACTAGTGTGTTATTTGCATTTCCTAACAATTATTTTTCAAGGTTTAGAAATTTATTTTTAAATTTTAAAAAATAATTTGAGCTTAAAATTAAGTTAGGATCTATGGGGTCTATGAATAATAGGAGTTGACCTTACTAGCTGGTGGTCTTCTGTAAAGCCCAAAGGAGGTCTCTTAAGAAGGAGACAATCCTGGAGAAAGACCCATAGATCTAGACTTTAGTTCTAGGTCGGATATATAAGGGTAGAGCTCGATTGCCCATTTTATCTTTCTTCTCGGGTGTACAATGGTACCCGACAACATTAGCATGTTCTTTAGTTTAAATTTGGCTTAATTTACTTTGGGTGCACAATAGAATCAACCTGCTTTTCTAGGTTTATTTCTGTGATGTGCTTTATGTGATGAATGTCAGGACATTAGGCTCTTAGAAAAATTAAAGATTTTTATCAAACTTAAATTTAGTCAACTTAAATAAAAATAAAGAAACTTAAAACTTTACATTAGTTAAAACCCTAAGAAAAACTTAAAATCAACAAAAGACAACCAGCTTTTGTAAATCATGCACATATTATTCTAAATTCTTGAATTGGGTGCTTCACCCATTGCACATAAGGGGCATTTGACCTTTGTGGATGACCACCTTCCTGGAGAAGTATGTGTTCTCTTCTTTATTTTTCCCATGACCACTTATAATTGCATCTCTTTGTATGCACAAATTGCATACCCTAGAAGCCTTAAATGAATTATGAGTTAAGATATAAAAGTTAAAATTTATTGCATTAGTTAGGTGCACATCATACTCAACATGATCTTATGGATTATGGAGTAAGTCTAAGTTCTTATATTCCTTTCTAAAAATACAACAGCCTAGCCATCTTGCATTCATGGGACTTGATATCGTAGATTTAAAATTCACTTAGGTGGTGTTAGCTGTCAGCCCTTCCAGATGAGTTATAAATCCAGAAGAGTCAAGGATAGGTTTTCTTTCTTATGTGAGAGAAAGAACCAGTAATTCCCAAAAATGAAATTAAGTCGAGCCTCTGACTTATGTCAGAAGCATTTATAGACTTAGGATCTTCATCCTGCCCCTAGAACTTTTTTAATAAAATTTTAACTCAAAATTTAATTTAAATTCTAAAATTTAAAGCCCAATAATAGGATAGTTGAAACGTCCACTATGCATCCCACAATCTGCGGACATTTCCTACTATATTTATAAATATATCTTTTGGCTTCCTAAAGAACTTCTTCCACTTTGTAGTGTTCACTTTTGAAATTTCAAATTATGATTTTCCTTGCATCTAAAAAATAAAATAAATAGAACATTTCATCTTGAG